>CM055126.1:60569432-60814487 GCA_029206835.1 Rana muscosa | reverse complement strand
GTGATCTGAAAAGCTTTCGGTGAGGCGCCGGGATGTGCGCAGCGCACACGCTCTCAGCACAGCAATTCACGCCAATATGCGGCCCCTCTGCGTCAAGGACCAGGAGCCGAGAGGCCATATATTTGCGTGCAGCCGGCGCCAGGGGGGTTAAAATAATCTCTGGAGATTCTGCCAAGAAAGTCTTTGTTCAGTCACTTCCTGTTATAGGGTGACAACGTCTGTCCCCGTCTCCCAATTGTGCTCCTGTGTTGTCACCCGGTCACAAGGGATTCCAATGGAGATTACAAGTGACTGTTTTTCGACACACATTACACAAATATGGTCTACTGGTGTCGCCATTAGAAGAAGGCCACCAATAGGAGGGGGTACAGGCAGTAATCCCATACTGGGCAAGGGCCTTACCCCAGACCAGACAGGGTTGCCTGCTGTGGCCATAGCCTAGACCAGTGATGGCGAACCTTGGCACCCCAGATGTTTTGGAACGACATTTCCCATGATGCTCATGCACTCCGCAGTGGAGCATCATGGGAAATGTAGTTACAAAACATCTAGGGTGCCAAGGTTCACCATCACTGGCCTAGACAGCAGCTGCCATGCATGTGCACAGGATCCCTTCGCACTCAGTGCACATGCTCCTTTCCCCACCTGACCCTCACCTGGTGGCCTCTTACTCCCAGGGCTCTTGCACTTTGACATCTCAGGTCATCAGGAAGACGTTGGGTAGTGCACGGACAGCACAGTGGATCCTGTGATTTGACCTCTATAACCAAGCCCTGGTGGATGGGACGAAACACGTTGAGGCATGGTCTGCAGAGCAGCATTGGCCGAGGCATACACGCCAACTAGGATCAGACTGGGCGAGCGGTGGTTCTCTCCCTTTGTTCACGAGTGATATTTCATGCCAGCACCCCCATCACACCTTAATTTTGCTTGGTGTGGCACCACAAGATTTATGCAGGTTCTTTGAGATTAAAGTACCTGGTTGGGTAGGAATAGCGGCAGAAAAGCCGATGGCCAGGCTGCATTAGGTGACCTTCCAGGAGCCGTTTGTTCTGAAAGTCACCCATGGAGCCATGCAGAAACAAAGCCCCACCGCCAGCACTAAGACACAATACTGTGTGTGCTGAGCCAAGTCTCCTATAGGGGGCGCTGTCAGGTAGGCTGTATGACCTAGGATTTCCAATGACAGCCCCAATCCCAAAACCCACCATGGGGAAAAGACACGCAGCCATTGCAAAGCCAATAAAAGGAGCCGATTGATTGATTTAAAAATAAATGTATACTGTTGGAATCCTCTGACCCAGGAGGACCTTAAAAAAATTCTGTGATCAGGTGACACTCCGCTGTGCAGATCGTTCCTCCTCAACCACGCCGGCAATGACAGAGCAGGATGCACACAGGGAAGTGAAACCGTCTTAAGAAAAACATCACCGACCCGCCTGACAGGAAGGAGGACAGAAGTCACTTTACTCTTACCAGCCTAGGAAGCTGTGCTTGTCATAGAAGTCGCCGTCTGCAATCCCGAAGGAGACGTTATAGGCCTCAATGTTGTATCCATCGCCCAGGTCTTCCCCGTAGAAGGCGTAGACGATGCTGGGGATGCGGAGGGTCTCGTTCAGGCTGTGTGGCTTGTACATCTTGCAAGGCAGGGCGTTGGCTCTCCCTCCCCCGCAGTGCCGTACGCCACCGACTTCCACTGGAAGTAGCCGAGGGCATGGCTGGTGTGGTTGGAGTGTCCGGCACCAACTCCATCATCTGTTAGGAGAAATAAATCGATGTACGGAGACGGTGAACAAATAGTCGCTAAGAGAAGGTGCACAGGGATCAGTATAAGTAACGTTACAGAAAGTGCTCAACTCCTGGGTCCCCAGTGTCCCTGCCCCCCTGATCCCCTCTACCCCAGTGCCCCCCCCCCCAGCAATGCCCTCTACCCCAGTGCCCCCCCCCCCCCAGCAATGCCCTCTAACCCAGTGCCCCCCCCCAGCAATGCCCTCTACCCCAGTGCCCCCCCCCCAGGCAATGCCCTCTACCCCAGTGCCCCCCCCCAGCAATGCCCTCTACCCCAGTGCCCCCCACCAGCAATGCCCTCTACCCCAGTGCCCCCCCCCAGCAATGCCCTCTACCCCAGTGCCCCCCCCCAGCAATGCCCTCTACCCCAGTGTCCCCGCTATCCCCTCTACCCCAGTGCCCCCCCCAGCGATGCCCTCTACCCCAGTGCCCCCCCCCCCCAAGTGATCCCCTCTACTCCAGTGCCCCCCTCCACTCCAGGTTTTCAAAAGACACAGTGGGCACAAAGATCAGCACCAGTGTCATTGAGAGAGGAAAGAAGGCGGGAACAATTATACCCCTCCCCCACACCCAGGCAAGACCTAAGCTGCCTAAAATAAGGGTAGACTGGTCCTTTAACATTTAAATTAATTGAAAATAAAAAACACAAATCTCAGCTCGGCTACAATTGATTTTCATAGGTGAGATCCTGGTGTACCTCGAAGATAGTCGGGGTGTACTCGTCATCAATGGAGCGGACGGACTTTATCTTCTTTCGCCCTGCCTTCTTTTCCAGGGTCACCATCTCCAGGGCGAAGCGGGAGTTATTGCCCCGCGGTTTAACCCCAGACAGAATGAACTCCATTTTGGTGCAGTTGGCATTGTGAAGCAGCTGGGAGAGAGAGATCACGGCCCGAGCCTTTGTATGCCGAGACCTGCGAGAAATAAATGGATAATAAAATTGGATTTCTAATCAAGACCAACAAATTGTTCTGTAGTTGCAGCAAAAAATTTTTTGGGCCCAAACAAAAGAAAAAAAAAAAAAAAAAAACGGAGCGCAGACACCACAACTCAGGACACAAATATTACAATTTTCACAAAGTCTGAAGCTTCAGTTGTCAGAACGGCAATTTGCATATACCGTATATACTCGAGTATAAGCCGACCCGAATATAAGCCGAGGTACCCAATTTTACCACAAAAAAACTGGGAAAACATATTGACTCGAGTATAAGCCTAGGGCAGGGATATGCAATTAGCGGACCTCCAGCTGTTGCAGAACTACAAATCCCATGAGGCATAGCGAGACTCTGACAGCCACAAGCATGACACCCAAAGGCAGAGGCATGATGGGACTTGTAGTTTTGCAACAGCTGGAGGGCCGCTAATTGCTTATCCCTGGCCTAGGGTGTGCATCTGCATGCCTCACTGTGCCCATGCCTCACTGTGCCCATGACTAGACTGACGTTTAACATTAGGAGTCTATGGAAGGGGTGCCCGGCTTTAAAAAAAAAAAAAAAAAAAAAAAATTGGGGCTCCTTGGCCAAAGGTCCCCCAGACAACAAACTTTGGACACTTGTAGAGGGGAAATGGGGCTACATGTGTGCCAAGTTCCGGGTCCAGGGGACCTACGACCGGCCGGTACCGGGTCCCCAAAGTCACCGGAGAAATGACCGTTTAACATGGAGTCTATGGAAGGGTGTGAAAAGCAAATGATGAAGAAAAATGGACAGCCGCACTCCAGAAAAACCTTTTACGGTTGCCTTTTATTGTAAAAAAACAGACAGGTGCACTACAGGTCACAGCAAGGCAGGGAATCAGCTAAATTCCCTGCCTTGCTGTGACCTGTAGTGAAGAAGGCGACGAAGAAGACCGGGCCCCCGCTAGCAAAAGAGCTGGAAGAAGATAGCGGGGGCCCGGCAGAAGGAAGAAAGAACCGAGAACGAGAGAAGAACCGGAGAATGGGGGCGACACCGGAGACTGCCGAAGTCGAAGAAGACCCCCGAAGCTGCCTAATAAATTTTAAAACCTGTGTAGTGTTTTTGACATTTTTTTCCACCAGGTGAAAAAGTAGGGGTACCCCCTACTCATTCACATAGGGTGGGGGGCCCCCCCTTATAAAAGGGGGCTCCTGGATTCTGATAAGCCCCCCCGCCCGCATACCCCGAAACCAACGGCCAGGGTGGTCGGGAAGAGGCCCTGTCCTCATAAACATGGGGGGCCTCCTGAACTATACCAGGCCGCATGCCCTCAACCCACCCGCATGCCGCACACCGGAATGGGGGGGCCGCAGGGCGCCCCCCTGCCCCCCCCCAATGTTGAGGGCATACGGCCTGGTACAGTTCAGGAGGGGGCGCTCGCTCGTCCCCACTCCCTTTCCTGACCGGCTGGGGCTGCGTGCTCTGATAAGGGTCTGCTATGGATCTTGGGAGGACCCCCACACCATTTTTCGGCGTAGGGGTTCCCGTAAAAGTCCATACCAGACCTAAGGGCCTGGTATGCTCTTGGAGCGGAACCCATGCCGTTTTTTTATTTAAAATTTGGCGTGGAGTTCCCCCTCAAGATCCCCGTTCAGATTGCAACCCATGTGCCAATCAGATGCGTGCCCATAGAACATAATGGGCCTGAATTCACCCCTGAGCCACACCGCAATGCCTAGAGAACGCACACGTTTTTTTCGGCAATGAACACTGTCAATGATTTGCTCTACAACCCTCGGCTCTCATTTCACTCACCTGGAAGGAGACGCTCCCATTATTGAAGTTCGGGTCGGCGGAACTCACACCGGACAGACGTGCCGTCAGCGAGGAGGAGGAGTTCACGGAGTCTCTAGCGCTCCCCCAGGTGAACTCGGACAGCTCGTAAGGCGGGTAGAATAATTTACGGTCCGTACCGGTGAAATTGGCCGTGTTGTTGACGTCTTTTGTATTCAAAAATCTTGAGAATGCAAAAAGGGATCAAAAAACAGATATTAACCCATTGCAGGCATACTGTGCATGTTCTAACAAACATCCCTGAGGTACACAGGGCGTGTAGAAGTACGCCCTATTCTTCTGACACCCCCCCCCTCACACTTGCCAGCTATTGTTAAGGTTGGGGACCACGTGACACAGTGTTTATAAACATTGTACCTCTATCTCCTGTCTGATCAACATTTATAAAACAGTGTCACTTTTTCTCTCCATCTCCCGTTTGAGCAAGTTTTATAAAAAAAAAAAAAAAAAAAAGTCACTTCGTATCTCCATCTCCCCTCTGACCAAAGAAAATCCACTGAAGAGATCACTTTTATCTGAAAGTCCGGCGCCTGAGGCAAGAGAAAATACCGGGGTTATGGCATCTAGCTGCAGCCATAACCAGAGAGAGAGAGAGAGAGAGAGAGAGAGAGAGAGAGAGAGAGAGAGAGAGAGAGAGAGAGAGAGAGAGAGAGAGAGAGAGAGAGAGAGAGAGAGAGAGAGAGAGAGGGAGAGAGAGAGAGAGAGGGAGAGAGAGAGAGAGAGGGAGAGAGAGAGAGAGGGAGAGAGAGAGGGAGGGAGAGAGAGAGGGAGGGAGAGAGGGAGGGAGAGAGAGAGAGAGAGGGAGAGAGAGAGGGAGAGAGAGAGGGAGAGAGAGAGGAGAGAGAGAGGGAGAGAGAGAGGGAGAGAGAGAGGGAGAGAGAGAGAGGGGGAGAGAGAGAGGGGGAGAGAGAGAGGGGGAGAGGGAGGGAGGGAGAGGGAGGGAGGGAGAGGGAGGGAGGGAGAGGGAGGGAGGGAGAGGGAGGGAGGGAGAGGGAGGGAGGGAGAGGGAGGGAGAGGGAGGGAGGGAGAGATACAATGTTTATAAACAATTTAATTTAACTTTGTATCTCTCGAGCTCTCGTCTGGAAAATGTTTATAGAGAGATACTAAGTAAAATTGTTTCTCTCTTCTGATCAATGTTTATAAACAATGTTACTTAGTATCTCTCTATAAAAACATTGTCCAGACGAGAGATAAATTGTTTATAAACATTGTATCTCTCTATCTCCCGGTTAATCAATGTTTATAAACAATGTTACTTTGTATCGCTCTGTCTCCCCTTGGATCAATGTTACTTTTATCTCTCTATCTCCGGTTGATCAGTATCCAGTGAAGAAGGTGGAGCCCCTCGTTATAACTGTAGCGGGTGCCCAGGCCTTCCTAAGAGATAGAAGAAACGGTTTGGCCATCTGCTTCCACCAACAACTATAAAATATCAGATGTGAGTGGAGGGATCCTGCAGAAAATGATGCTTGCAATGTATTCTGTGGGAATTGTTGAGATTTATATTGGTTTATGTGACGTACCCGGGTGAAGAGCAGGGCGGTGGAATAGCGCACACGGTTGGAGGGTTCCACTCGGATGGCTCCATGGGGCTCCAGGGAGAGCAGTTTGGTCCAGTTGACCTTCAGCTGGGTGTGTTCACTATCGGTGTAGATGAGGAGGACGGTGGGGGCCCCAATGGTACTCCACACATAATGGATGGTGCTGCCATTCCCCACGGCCCGGATATGGAGGAGGTTCTGGGTGGAGTTGGGGGAGCCGGGGTTCAACTCCAGAGAGACCTGAGGAGAGAAGATAGAGGAGTCATCATCGAGAAATCTACACGAAAACTCAGCACAGAGATGGTGGGAACCCCTCATAATGGGCACAGCGGGTGTACAGACCCGGGAACTCAGCACAGGGATGGTGGGAACCCCTCATAATAGGATTTTTATAACAGCTTACCTGTAAAATCCTTTTCTTGGAGTACATCACGGGACACAGAGCGGCATAGTCATTACTATGTGGGTTATATAGTTTACCTTCAGGTGCTGGCACTGGCAACTTCCAAACCGGAAGTACCCTCCCCTATATAAGCCCCTCCCATCCGGGAGCACCTCAGTTTTGTAGCAAAGCAATAAGTGTCCCCAAAAGAGGGGTGGGAGCTCTGTGTCCCGTGATGTACTCCAAGAAAAGGATTTTACAGGTAAGCTGTTATAAAAATCCTATTTTCTTTCTCGTACATCACGGGACACAGAGCGACATAGTCATTACTATGTGGGATGTCCTAAAGCAATGCCCAATGAGGGGGGGGGATACACCATACATAAGCTGGGCGCCATCAGGCATGAGGATCTTTTGCGGCCTGCAACACACTGCGCCCAAAGGCGACATCCTCCTGACTTCTAACGTCCACCTGGTAGAATCTAGTAAAACGTGTGAACTGAAGACCATGTTGCGGCCTTACAGATTTGAGCCAGGGAGGCCTGGTGATGCACTGCCCATGAAGTTCCAACTGCTCTCGTGGAGTGCGCCCTAACTTTGAACGGAGGCGGTCTCCTTCTCAAGCCATAGGCTTGCATAATGACCTGTCGAATCCACTTGGCTAAAGTAGATTTTGACGCTGCCTGACCCTTTCTGGGGCCTTCCGGCAGAATAAACAAAGTATCCGTTCTGCGAATCTGAGCAGTGGCTTTTAGATAAGCTTTAACTGCTCTTACTACATCCAAGGAATGTAATAATTTTTCCTCTACCGAACTAGGTTTGGGGAAAAAGGAAAGAAGAACCACATCTTGGTTCAAATGAAACCTCGATACCACCTTAGGAAGAAAGGCTGGATGAGGACGTAACACTACTCTGTCCTTATGGATAACCAGATATGGCTCCTTACAGGACATAGCTGCTAATTCCGATACTCTTTTAGCCGAACAAATGGCTACTAGAAAAATCTATTTCCTGGTGAGAAGAACCAAGGAAATGTGCTGTAATGGTTCAAATGGTTGTTTCTGTAGAACCGACAGAACCAGGTTTAAGTCCCATGGACATATGGGAATATTAACCGGAGGGCTAATACGCATCACTCCTTGTATAAAGGCTTTGACTAGTGAATGCGAAGCCAAGGGCCTTTGAAAAAATATTGACAAGGCCGAAATCTGACCCTTGATAGTACTCAAGGCAAGCTTCCTATCTACAGCCCACTGTAGGAAGTCCAGACTCCTACCTATTACGTATTTACGTGGATGCCATTTCTTGGCCTCACACCAGGCGATGTACGCCTTCCAGATTCTATAATAGATCTGCCTGGATACCGGCTTCCTGGCATTGATCATGGTAGATACCACAGGATTAGAGAGACCTCTCTTTTTTAGAATGTGGGCTTCAATAGCCAGGCCGTCAAACCTAGGGCTAGTAAGGAAGGGTGGTATATCGGTCCTTGCGAAAGCAGGTCCGGACGATGTGGGAGGGTCCAAGGACTCCCCACAGACATTTTTACAATCTCCGCGTACCATGCTCTTCGGGGCCACGCTGGAGCCACCAGAATCACTGGTTTCTTTTCTACCCTGATTCTGCGGAGTAATCGAGGTAACAATTGTGGCGGTGGGAATGCATATATCAGCTTGAACTGATCCCAAGGGAACACTAGGGCATCCGAGCCGCAAGCTAGGGGATCCCTTGTCCGAGAGACAAATCTGTCCACCTTTGCGTTGAATCTGGATGCTAGCAGATCTACATCCGATGTTCCCCACCGCTGACATATTGTCCGGAAAACCTCGGGGTGAAGGGACCATTCCCCTGGGCATAATTGTTGGCGACTTAGAAAGTCCGCCTTCCAATTCTCCACTCCTGGAATGAATACCGCAGATATGGCTGGGACATATCTTTCTGCCCATTTCAGGATGTAATTTACTTCCCTCTGGGCTGCACGACTCCTGGTGCCACCCTGATGATTGATATATGCCACTGCTGTGGCATTGTCTGATTGAATTCTGACAGGGGACCCTTGGAGTTTGGATGTCCATGATACTAGGGCATACCGGGCTGCTCGTATCTCTAAGAGATTGATGGGCAGGGCCTTTTCTGCATCTGACCATCTGCCCTGGAGAGACTATTGCTCCAGTACTGCTCCCCAGCCTATAAGGCTGGCATCTGTAGTGACCACCTTCCAAGAAATCGGACTGAAGGATTTTCCTTTTTCCAGATTCTGGGGAACCAACCACCAACGGAGGCTCTTGCGAACGGAAGGGGACAAGGACATTGGTAAGTCTAGGGCCTGGACTTTTTTGTTCCAGGCTGACAGTGTGGCCCTTTGCAAATTCCTTGAATGGAATTGACCGTAGGGTACTGCTTCGAATGATGCCACCATTTTTCCCAGCAGCCTCATGCACAGGCGTATGGACGGGTGTCTTTTTGTATCCACTAGGTGGATCAAATCTCTCAAAGACGACCCCTTTTCTTGCGGCAAGAAAATTTTTCTCTGGTCTGAATCTAGCCTTAGCCCCAAGTATTCCAGACTTTTGACTGGTTTTAGGGCTGACTTGTCTCGGTTGATAATCCAACCGTGATATTCCAGATACTTGATTGTCTCGTGAACAACCACTTCTAGTTTTTCCACTGAGTGGTCTATCAGCAACAAGTCGTCTAGATATGCCATTATCGTTACACCTTGTGTCCTTAGATTGGCCAATAATGGGGCCAGAATTTTTGTAAACACTCGTGGTGCTGTGGCCAGACCGAAGGGTAAGGCTCTGAACTGAAAATGGCGCCCTTCTACTGCAAAGCGTAGAAATTTTTGGTGGACTGGAAAGATGGGAATGTGCAAATCAGCATCTTTGAAGTCGATCGAGGCTAACCATTCCTCCCCTTGTAGGGCAGTGGCCACCGATCGGATCGACTCCATCCGGAAAGTCCTGATATGTAGGAATTTGTTTAGCCCTTTTAGATTTAATATGGGCCTCACGTCCCCGTTTGGCTTCGGGACTGTAAAGAGGTTTGAGTAAAACCCGAACCCCCATTCTTCCAGGGAAACCTCCATAATTACTCCTTGGAGCAATAGTTGTTCTAGTGCCAGCAGGAGGGATTCTCTCTTCCGGGGATCCCTTGTCACGTTTGACCTCATAAAATGGGAAGGAGGAGAGTCTTTTAACTCCAATTTGTATCCCAGACTTACTGCGGAGAGCACCCATCTGTCTCTGATCGTGTCCCGCCAGGTCTCTGCGAACAACTGGAGTCTTCCCCCCACCCGATTGAGTGGGGGCAACCCTTCATGCATTTGACTTTGGGGGAGGTTTTGTACCTCTCCTGCTCCAGGGCTTCTTGTTACCCTGCGATTGTCCCTGATTTTTACCCCCAGGATTTGACCGAGGAGGCCGTCGGAACTGTTTCACAGGCGATGCCCCAGGGACTGGAGAAGCAGGCCTCTTAAAAGAGGGACCTCTAACTCTGTTTTTAACCGGCAAGAGTGTACTTTTACCGCTGGAAATTTTCTGGATATATTTGTCCAGGTCTTCCCCGAATAAGCGTTCACCATGAAATGGGGAGCTAACCAGCAATTTTTTACAGGGAGCTTCAGCAGACCAGTTTTTGAGCCATAGAAGCCTGCGCATATGTACTACAGACAGCGTAAGGCGGGAGGCCTGATGGATTGAATCCTTTATGGCGTCAACCGCAAAGCATAAGGCTCTAGGTAGATCAGCTAAGGCAAGAGTCTGCTGATCTGGCAAGTCCCTTAAGACCTGTTTCAACTGATCCTTCACTGCTTGGCAGACCCCCACGCTGGACGCCCGCACATGCGCAGAAGCGCCGCGGTGCGCACCGAGCGTCATCCACCAGCTCCGCCCCTTTTCCAGGTCGCCTCTATATATAGAGGCGCGTGCTCGCGCGCGGGCACGTGCGCCTTCGGCGCTTTTTTTTAAATTAGGGAACTAGATGGGAGCCAGGGTCCCTGTTTGCCGCAGGGCCCGGGGATGGATGAGCGCAGCAACAGGGCAGAGGAAACAGTTTCCCAGCAGAGAACTTACCAACTGCCTGGATTTGACTTTGGAAGACAAAAAAATCCACATTACAAGAAAAAAGAACCCCAGCGGCCTCTAGTGATTAACACAGGTACCGCGTCTTACCATTTTTTTTTTTTCTTGCCTACTATTAAAAATGTTTACTTTTTTTAGTAGTAACCGGCATGCACAGAATATTAGCGGGAATACCTTAGGTAACAGGCAGAAAGACAAATTAGGCTTGGGGGTCCCCCAATAGAACCAAGTTCCTGAGAGGCCCCCACTTACCTTTTCCTCGCCGCAGGACTCTGTTTGGTCCACAGAAGCCCAAACTTCACCTATCACAGCAGGCATTGTAATTAAACCTTCAGGGACCGGGTTCCCAAGGATTCCACTCCCCTGGACCTGTATAGCACCCTGCACAGAAAACATCTTGGTCGTGGGTATGACCAGAGCTCTGGATCCCAGGGTCCAGCTCTCCTAAGAGAAGCATTACAGGCAAAACCTTGCTCTTCTCTTGCAAGGCCCGGGTACCGACCGTTTAGCTATTAAGCTTTTTTGGTCGGATCCGGAATAGCTTACTGAGGCCCATAAAAGAACCTGTACGCAAGCTCAGTGAAAAACACATGTTACTCTTTGGCCAACACCTTAGACACTGGCAAAAAACTGAGGTACTCCCGGATGGGAGGGGCTTATATAGGGGAGGGTACTTCCGGTTTTGGAAGTTGCCAGTGCCAGCACCTGAAGGTATCTATATAACCACATAGTTATCACTATGTCGCTCTGTGTCCCGTGATGTACGAGAAAGAAAATGGGCACAGCGGGTGTACAGACCCGGGAACTCAGCACAGGGATGGTGGGAACCCCTCATAAAGGGCACAGCGGGGGTACAGACTCGGGAACTCAGCACAGGGATGGTGGGAACCCCTCATAAAGGGCACAGCAGGTGTACAGACCCAGGAACTCAGCACAGGGATGGTGGGAACTCCTCATAATGGGCACAGCGGGGGTACAGACTCGGGAACTCAGCACAGGGATGGTGGGAACCCCTCATAATGGGCACAGCGGGTGTACAGACCCGGGAACTCAGCACAGGGATGGTGGGAACCCCTCATAATGGGCACAGTGGGTGTACAGACCCAGGAACTCAGCACAGGGATGGTGGGAACTCCTCATAATGGGCACAGCGGGGGTACAGACTCGGGAACTCAGCACAGGGATGGTGGGAACCCCTCATAATGGGCACAGCGGGTGTACAGACCCGGGAACTCAGCACAGGGATGGTGGGAACCCCTCATAATGGGCACAGCGGGTGTACAGACCCGGGAACTCAGCACAGGGATGGTGGGAACCCCTCATAATGGGCACAGCGGGTGTACAGACCCGGGAACTCAGCACAGGGATGGTGGGAACCCCTCATAATGGGCACAGCGGGTATACAGACCCGGGAACTCAGCACAGGGATGGTGGGAACCCCTCATAATGGGCACAGCGGGTGTACAGACCCAAAGAGGCAGAAGAAACCAGTTAGGTGGAGGGTGAATCAGGTCACCATTTGTGTTTTATTGCTGGACCACAAGGACAGTTCCCAGCCCCCAGCTGCAGTAGCTGATTATTTTCTGGGGATTCCCAAGGACAGACATGGTCGGTAGGTGGGGGTAGGTGGGGCGGGAGGGGTATCAGACATTGTCCACCAATCTGAGTCAGGGAGGAGGAAAAACGAGACGTCTTCACCCTGCTGACCACAACACAGACCAGGAAGTCTGAGAATGGGAGATAACATGGGATATCCAAGAAGAGAAAATAAAATGTACACCACAGATGTGTGAGATCCAATCTAACAAATAGAGATCCAATGTAACAAATAGAGATCCAATGTAACAAATAGAGATCCAATGTAACAAATAGAGATCCAATGTAACAAATAGAGATCTAACAAAATGAAACAAATGAGATCCAATGTAACGCCATCGGCCAGTCCCAGGACAAGGAGCGTCAGCTCACTGGGCTACAAGGAACTACAAGCCCCATCCAGACGTCAATGAGGGTCCCGCCCTGACTCATGTGAACTACAAGTCCCAGCATACACCAGATCACAGGGCATGCTGTGAGTTGTAGTCCTCCAGGCTGTGTATAGGAAGACACCCTCCCTGCAGACTCAGAATCCCAACATACAAAGCCACGATTGGGTAATCAAAGAGGAACTACAAGTCCCAGCATGTCCTGTCAACCCCCCCAGATCACAGGGCCTGCTGGGAGTGGTAGTCCCCCAGACTAGGTACACACTACCCCTCCCCCTGCAAATCAAAAAAACAACAGACCGTGGCTCCTCCTAGCACAAAGTGAAACTACAAGACCCAGCGTGCCTTGGCAAGCTCCAGATCACAGAGCATGCTGGGAGTTGTAGTCCCCCCCCAGATGGTGTATACAAATGCGTCCCTCCTCCCACTCTCTGAATTACAGCACCATAAATGATGACTCGTTACCCAAAAGGGGAACTATAAGACCCAGCATGCCATGCAGCCCTGGGATCTCCTGGCATGCTGAGAGTTGTAGTACTGCCAGGCTTTGTACAGAACCCATCCCCCCCTCACAGTACAATACCCCAGGGCTCATTACCCAAAGAGGGACTACAAGTCCCAGCAAGACCTGGCAGCTCCTGATCACAGGGCACACAAGGAGTTGTAGTCCCCTCCCCCGAACCACAAACAATAGACAAGGTCTCTGCCCATAGGAGGACCTCAACCCCCATCATGTCCCCACTCACAGGGTATACTGGGGCTTGTAGTCCCCCCAGGCTCCTCCCTACAGCTCTCACCTTCCTGGTCTCCTCTTCTGGGGCCCCTGTGGCCCCCAGAACAACACAAAGGGCCCAGAGCAGCAGCAGCAGCAGCTGCACCTCCACTCTCATGTCTCCAACCTGCCAACTACTTCCTCCTCTGGCATGTGACTACAAGTCAGCTGACTACAGCCAGAGGGGAGGGGCTCCTGCTCTTTAAGGGACACACCTCATTGTTTAAATCTCAAAACATTGTAACCGATTGAACTTTGTATTACTTGGCTGTCCAGGGGGGCCACAACCTGATTGGTCGCTATGTGACTCCGGTGAGCAATATTTACACACACCTTAGATTTCTATCCATTTTTTTAAAATACATATCATTTTTATTTTTTATTTTAATTTATTTTATTTACATTTTTATTATTTATTTTTTTTGTAGATTTCTATGAATGTTTCTGAATACATTTCCTTTCTTATTATTTATTTATTTAGTTATTTATTTTATTTACATTTTTCTTTATTTTTTGTAGATTTCTATAAATTTTTCTATCAATACATTTCATTTTTATTATTTATTTTAATTACATTTTTATTTATGTAGCGACCTCACCCCTCTCACCCCTTCTCATTCTCAGCTTATTTGTCTCGTCTAGGGGGTTAGTACTGGGGGGAGGGATGCGATACACCACGGCCCATGTCCTCCAGAGAATATAGAGGTAAAGGCCAGAACTATCGGGTTTTGTATGTATGTCTCAGGGTCAGATCCTTTCTCTGAAATGACTCCCTTTGCTTCCAGTAACCAGAGTTCCACACACTGAAAAGGTCCAACTCGTATTTATTCTTCCCAATAAATAGTCATACAGCACAGCAGTGGCGGCTGGTGCTCAAAATTTTTGGGGGGGCGCAAACAAACTGAAAAAAAAAAAATCAATTGCCGCCACTGTGCCCATTAAACGCAGCCACTGTGCCCAAACGCCAGCAGTTTGCCCCCTCAAATACAGCCAGTTTGTTTCCATATACAGCCAGTTTGTCCCCATATATATATATATATATATATATATATATATATATATATATATATAACCAGTGTGCCCCCATATATACAGCCAGTGTGCCCCCATATACAGCCAGAGTGCTCCCATATACAGCCAGTGTGCCCCCATATACAGCCAGAGTGCTCCCATATACAGCCAGAGTGCTCCCATATACAGCCAGAGTGCTCCCATATACAGCCAGAGTGCTCCCATATACAGCCAGTGTGCCCCCATATACAGCCAGTGTGCCCCCATATACAGCCAGTGTGCTCCCATATACAGCCAGAGTGCTCCCATATACAGCCAGTGTGCCCCCATATACAGCCAGTGTGCCCCCATATACAGCCAGTGTGCCCCCATATACAGCCAGTGTGCCCCCATATACAGCCAGTGTGCCCCCATATACAGCCAGTGTGCCCCCATATACAGCCAGAGTGCTCCCATATACAGCCAGAGTGCTCCCATATACAGCCAGTGTGCCCCCATATACAGCCAGTGTGCCCCCATATACAGCCAGTGTGCCCCCATATACAGCCAGAGTGCTCCCATATACAGCCAGAGTGTCCCCCATATACAGCCAGAGTGTCCCCCATATACAGCCAGAGTGTCCCCCATATACAGCCAGAGTGTCCCCCATATACAGCCAGAGTGTCCCCCATATACAGCCAGTTTGTCCCCCATATACAGCCAGTTTGTCCCCCATATACAGCCAGTTTGTCCCCCATATACAGCCAGTTTGTCCCCCATATACAGCCAGTTTGTCCCCCATATACAGCCAGTTTGTCCCCCATATACAGCCAGTTTGTCCCCCATATACAGCCAGTGTGTCCCCATATACAACCAGTTTGTCCCCATATACAGCCAGTGTGCCCCCATATACAGCCAGTGTGCCCCCCAAATGCAGCCAGTGTCCCCCATAATACAGCCAGTTTGTCCCCCATATACAGCCAGTGTGCCCCCCATATACAGCCAGTGTGCCCCCATATACAGCCAGTTCCCCCCAAATGCAGCCAGTTTGTCCCCCATATTCAGCCAGTGTGCCCCCATATTCAGCCAGTTTGTCCCCCCATATACAGCCAGTTCCCCCCAAATGCAGCCAGTGTGCCCCCATATACAGCCAGTTCCCCCCAAATGCAGCCAGTTTGTCCCCCATATACAGTCAGTTCCCCCCCAAATACAGCCTGTTCCCCCCCCCCCAGCCCTGCACTTACCTTCCTCGGTCCGCGCCGTCCTCGATGTGTTCTCCCGCCCTCGATGTCGCTTCAGCCAATCAGGTCACCGGTAACCAGATCCAGTGAACCTGATTGGCTGAAACCTCCACACAGTCTTCTCCAAGGAACGCACCCCCGTGCGTACCTGGGAGGAGTTTTTGGAAGCCGAATACAGCGTGAGAGCTGTATTCGGAAAGCCTATCAGAGCTGCTGGCTCTGATAGGCACTTCCAAGCCACACCCACCGCCGGCCGCCGCTCTAATTCATATGGCCGGCGCTCACCAGGAGGCCGGCCATCTAAATAGTGGGCAGCGCGGCAGCGGTGACAATACACAGATTCATGCAATGCATGAATCTATGTATTGTCTTTCAGTGGCGGTGCGGGAGAGAGAGGGGGCGGCGCTCCGGCGCCCTCTATGGACGCACCGCCACTGCAGCACAGACAGGGTGAGACCCAGAGAACACTTCAGTATTTGTGGGGAGTAGGTCAAGGCACAATCCTTTAAGTAGAGCTAACCACTGTGGTGTCACCAATGGTTATGATGTATAGTCACTGCCACTGACTATATAGAACAAGAGCATGAATTACCTTCGCTATCACAGCCCCTGTCAGAGGGAAGACATCCGTCCAAGAGAGTTACCGGAGGCCTCTCCGTCACCAGCAAATGCTGCGCCAGACTTTCCGGAGAAGTTCCGCTCACCAGCCTCCTCAATCTCAGACACGGGCCCAAGGCTTTAGGGCCCCCTCGGATTCTTCCACCCTCGCAGAACCCAGTCGAAGGTACTGAGTTCCAGGCTTCCGCCATAGTACCTCACCCCAGGCTAAAGGTGCCTGAGATGGACTCCATCTCCCGCTCCGGCCAGGTCAAGGGCACCTGGGCCCGGAAACTCCGGAACGCCAGCACCCAGGCTGAAGGTGCCTGGGTGCGGCCGCGCCCTCCGACGACTCTGAAACCCGTGGTAAGGGCGTCCGCCCCTTTTATCTCCTCTCCCTTTGTGTCACAGCGGGTTCCCCGCCCTGCCGTGCAAGCGCCAGGAAAGGACAAAAAGGGATGCAGTCTTGCGGTGAGTGTTCAACTCCGGCCCAGGGCGACAACGCCACCCGCAGGCCGCAGGGAACCTCACACCCCCAGAGTCCTCCAAGACTATCAATGGTCCCTAATCTCCAACAATCAGGGTGCATTGGGTCATACTACCACCCATGCACTCCCCCTAGATTTAGATCCCCGCTACACTCTCCTCCTGGTGATTTGAACATGAGTTCGACCCAGAGACCAAACTACACACAGAATCCAACCTCACAATTTAGTCATGAATTGTGCCAGGACCTAAAACGGGAAAAGGGAAACCGGAATATAAAACAATTAACTTGGTATCAAAAATGCTTTAAATGATTTTTCACATTGAAATTTCCCCCCATCGCTATCTAAGAACCACCCCATTCTCAGCAGCCTTGACAGACGAGTCTCCTGCAGAGGGAAAAGAAAAGAAAACCTACATCCTAACACAATGTATATGTTTTCTTGGAAGGAATGGGTCTATCCAGGGAGAAACCCATTCGCTCCAATGATCATGGTGTATAGTGTACAAAAAAAAAAAACAATCGTTGTGCAACACTGCCACCTGGTGGCAATGCCCCGGTCAAGACACTTATCAAATCCAGATGAACTTTTCTCTCTTCTTTTTTTTCTCTGTGCTGTGGCCCTATGCTAGCTATGCCCCAAAGTCACTGATTTCTTTTCTTGATGAAAGGAGAAAGAAGGAGAACAAAACAACCATAACAGCTCCATGTGTTCCAGCAAATACTCTGGAAAGTTCAGCAACAAAAAGGGAATATAAAGGAGTCTTTTCCTCCTATAAATAGAACTTATCGCAGGTTTCCACATTATACTCAATGTTCTCTCCATCCTTCCGACAGATTAGCACCCTGTCAGCATGAATGTGTCTCCCGAGCATCCACTCTGCCCTACAGTCTTTGAATTTTCTGGTGACTGTAGGTGAACACGAGAGGTATCTGCGTGCGTGAGGTACCTTGAGCTTTGTCCAGACAAACTCGTTATACCACTGCTGCCGCAAAACCTCCACCTCATAAAGCAAGTCCCGGGGTAGATAGGGGTATTCCCACCCATATTCTCGGGCAACCTTCTGACAAAAGAGACGCTGCAGCCTTGCCAAGGGTGGCATTGTGGCACGGTCTCCTTCTCCAGTCAGAACGATTGATTCAGGGTGACGAGGTACTCCAACCACCTCTGTAGATTTGGGCCTTGGAGCCCGCAGTGCTGCGCGTTGCACTCCCGCAACGGAAGCAGGTGAAACACTTGATGGCACAAGAAGTGGAAGTGCAGACAGGGGACCAGATTCCTCCCTAGGCTCCGAGGCCTCCACCCGGGGTGTACTATCCCCAATGGACATAGGTGGGTCCCTTAAGACACGGGACGCGGGTAACTTCATCTTGTCCCATCCCTTCTTGTGGAAGGTTTCATCTATCTCCCCATCATCACCGGCATCAGATAGCGACTCTAGGTCGGAGGTGTCATAACACTCTGCGGGCAGGTAATTCCCAGTAGACACGGAATCACCCCCCTCCATGGGTTCCACCAACCGTGGGCTCCCGACACCTCCAACCGCACACAGTCCCAACCCCTGGCTCACCTGGGCCTTTTGGAGAACAGGGATGTCCAGGGCTCTTCCCTCCGGATCCATCCAGACCAGGCAAGAGACGGGGCGAAGCTCTTCCACGACCACAGGACGCCTTCACTAGGCCGACTTTCCTCTTCGGTTGTATGAGCATGGAGCTTGTGGGGACCGAGGCAGCATCCTCGGATTTTTCTCTTTCACTTTCCGCTGGGTCAGTCACTTCGCCCTGGTCAATGTGCGCAGGAATCGCATAGGCATCGATCTCTCCCTCCGGAGTGGCAGTACCTGTGAGGTAGTTGAGGTGGAAGGCGCGAGGCCTTTCTGTGGAAGGCTCCACCTCAAAGAGGAATTCTTTGCAGACCTCACATCGCCCGAACGGCTTCAAGTGGACCACCAGTCCCGAACAGCCGGGACAGATTACACCGAGGGCCTCTATGTCTCTACAGGTATACAGAGCCATTCGCCCCCGGGGCCTAAGTCTTATTCCTGTGTCCATAATCGGAGCAGCGAAGGAAGTCATCTCCGCTGTAGAAAGAACAGAAATCCACTGAGTACTTGAGGTCATCCTGACTGGTTCGCTGCTCCAATGCGCACTGACCCCTTCGCGCCGGAATCCTCACGTGTGTCCTTCCACATGGCCAGACTCCTCCCACACTCTGCATTTGTTCGCAGACTTTCTCTTCTTCCCGCCCACGAACTGTGCATCTATGGTGTGCCTCGTGGCGCGTTGGCCAATATGGCCGACCTACTCGGAACTCCTCCGGGAAGCAAAGTTCAAATTCAGACACAGTACACATCCCGGACACGATGCCCCCACGTGTAGCGACCTCACCCCTCTCTCCCCTTCTCATTCTCGGCTTGTTGGTCTTGTCTAGGGGGTTACTACTGGGGGGAAGGGATGCGATACACCACGGCCCATGTCCTCCAGAGAATATAGAGGTGAAAGCCAGAACTATCGGGTTTTGTGTGTATGTCTCAGAGTCAAATCCTTTCTCCGAAATGACTCCCTTTGCTCCTAGTAACCAGAGTTCCATACACTGAAAAGGTCCAACTCGTATTTATTCTCTTCCAGCAATAAATAGTCATACAGCACAGACAGGTTGAGACCCAGAGAACACTTCAGTATTTGTGGGGAGTAGGTCAAGGCACAATCCTTTAAGTAGAGCTAACCGCTGTGGTGTCACCAATGGTTATGATGTATAGTCACTGCCACCGACTATATAGAACAAGAGCATGAATTACCTTCGCTATCACAGCCCCTGTCAGAGGGAAGACATCCGTCCAAGAGAGTTACCGGAGGCCTCTCCGTCACCAGCA
This sequence comes from Rana muscosa, assembly GCA_029206835.1. Taxonomy (NCBI): domain Eukaryota; kingdom Metazoa; phylum Chordata; class Amphibia; order Anura; family Ranidae; genus Rana; species Rana muscosa. The sequence continues at coordinate 60,794,993 of CM055126.1, read as the reverse complement.
AATGCTGCGCCAGACTTTCCGGAGAAGTTCCGCTCACCAGCCTCCTCATCTCAGACACGGGCATCCAAGGCGTTAGGGCCCCCTCGGATTCCTCCACCCTCGCGGAACCCAGTCGAAGGTACTGAATCCCAGGCTTCCGCCATAGTACCTCACCCCAGTCTAAAGGTGCCTGGGATGGACTCCACCTCCCGCTCCAGCCAGGTCAAGGGCACCTGGGCCCGGAACTCCGGAACGCCAGCACCCAGGCTGAAGGTGCCTGGGCACGGCCGCGTCCTCCGACTCTGAACCCCAAGGTCAGGGCGTCCGCCCCTTTTATCTCCTCTCCCTTTGCATCACAGCAGGTTCCCCGCCCCGCTGTACCAACGCCAGGAAAGGACAAAAAAGATGCAGACTTGCGGTGAGTGTTCAGCTCCGGCCCATGGCGACAGCGCCACCTGCAGGCCGCAAAGAACCTCACACCCCCAGAGTCCTCCAAGACTATCAATGGTCCCTAATCTCCAACAATCAGGGTGCATTGGGTCATACTACCACCCATGTACTCCCCCTAGATTTAGACCCCCGCTACATTTATTTTTTGTTGATTTCTATTAATGTTTCTGAATACATTTCCTTTTTTAAAAAAAATAATTTATTTTATTTACATTTTTATTTTATTTTTTGTAGATTTCTATAAATTTTTCAGAATACATTTCATTTATATTTTAATTTAATTTATTTTATTTACTTTTTTTTTATTATGTGTAGATTTCTATAAATTTTTCTGAATAAATTTAATTTTTATTTTAATTTATTTTATTTACATTTTTATTATTTTCTTTTGTAGATTTCTATCAACTTTTCTGAATACATTTCATTTTTATTTTTTATTTTAATTTTTTTAATTAAATTTTTACATTTTTTTTGGAGATTTCTATGAATGTTTCTGAATACATTTTATTTTAATATTTTTTTTTTTTTTTAACCAAATTCATTAGATGTTTATTTCCACGTCGCACGTTTCTATGTCTAAAATCAACGCAAACAAACAATGGTTCAATCGTACGACCGCATTTTTATTTTTTGGTCTTTGGTCTTGTTGAGGACATTTCTCTTCACTTCCTGTCCTGTGACACCGCAGGAAATAAGAGGAGATCCCTCCAAAGTGAGGAAAACTCAAGAGACGGTTGTCACTGGAACTAGTGTCTCCATTGGAGGATTTCCCCTTACTTCCTGTTCTGGTGACAACTGTAAATTTGGGTTTTCCCATTACTTCCTGTCTGTGTCACCAGGACACATAGAGATGGTGAATCCGCATCCTGCACCATACCTTCTGATTCCTTTCTAGAGTGCATGGGCAATGGTGCATCATACTAGGGATGGTGGGAACCCCTCATAATGGGCACAGCGGGTGTACAGACCTGGGAACTCGGCACAGGGATGGTGGGAACCCCTCATAATGGGCACAGCAGGTGTACATACCCGGGAACTCAGCACAGGGATGGTGGGAACCCCTCATAATGGGCACAGCGGGTGTACAGACCCGGGAACTCAGCACAGGGATGGTGGGAACCCCTCATAATGGGCACAGCGGGTGTACAGACCCTGGGAACTCAGCACAGGGATGGTGGGAACCCTTCATAATGGGCACAGCGGGTGTACAGACCCGGGAACTCAGCACAGGGATGGTGGGAACCCTTCATAATGGGCACAGCGGGTGTACAGACCCGGGAACTCAGCACAGGGATGGTGGGAACCCCTCATAATGGGCACAGCGGGTGTACAGACCCTGGGAACTCAGCACAGGGATGGTGGGAACCCTTCATAATGGGCACAGCGGGTGTACAGACCCGGGAACTCAGCACAGGGATGGTGGGAACCCCTCATAATGGGCACAGCGGGTGTACAGACCCGGGAACTCAGCACAGGGATGGTGGGAACCCCTCATAATGGGCACAGCGGGTGTACAGACCCGGGAACTCGGTACAGGGATGGTGGGAACCTCTCATAATGGGCACATCAGGTGTACAGACCCGGGAACTCAGTACAGGGATGGTGGGAACCCCTCATAATGGGCACAGCGGGTGTACAGACCCGGGAACTCAGCACAGGGATGGTGGGAACCCCTCATAATGGGCACAGCGGGTGTACAGACTTAGGAACTCAGCACAGGGATGGTGGGAACCCCTCATAATGGGCACAGCGGGTGTACAGACCCAGGAACTCAGCACAGGGATGGTGGGAACCCCTCATAATGGGCACAGCGGGTGGTACCATCAAAGAACTCTGTGATGGATAATTGCTGTAATACGGGATATTTTATGGTTTCTTGTGTCGGTCTCCCGGCTGTTTGTCGGTAAATATTGGCACGGCAGGACACAAGGAGGCCTTTCTTCTGGAACTTGAACGGTTTCTTGCTCATCGGTTCCACCTCTTGGCAGAGCGGACATGTGACTGTGTGATCCCCGGATAAGACGTAACAGTTTTATTATTATAGGACAACAAAACCATAATATCTAAGAGACCAAATTGAAGAGCTGGTGAACCCCGGCACATTCACCCATCCAGGTTCCCAGGCAAAGCTATAAAATAAAGGTCTCAAGTGTAAGCCTCGTAGAGTTGAGGACCAGGTCTTTTTTTTTTGGGGGGGGGGGGGGGTCCTGTGGAACAATTGTAGGAAAAAACATGGCGACTTGGTGCTTTGGTGTCATTCTCCACAGTTAAAAAAGCACCAATCTGGTCACTCGTGATGGGAAAATCTTCCCGGGGTCAAATTGCCGTAGATACCAACTGTCCCGGATTTGCAGGGATAGTCCTGTATCTCAGACATTTGTTTCTGATGATGCTGTGTCCCGGATTTGCAGGGATAGTCCTGTATCTCGGACCTTTGTCCTGATGATGCCTTGTCCCGGATTTGCAGGGATAGTCCTGTATCTCTGACCTTTGTTCTGATGATGCTGTGTCCCAGATTTGCAGGGATAGTCCTGTATCTCTGACCTTTGTCCTGATGATGCCTTGTCCCGGATTTGCAGGGATAGTCCTGTATCTCTGACCTTTTGTTCTGATGATGCTGTGTCCCAGATTTGCAGGGATAGTCCTGTATGTCGGACCTTTGTCCTGATGATGCCTTGTCCCGGATTTGCAGGGATAGTCCTGTATCTCTGACCTTTGTTCTGATGATGCTGTGTCCCAGATTTGCAGGGATAGTCCTGTATCTCGGACCTTTGTCCTGATGATGCTTGTGTCCCGGATTTCAAGGGATAGTCCTGTATCTCGGACCTTTGTCCTGATGATGCTTGTGTCCCGGATTTCAAGGGATAGTCCTGTATCTCGGACCTTTGAACTCCTGCTCGGATCGCCGTCGTGATCTCGGCAGAAGTGGGAGCAGGTACCTATCAAAACGAGGTACTCACTCCCGCCTCCAAAAATAAATAAAAACGCAGTTTTAAATAGTAAAGAGGAAGTGGGGAGGAGCCAAATGAGTGGAACTTCCCCTTTTTTTTGGGTGAAGTTCCTTTTTGACTTATGGCATTGCAGCCACAAGTGGGCGGTTCCTTCATATTTAAGGGTAGGGCCATGCCAGAAAGTTGGGGCGTGTCCAGTGTTGGGTATAGGTCACTGTTCTTGGATGTGGAAAATGCTGCATTTGGCCACTAGATGGCAGTAAGTATCATTGTTTTTACTTATGATAGCTCCATCTAGTGGCCAAATGTGCTTATTTTTTTAATCCATGACAAACATTCAGCCAGCACAGGAAATTGCCCGGCTGACACTTCAAGGAAAATTTTTATGCAAAATGTTTAGCAAATACACCCCTATGGGCTGCTCTGTGCACCCCTTTTTTTTATATTGAGGGGGTTTGGTTTATCCAAAAGACCCCCCCCCCCTTATTGGCCTTTCTAAGCCTTCTGGCCCATAGTTCAAAGGTCACGTGGTACTTTTTTTTAAAACGTTCTCCTGGGCGGAGGGCCACCGTTCTTGAACTGCCATGGTTAGCAGCCGACCCGCCCCCTACTGGTCACATCAGGTAAGTCACCGGCTTCCATTATTTGGCTAATAGACTAATATTCTGTGATGAACAAGAGGAATATTCATTATTATTAATAGTGATGACCTCGTTATATAACGGGGGGATGGGGGGGGAGGGGTATGTTGGGTCAGGAGGATCACTTTAGTTCTGCTCAGGAGCGATTTCCAACTAGAAAGAATTCAAATCAGTTCCGGGACTTCAATCAGAGGCTGTGTGCTGCAGCCTGGAAACCCCCAATCAGGACTATGTAAGCGTCCGGAGCAGAAAAGTCTTCAATTTATCCCACCGATCCCACCGGAGAGAGAGAGAGAGAGAGAGAGACGCTTTCCACACCGCCAGGTGAGAGAGACCGCTGTCCACTGCAGAGTATCCCACCACTGACCCCCTCTAGAGATCTGCAGAACATCGCTCCCTCCCCTCCACTGACCGTTTGCCTGTTAGTGACCTTCTCTCTGATCATATATTGGTCATTTATTTATACAGAGTAAGAACTTTGCAGAAAGGAGATGGCAGAGGGGGGCCATGTGGATGAAAATCAGAACGTAAGTTATCTATATCTACCTATTGTATCTATTGGTCTGTCTGTCTCATAGTCTGTCACGTTCTGTCTGTTTGTCTATTTATATGTCTGTCTATCTGTCTGTCTGTCTCTATCTCTCTGTCTGTCTGTCTCTCTATCTGTCTCTCTCTCTCTCTTTATCTATCCCATATCTATATATCTCTCTATCTATCTATCTATCTATCTATCTCTCTATCTCTCTATCTATCTATATCTGTCTGTCTGTCTGTCTTCTCTTTCTCTCTCTCTCTCTCTCTCTCTCTCTCTCTGCCTGTCTGTCTATCTCTCTATATATCTGTCTGTCTATCTGTCTCTATCTGTCTGTCTTCTCTCTCTATCTATCTATCTATCTATCTCTCTCTGCCTGTCTGTCTATCTCTCTGTCTGTCTGTCTGCCTGTGTGTGTGTGTGTGTGTCTCTCTCTCTCTCTCTCTCTGTGTCTGTCTGTCTCTCTCTAACTCTCTGTCTCTGTGTCTCTCTCTCTCTCTCTCTCTCTGCCTGTCTGTCTATCTCTCTCTATATGTCTGTCTGTCTGTCTCTGTCTGTCTTCTCTCTCTCTCTCTCTCTCTGTCTACCTCTCTCTCTGCCTGTCTGTCTGTCTATCTCTCTGTCTGTCTGTCTGCCTGTGTGTGTGTCTCTCTCTCTATCTCTGTCTGTCTCTGTCTGTCTGTCTATCTGTCTTGTCTCTCTCTATCTCTCTCTCTCTGTCTGTCTGTCTATCTATCTCTCTGTCTATCTGTCTGCCTGTCTCTCTCTCTCTCTCTCTCTCTCTCTCTCTCTCTGTCTATCTGTCTGTGTCTCTCTCTCTCTGTCTGCCTATCTCTATATCTCTATCTCTCTATCTATCTATCTCTCTATCTCTCTATCTATCTCTATATCTCTATCTATCTATCCATTCATAGCTATCTGATTATATGTATCTATATCTATTAGAGCTCCACAAATATTCATTAAAAAAATTGCGATCTCGATTCAACCCCCCCCCCCCCCCCATCACGATCTCTATGCAGAATTTCCCGATTCATTCATGTACCAAGTGTGGACAGTTCTCTGCTCACTCAGCTGTCAAAAGAAAAAAATGAGGGAAGTTTAACCACTTAAAGACTAAACCTATTTCTGACACTTGTTTCTTACAAAGTTAAAATCAGTATTTTTTTTCTAGAAAATTACGTGGAACCCCCAAACATTATATATATATATATATATATATATATATATATATATATATATATATATATATATATATATATAATTTTTAGAAGAGACCCTACAGAATAAAATGGCGATTGTTGCAATATTTTATGTCACACGGTATTTGCGCAGTGGTCTTTAAAACGCAATTTTTTGGGCAAAAATACACTACAGTAATATAAAAAATAAATAAACAGTAAAGTAAGCCCAATTTTTTTGTATAATGTGAAAGATGATGTTATGCCGCGAGAATCGTGATCTTTATTCTAAGCAATAAAATCGTGGTTCTCATTTTAGCCAGAAGCGTGCAGCTCTAATATCTATCTATCTATCTATCTATCTATCTATCTATCTATCTAATTCTCTCTCTAATCTCTCATAGGCACCTGTCAGTGTCTTCCATCGGATGGCCAGCTTCCCTCTCGTTCAGTCGGCCTATCAGATTGCTTCGTTTGCGTACCGCGATGTGAAGGCCGTACACCCGGTGGTGGGATATTTCTGCGAGGTGTCAGAACGAGGGGTGAAAGTGGCCAGTGACTTGGCTACGTTCGGGGTCGCTCCGCTCCTAAAAGTGATGGAACCTCAGAGTAAGTCCTGACCATGAACGCAATCTGATTGGATAATCCCTGTACAATCTCCTTTATACTTACCAGAACTAACTATGTATTGTGACAATCTGCTGAGACTATTGATTCTGCACCCGATCAGGCCAGAACTTCCAGTGCAGAGCTGTTCTCAGATCTGAAGGAGATCCTACAATCAGATTGTAAGCTGTGTGACCAGAATACAATACATTGCTGTATATAGAGCTATATACACATCACAATAATCTGCTGTATATAGAGCTATATACACATCACAATAATCTGCTGTATATAGAGCTATATACACATCACAATACATTGCTGTATATAGAGCTATATACACATCACAATAATTTGCTGTATATAGAGCTATATACACATCACAATACATTGCTGTATATAGAGCTATATACATCACAATACATTGCTGTATATAGAGCTATATACATAACAATACATTGCTGTATATAGAGCTATATACACCACAATACATTACTATATATAGAGCTATATACACATCATAATACATTGCTGTATATAGAGCTATATACATCACAATACATTACTATATATAGAGCTATATACACCACAATACATTACTATATATAGAGCTATATACATCACAATACATTACTATATATAGAGCTATATACACCACAATACATTACTATATATAGAGCTATATACACACCACAATAAATTACTATATATAGAGCTATAGACATCACAATACATTACTATATATAGAACTATATACATCACAATACATTACTATATATAGAACTATATACACATCACAATACATTGCTGTATATAGAGCTATATACACATCACAATACATTACTATATATATAACTATATACACATCACAATACATTGCTGTATATAGAGCTATATACATCACAATACATTGCTGTATATAGAGCTATATACATCACAATACATTGCTGTATATAGAGCTATATACATAACAATACATTGCTGTATATAGAGCTATATACACCACAATACATTACTATATATAGAGCTATAGACATCACAATACATTACTATATATAGAACTATATACATCACAATACATTACTATATATAGAACTATATATAGAGCTATATACACACCACAATACATTACTATATATACAGCTATAGACATCACAATACATTACTATATATAGAACTATATACATCACAATACATTACTATATATAGAACTATATACACGTCACAATACATTGCTGTATATAGAGCTATATACACATCACAATACATTACTATATATAGAACTATATACACATCACAATACATTGCTGTATATAGAGCTATATACATCACAATACATTGCTGTATATAGAGCTATATACATCACAACACATTACTATATATAGAGCTATATACACATCACAATACATTGCTGTATATAGAGCTATATACACATCACAATACATTGCTGTATATAGAGCTATATACACATCACAATAATCTGCTGTATATAGAGCTATAAATACATCACAATACATTGCTGTATATAGAGCTATATACATCACAATATATTGCTTCACATGGAGCTACATGACCTTCCCAGAGTGTAATGAAGATAAAAAAAGACGAACGTTACACAACACATCACAGCGCATGTACACAACGCACACCAGGGGGCGACATTAACACCGGTCTGAATGGGCCTTTACATTTCATATCTACTAATTCAGAACTATTTACTACATCCTTCCTCTTTATAAGTGTACCATTCAGTGACTTGCTTATTAGTATGGAAAGGAAAGAAAAAACGTATAAAGAAGAAATGAAAGAAAGGAAAGGAAAGAGAAAAAAGCAGAAAGAAAGAAAGCAGGAAAGAAGGAAAGAAAGACGGAAAGAAAGAAAGAAGGAAGGAAGGACTGAAATAAATAAAGAAAGAAAGGGTAAGAAAAGGAAAGAAAAAAATATAGAAAGAAAAGGTAGAAAGGAGAAATGAAATAGGAAAGGAAAGAATAAGAAGGAAGAAAGGAAAGAACGAATAAGAAGGAAAGTATAAGAAGGAAGAAAGGAGAGAATAATGCTCCGTACACACGACCGGTTTTCCTGTCGGAAAAAAGTTGGATGGTTTTTCCGACGGAATTCCTCTCAAGCCTGCCTTGCATACACACGGTCACACAAAAGTCCGGTGAACTTTTGACTGCCAAGAACGCGCTGACGTAAAAGACTACGACGAGCCGACAAAATTAAGTTCTATGCTTCCGAGTATGCGTCGGAATTTAGCGCGTCGGGATTTGTACACACGATCGAAAATTCCGAATAGTTTTTTTCCTGACGTGAAATAGAGATCCTGCGCTCTATCTTTTTCCAGCAGTTTTCCTGTTGGAAAAAGTCTGATGGAGCATACACACGGTCAGGATTCCCGACCAAAAGCTTTCATCAGACTTTTTCCAACAGGAAAACTGGTCGTGTGTACGGGGCATTAGAAGGAAGGAAAGAAAGAATAGGAAGGAAGAAAGAAGGACTGAAATTAAGGAAAGAAAGAAAGAAAGGGAAAAAAAGGTAGAAAGAAGAAATGAAAGAGGAAAGAAAAGCAAAGGAAAGATTAAGAAGGAAGGAAGGAAGGAAGAAAGGAAAGAATAAGAAGGAAGGAAGAAAGAAAAGGATAATAAGGGAGGGAGGGAGGAAGGGAGAAAGGAAAGAATAAGAAGGAAGGAAGAAAGGAAAGAATAATAAGGAAGAAAGGAAAGGGAAGGAAGGAAGGGAGGGAGGAAGGGAGGAAAGAATAAGGAAGGAAGAAAGGAAAGAATAAGAAGGAAGGAAGGAAGGGAGGAAAGAATAAGGAAGGAAGGGAGGAAGGGAGAAAGGAAGGAAGAAAGGAAAGAATAAGAGGGAAGGAAGGAAGGAAGGGAGGGAGGAAGGGAGAAAGGAAAGAATATTGCCTTGAAAAAAGTCTGACGGAATTTTTTTCATTGGATATTCCGACCGTGTGTGGGCCCCATCGGACTTTTTTCCGTCGGAGTTGAGAAATAAAACATGTTTTATTTATTTTTGATGGGGAAAAAAATCTAAAATTCCGATCGTCTGTGTGGAACTCAGACGGAGAAAAAAACACGCATGCTGAGAATCATTTCGTTGCATCCTCGGAAGCATTGAACTTAATTTTTCTCGGCTCGTCGTAGTGTTGTACATCACCGCGTTCTTGAAGAACGGTGTATATGCAAGACAGCTGGAATGGAATTCGAATGACAATTTCATCGGATTTTATCCCATCGGAAATTCCGATCGTGTGTACAGGGCATTAGCAGGAAAAAATAAGAAGGAAGGAAGGAAGGAAATAATAAGCAGGAAAGAATAAGAAGGAAGGAAGGAAGGAAAGTATAAGAAGAGAGAAAGAGAGAGAAAGAAAGAAAGAGAAAGAGAAAAAGAAGGGCTGAAAGAAAGAAATAAAGAAAGGAAATAAAAGAAAGAGGTAGAAAGAAGAAAGAAAGGGAAAGGAAAGAATAAGAAGGAAGGAAGGAAGGAAAGAGGGAAAGAATAGAAAGAATGAAAGAAAAAAAGAAAGAAAGGTAGAAAGAAGAAATGAAAGAGGAAAGAAAAGGAAAGCAATGAATAAGAAGGAAGGAAGCAAATAAAGAATATGAAAGAAATAATAAGAAAGAAAGAAGAAAGAAAGAAAAGGAAATAAAAGAAAGAGGTAGAAAGAAGAAATAAAAGAGGAAAGAAAGGGAAAGAAAAGAATAGGAAGGAAGAAAGGAAGGAAAGAAAGAACAAGAAGTAAAGTAGAAGAAGGAATGAAAAGAGAAAGGAAAGGAAAGAAAAGGAAGAGAAGGAATGGAATGAAAGAGGAAATAAAAGGAAAGAATAAGAAGGAATGAAGGAAGTGAAGAAAGAAAGGTAAGAAAGGAAACAAAAAAGGTAGAAAGAAGAAATGAAAGAAAGGGAAGAAAAAGGAAAGGAAGGAAGGAAGGATGGAATATGAAGGAAAGAATAAGAAGGAAGGAAGGAAGGAAGGAAAGAATAAGAAGAAAGAAAGGAAGGAAGGAAAGTAAGGAAAGAGAATAAGAAGGAAAGTATAAGAAAGCATGAAGAAAGAAAGAGAAAGAAAAAGAAGGACTGAAAGAAAGAAATGAAGAAAGAAAGGGTAAGAAAAGGAATGAAAAGAAAGAGGTAGAAAGAAGAAAGAAAAGGGAAGGAATGAAGGGAAGAATAGAAAGGAAGAAAGAAAGAAAGAGAAAAGAAAGAAGAAGGTAGAAAGAACAAATGAAAGAATAGGAAGGAAGGAAAGAAGGAAGGAAAGAAAGAATATGAAGAAAATAATAGGAAAGAAGGAATAAAAGAGAGGAAAGGAAAAAAAAGAAAGAGGTAGAAAGAAGAAATGAACGAGGAACAAAAAGGAAAGGAAAGAATAAGAATGAAGGAAGGGAAGAAAGAAATGTAAGAAAACGAAGGAAAAAAGGTATAAAGAAGAAAGGGAAGAAAAAGGAAAGGAAAGAAGAAGGAAGGATGGAAGGTATTTGATCAGATAGATGTGTATATTTAGTTCTCTGTTGTTGATAATAAAGTCTGATATGATTTAGTGAATGGAATCAATAATGATGTATAAACATTCTGGACACCAAATATAACATTTTAATGTTTCCTTAGAATAGAATAGAACAGAATAGAATACAATGTAATAGAATAGAATAGAACATAATAGAATAGAACATAATAGAATAGAACACAATATAATACCTGTGATGAAAGCCCTCCTGGGAGAAGGTGTATACACAGGATGACACATGTATCTGATAGGGTCGTGGTGGTGAAATAAGAAGCGGTCGTGTCTCCACCTAGAGCTGGAATACGGTAGGTGGGTGGAGTGGGTGGAGTGGGTGGAGTGAGCCTTTTATATAACCAGAAAAGTAGGTCAATATGAGACAGCAAAACAACTTTGCGGGACTAGAACTTGCCGTGGGCAATCGGCCTGTTACCGAACCTTCTGACTCATTTTTACCAATCTGAAGTGGAATTTGGGGAGCTGGAGGAGTTCTGGTACCAGCTGTAACCGGACAGAGGCACATGGCGCGGCCCGTGACCGTTGCAGAGGTTGGCGCTGTGTTTGCAGACGGGGAAGAGACTGCGGACTTTCCCCCTCCTCTCGGGCCCTCACTGTCTGCCTTGAATCTGGTGCCAGGGGCCGGCTGTGCCGGGGCACATGACAAGCTTGCCAGGGCTACCTCTGGCATTGCCATGTGAAGGAGGAGAGGAGGCACCGCTGCGATGCAAATCGGCCTCACTCCCGACACAGCGGGCGTTAAGAAGAGATTCAGAGACGTCCAAATTGTTCCCTTTATTCTAAACGCACCGTAATTGTCTGAGCCCCTCAGGAGGCCAGGCTTTGCTAATCGCGCCTATTATTTCACCGCGGTGCACCGGGACAGGCTTTCTGTGTAACCCTCTCACTGCCCTAACCCCCCGAGCACACAGAAAACACACACATTAATGCAGCTCTGTATTTAATATAACTCCATTACATTATTTATTTTTTAAATACAAGCAGTGTAAGTACCTGAACATGACCTACGGTCCTTGTACAGCAGAGCTGAGATTGGTGGAGACAGAAGCAGCACAAGGAGCCAATCAGTTGTGCAGCAGTGCAATCAGCATATTGATCGGAGGAGAGAGCAGAGAGATGAGCTCATCAGTCTGCTGCTTCCTGTCCAATCGCAGGCTGGGGAAGGGACAAGACCTGTAAGTGTAGCAGAGAAAAATCACATCTCCTCACCTGCCCTGTGCCGTGTAAATCTCAGGACTGGATGGACACAATAAAATCTTTTAAATGCAATAAAAGAAAAACAATATATTTTCAGTGAGCGATTATTCTGAATTATCATGTTAGTGTTCACCATAAAGTCATTTTTTTTTTTTTTTTAAATATGACTTGATGGGGTTGATTTACTAAAAACTGGAGAGTGCAAAATCTGGTGCAGCTGAGCATGGGAGCCAATCAGCTTCTAACTTCAGCTTCTTCAGTTAAGTTTTGACAATAAAATCTGGAAGCTGATTGGTTTCTATGCAGAGCTGCACCAGATTTAGTAAATCAACTCCAATGTGTTTGTATCTGTGCTTATGATGTCTAGAATTTCATTATGTCACTTGTGTAGATTTGTAGGTTTGCCACTAGAGGGCGCAATCCCTCAGTCGGCACCTCCACCTTTTTATCATTAAAAAAAAGCCATTCTTGACCTCCAGTGCATGGCTTTGCCTAGGCTGAGATGATGTCATCAGTCTGCTGCAGGCAGGTGGTGGCATTTCCTCAGTCTCCTCCCCTAGTGATCAGACTGCAGCATTGTAACTTCGCAGCAAATCACAAGGTGAGAGGCCGTGGCGGGGCTGATCTGCGTCAGACATTTGTGAACATAACACGGTTGTGCCATGATTGTGTTCTTTAATATTAGTAGACATACAGTGTGTGTGTATATATATATATATATATATATATATATATATATATATATATATATATATATATATATATTCAGGGCTTTTTTTCAGCTGGAACTTGGTGGAACTCACCCCTAAACTCTGTACTATGTACCAAGCTTACCCCAGATTTCTGCACATAGCGCACCCCTAAACTCTGTAATATGTACCAAGCGCACCCCGGAACTCTCCACGTAGCGCACCCCTAATCTATGTACTATGTACCAAGCTCACCTCAGATTTCTGCACGTAGCGCACCCCTAAACTCTGTACTATGTACCAAGCTCACCCCGGAACTCTGCACGTAGCGCACCCCTAAACTCTGTACTATGTACCAAGCTCACCCCGGATTTCTGCACATAGTACAGAGTTTAGGGGTGCGCTATGTACCAAGCTCACCCCAGTACTCTGCACATAGCGCACCCCTAAACTCTGTACTATGTACCAAGCTCACCCCAGTACTCTGCACATAGCGCACCCCTAAACTCTGTACTATGTGCCAAGCGCACCCCGGAACTCTGCACATAGTGCACCCCTAAACTCTGTACTATGTACCAAGCGCACCCCGGAACTCTGCACATAGCGCACCCCTAAACTCTGTACTATGTACCAAGCGCACCTCGGTACTCTGCACGTAGTGCACCCCTAAACTCTGTACTATGTGCCAAGCGCACCCCGGAACTCTGCACATAGCACACCCCTAAACTCTGTACTATGTACCAAGCGCACCTCGGTACTCTGCACGTAGTGCACCCCTAAACCCTGTACTATGTACCAAGCGCACCCCAGATTTCTGCACATAGCGCACCCCTAAACTCTGTACTATGTACCAAGCTCACCCCGGAACTCTGCACGTAGCGCACCCCTAAACTCTGTACTATGTACCAAGCTCACCCCGGATTTCTGCACATAGTGCACCCCTAAACTCTGTACTATGTACCAAGCTCACCCCAGTACTCTGCACATAGTGCACCCCTAAACTCTGTACTATGTACCAAGCTCACCCCAGTACTCTGCACATAGCGCACCCCTAAACTCTGTACTATGTACCAAGCTCACCCCGGAACTCTGCACATAGCACACCCCTAAACTCTGTACTATGTACCAAGCGCACCTCGGTACTCTGCACGTAGTGCACCCCTAAACCCTGTACTATGTACCAAGCGCACCCCAGATTTCTGCACATAGCTCACCCCTAAACTCTGTACTATGTACCAAGCGCACCCCGGAACTCTGCACATAGTCCAGAGATTAGGGGTGCGCTACGTGCAGAGTTCCAGGGTGAGCTTGGTACATAGTACAGAGTTTAGGGGTGTGCTTAATACATAGTACAGAGATTAGGGGTGCGCTATGTACCAAGCTTACCCCAGATTTCTGCACATAGCGCACCCCTAAACTCTGTACTATGTACCAAGCTCACCCCAGAACTCTGCACGTAGCGCACCCCTAAACTCTGTACTATGTACCAAGCTCACCCCGGATTTCTGCACATAGTGCACCCCTAAACTCTGTACTATGTACCAAGCTCACCCCAGTACTCTGCACATAGTGCACCCCTAAACTCTGTACTATGTACCAAGCTCACCCCAGTACTCTGCACATAGCGCACCCCTAAACTCTGTACTATGTACCAAGCTCACCCCGGAACTCTGCACATAGTGCACCCCTAAACTCTGTACTATGTACCAAGCTCACCCCAGTACTCTGCACATAGCGCACCCCTAAATTCTGTACTATGTACCAAGCTCACCCCAGTACTCTGCACATAGCGCACCCCTAAACTCTGTACTATGTGCCAAGCGCACCCCGGAACTCTGCACATAGTGCACCCCTAAACTCTGTACTATGTACCAAGCGCACCTCGGTACTCTGCACGTAGTGCACCCCTAAACTCTGTACTATGTGCCAAGCGCACCCCGGAACTCTGCACATAGCGCACCCCTAAACTCTGTACTATGTACCAAGCGCACCTCGGTACTCTGCACGTAGTGCACCCCTAAACCCTGTACTATGTACCAAGCGCACCCCAGATTTCTGCACATAGCTCACCCCTAAACTCTGTACTATGTACCAAGCGCACCCCGGAACTCTGCACATAGTCCAGAGATTAGGGGTGCGCTACGTGCAGAGTTCCAGGGTGAGCTTGGTACATAGTACAGAGTTTAGGGGTGTGCTTAATACATAGTACAGAGATTAGGGGTGCGCTATGTACCAAGCTTACCCCAGATTTCTGCACATAGCGCACCCCTAAACTCTGTACTATGTACCAAGCTCACCCCGGAACTCTGCACGTAGCGCACCCCTAAACTCTGTACTATGTACCAAGCTCACCCCGGATTTCTGCACATAGTGCACCCCTAAACTCTGTACTATGTACCAAGCTCACCCCAGTACTCTGCACATAGTGCACCCCTAAACTCTGTACTATGTACCAAGCTCACCCCAGTACTCTGCACATAGCGCACCCCTAAACTCTGTACTATGTACCAAGCTCACCCCGGAACTCTGCACGTAGCGCACCCCTAAACTCTGTACTATGTACCAAGCTCACCCCGGATTTCTGCACATAGCGCACCCCTAAACTCTGTACTATGTACCAAGCTCACCCCAGTACTCTGCACATAGCGCACCCCTAAACTCTGTACTATGTACCAAGCTCACCCCAGTACTCTGCACATAGCGAACCCCTAAACTCTGTACTATGTGCCAAGCGCACCCCGGAACTCTGCACAAAGCGCACCCCTAAACTCTGTACTATGTACCAAGCTCACCTCAGATTTCTGCACGTAGCGCACCCCTAAACTCTGTACTATGTACCAAGCTCACCCCGGAACTCTGCACGTAGCGCACCCCTAAACTCTGTACTATGTACCAAGCTCACCCCGGATTTCTGCACATAGTACAGAGTTTAGGGGTGCGCTATGTACCAAGCTCACCCCAGTACTCTGCACATAGCGCACCCCTAAACTCTGTACTATGTACCAAGCTCACCCCAGTACTCCGCACATAGCGCACCCCTAAACTCTGTACTATGTGCCAAGCGCACCCCGGAACTCTGCACATAGTGCACCCCTAAACTCTGTACTATGTACCAAGCTCACCCCGGATTTCTGCACATAGTGCACCCCTAAACTCTGTACTATGTACCAAGCTCACCCCAGTACTCTGCACATAGTGCACCCCTAAACTCTGTACTATGTACCAAGCTCACCCCAGTACTCTGCACATAGCGCACCCCTAAACTCTGTACTATGTGCCAAGCGCACCCCGGAACTCTGCACAAAGCAAACCCCTAAACTCTGTACTATGTACCAAGCGCACCTCGGTACTCTGCACGTAGTGCACCCCTAAACTCTGTACTATGTACCAAGCTCACCCCAGTACTCTGCACATAGCGCACCCCTAAACTCTGTACTATGTGCCAAGCGGACCCCGGAACTCTGCACATAGTGTACCCCTAAACTCTGTACTATGTACCAAGCGCACCTCGGTACTCTGCACGTAGTGCACCCCTAAACTCTGTACTATGTGCCAAGCGCACCCCGGAACTCTGCACATAGCGCACCCCTAAACTCTGTACTATGTACCAAGCGCACCTCGGTACTCTGCACGTAGTGCACCCCTAAACCCTGTACTATGTACCAAGCGCACCCCAGATTTCTGCACATAGCTCACCCCTGAACTCTGTACTATGTACCAAGCGCACCCCGGAACTCTGCACATAGTCCAGAGATTAGGGGTGCGCTATGTGCAGAGTTCCAGGGTGAGCTTGGTACATAGTACAGAGTTTAGGGGTGTGCTTAATACATAGCGCACCCCTAATCTCTGTACTATGTACCAAGCGCACCCCGGAACTCTGCACATAGCGCACCCCTAATCTCTGTACTATGTACCAAGCTTACCCCAGATTTCTGCACATAGCGCACCCCTAAACTCTGTAATATGTACCAAGCGCACCCCGGAACTCTCCACGTAGCGCACCCCTAATCTATGTACTATGTACCAAGCTCACCTCAGATTTCTGCACGTAGCGCACCCCTAAACTCTGTACTATGTACCAAGCGCACCCCGGAACTCTGCACATAGCACACCCCTAAACTCTGTACTATGTACCAAGCTCACCCCAGATTTCTGCACATAGCTCACCCCTAAACTCTGTACTATGTACCAAGCGCACCCCGGAACTCTGCACATAGTCCAGAGATTAGGGGTGCGCTACGTGCAGAGTTCCAGGGTGAGCTTGGTACATAGTACAGAGTTTAGGGGTGCGCTTAATACATAGCGCACCCCTAATCTCTGTACTATGTACCAAGCGCACCCCGGAACTCTGCACATAGCGCACCCCTAATCTCTGTACTATGTACCAAGCTTACCCCAGATTTCTGCACATAGCGCACCCCTAAACTCTGTACTATGTACCAAGCGCACCCCGGAACTCTCCACGTAGCGCACCCCTAATCTATGTACTATGTACCAAGCTCACCTCAGATTTCTGCACGTAGCGCACCCCTAAACTCTGTACTATGTACCAAGCGCACCCCGGAACTCTGCACATAGCGCACCCCTAATCTCTGTACTATGTACCAAGCTCACCCCAGTACTCTGCACATAGCACACCCCTAAACTCTGTACTATGTACCAAGCTCACCCCAGATTTCTGCACATAGCTCACCCCTAAACTCTGTACTATGTACCAAGCGCACCCCGGAACTCTGCACATAGTCCAGAGATTAGGGGTGCGCTACGTGCAGAGTTGCAGGGTGAGCTTGGTACATAGTACAGAGTTTAGGGGTGCGCTTAATACATAGCGCACCCCTAATCTCTGTACTATGTACCAAGCGCACCCCGGAACTCTGCACATAGCGCACCCCTAATCTCTGTACTATGTACCAAGCTTACCCCAGATTTCTGCACATAGCGCACCCCTAAACTCTGTAATATGTACCAAGCGCACCCCGGAACTCTCCACGTAGCGCACCCCTAATCTATGTACTATGTACCAAGCTCACCTCAGATTTCTGCACGTAGCGCACCCCTAAACTCTGTACTATGTACCAAGCTCACCCCGGAACTCTGCACATAGCGCCCCCCTAAACTCTGTACTATGTACCAAGCGCACCCCGGAACTCTGCACATAGCGCACCCCTAATCTCTGTACTATGTACCAAGCTCACCCCAGTACTCTGCACATAGCACACCCCTAAACTCTGTACTATGTACCAAGCTCACCCCAGATTTCTGCACATAGCTCACCCCTAAACTCTGTACTATGTACCAAGCTCACCCCAGAACTCTGCACATAGCGCCCCCCTAAACTCTGTACTATGTACCAAGCGCACCCCGGAACTCTGCACATAGCGCACCCCTAATCTCTGTACTATGTACCAAGCTCACCCCAGTACTCTGCACATAGCACACCCCTAAACTCTGTACTATGTACCAAGCTCACCCCAGATTTCTGCACATAGCTCACCCCTAAACTCTGTACTATGTACCAAGCTCACCCCAGTACTCTGCACATAGCGCACCCCTAAACTCTGTACTATGTGCCAAGCGCACCCCTAAACTCTGTGCCAAGCTCACCCCAGAACTCTGCACGTAGTACAGAGATTAGGGGTGCGCTACGTGTAGAGTTCCGGGGTGAGCTTGGTACAGAGATTAGGGGTGCGCTATGTACCAAGTGCACCCTGGAACTCTGCACAAAGCGCACCCCTAAACTCTGTAATATGTACCAAGTGCACCCCGGAACTCTCCACGTAGCGCACCCCTAATCTCTGTACTATGTACCAAGCTCACCCCGGATTTCTGCACATAGCGCACCCCTAAACTCTGTACTATGTACCAAGCTCACCCCAGTACTCTGCACATAGCGCACCCCTAAACTCTGTACTATGTACCAAGCTCACCCCGGAACTCTGCACGTAGCGCACCCCTAATCTCTGTACTATGTACCAAGCTCACCCCAGTTTTCTGCACATAGCGCCCCCCTAAACTCTGTAATATGTACCAAGCGCACCCCGGAACTCTCCACGTAGCGCACCCCTAATCTATGTACTATGTACTAAGCTCACCTCAGATTTCTGCACGTAGCGCACCCCTAAACTCTGTACTATGTACCAAGCTCACCCCGGAACTCTGCACGTAGCGCACCCCTAAACTCTGTACTATGTACCAAGCTCACCCCGGATTTCTGCACATAGCGCACCCCTAAACTCTGTACTATGTACCAAGCTCACCCCAGTACTCTGCACATAGCGCACCCCTAAACTCTGTACTATGTACCAAGCTCACCCCAGTACTCTGCACATAGCGCACCCCTAAACTCTGTACTATGTGCCAAGCGCACCCCGGAACTCTGCACAAAGCGCACCCCTAAACTCTGTACTATGTACCAAGCGCACCTCGGTACTCTGCACGTAGTGCACCCCTAAACTCTGTACTATGTGCCAAGCGCACCCCGGAACTCTGCACATAGCGCACCCCTAAACTCTGTACTATGTACCAAGCGCACCTCGGTACTCTGCACGTAGTGCACCCCTAAACTCTGTACTATGTACCAAGCGCACCCCAGATTTCTGCACATAGCTCACCCCTAAACTCTGTACTATGTACCAAGCGCACCCCGGAACTCTGCACATAGTCCAGAGATTAGGGGGTGCGCTACGTGCAGAGTTCCAGGGTGAGCTTGGTACATAGTACAGAGTTTAGGGGTGCGCTTAATACATAGTACAGAGATTAGGGGTGCGCTATGTACCAAGCGCACCCCGGAACTCTGCACATAGCGCACCCCTAATCTCTGTACTATGTACCAAGCTCACCCCGGAACTCTGCACGTAGCGCACCCCTAATCTCTGTACTATGTACCAAGCTCACCCCAGTTTTCTGCACATAGCGCCCCCCTAAACTCTGTACTATGTACCAAGCGCACCCCGGAACTCTGCACATAGCACACCCCTAATCTCTGTACTATGTACCAAGCTCACCCCAGTACTCTGCACATAGCACACCCCTAAACTCTGTACTATGTACCAAGCTCACCCCAGATTTCTGCACATAGCTCACCCCTAAACTCTGTACTATGTACCAAGCTCACCCCAGAACTCTGCACGTAGTACAGAGATTAGGGGTGCGCTACGTGTAGAGTTCCGGGGTGAGCTTGGTACAGAGATTAGGGGTGCGCTATGTACCAAGTGCACCCTGGAACTCTGCACAAAGCGCACCCCTAAACTCTGTAATATGTACCAAGTGCACCCCGGAACTCTCCACGTAGCGCACCCCTAATCTCTGTACTATGTACCAAGCTCACCCCGGAACTCTGCACATAGCACACCCCTAAACTCTGTACTATGTACCAAGCGCACCCCGGAACTCTGCACCCCTGGGGGGAGGAGGGTTTTGGGGGGTTGTGGTTGAGTTCCTTCACCTATTTTCTGAGAAAAAAATCCCTGTATATATCATATATATATATATATATATATATATATATATATATATATATATATATATGTGTGTGTGTGTATATAAACTGTATATACAGTAAGTATATGTCTACTTCAATACATCTTCCATTCCTAGTACATGCACATTGATACACCAGATCTATACAGGGGTGCCAGTGTCATGTCGATCATCTATAATTGTTCTGATTGCAGTCACAGCGATCAATAACATCGCTCTTCAATTGGTGGATGGATTAGAGAACAAACTCCCAGTACTGGACCAGCCAGCAGATGAGGTAACCTTTGATTTATTATTATTATTATTATTATTATAATTTTTTATAGATACGTTATTAGACTTCCCACTAGCCAGGATCCAGAGGATAGAGATGAATCCATGTAGATTTATAAAGCCCTGACATATACCATAGTGCTGTACAGAGTACAGGGTAAGGTAACCTGCTTATACAGACATGCTGTCATATAATTGTGGCCATTAGATGTCGTTATTGCTGTGTAAAAAAAAAAAAAACACTGATGAGCAACTCTAAACCATTTCTCTATAACTGGCTGATAAAAAGATTTCACCAGTTTTGTTTTTTTTTAATCAGAAGTATCAATTATAACCTATTTGTAAAGTCACTCTGGACAATAATAATAGTGTGTGACTGTGGGGGAGGGGACATTAGAGTGTAAGCTCCTCTGCTACAGAGACTGATGTGATTGGCTCAGTGATCTCTGTACAGCGCTGAGGTATATGTCAGCGCTATATAAATGGATAATAATAATAGTTTGTGACTGTGGGGGGGGGGGGGGGGGACATTAGAGTGTAAGCTCCTCTTCCTCTGGTACAGTGACTGGCTCAGTGTTCAGTGTTCTCTGTACAACACTACAGTCTATGTCAGAGCTATATCAATGTATAATAATAGTGTGTGGCTGTGGGGGGACATTAGAGTGTAAGCTCTTCTGGTACAGAGACTGATGTGATTGGCTCGGTGTTCTCTGTACAGCACTGCGGTATATGTCAGAGCTATATAAATGTATAATAATAATAATAGTGTGTGACTGTGGGGGGTAGGGAACATTAGAGTGTAAGCTCCTCTGGTGCAGAGACTGATGTGAATGACTTATGCCGCGTACACACGATCGGAAATTCCGACAACAAAACTGGGGATATTTTTCCGACGGATGTTGGCTCAAACTTGTATTGCATACACACGGTTGCACAAACAGGGCCGCCAGAGGTCCCCAGAGGCCCGGAGGTCCCCAGGGCCCCGGATGGCAACCCCCCCTTTTTTTCTTCTCATGTATTTTTTTTTTTGTATGTCAGCACCCAAAGTCCCCCCCCGACCCCAACAATTTGCACCCAAAGCCCCCCCCCCCCGCTTTTTCAATCCGTGGCACCCTCCGCTTCTCAATTCGTGGCACCCCCCGCTTCTCAATTTGCGGCAGCAGCACCCCCCCCCGGGCTCCAGGGGGCCCATACCTGAAGCTGTGTAAGGGGCCCCAAAATTCCTGATGGCGGCCCTGCGCACAAATGTTGTCTGAAATTCCGAGCGCCAAGAACGCGGTGACGTACGACACTTACGACGGCACTATTAAAGGGAATTATAATACCAGTCGTGTTAGTAGAAGTTTGGCGAGAGACGATTCACGCTTTTCAGCCTCGTGCTTTTCAGTCCGTTACAGCGTGACGAATGTTCCATTTCCATTACGAGCGCTAATTTTACCAGACCAAGCGCTCCCGTCTCGTACTTGATTCAGAGCATGCGTGGAATTTTGTGCGTTGGAATTGTCCACACACGGTCAGAATTTCCGACAAAAAGCTCCCATCGAACATTTGTTGTCGGAAATTCCGTCCGTGTGTACGCGGCATTAGTGTTTAGGTTGGACCTCACATTAAATGATTTGGTAAATCAAAGAGAGATTTTTGTACAATCACATTGTGACATGTGCATGGCCATCTCCTGCTCCACTTATAAAATGATTGTTCCCTCTCACAGGTGGTGTCAGAAATTCGGGAGAACGTGGTGAGCGGGGTCAGGACGGTCAAGGACCGAGCCCTGGAAAGGGTGCAGAATGTGGTGGACAGAACTCAGGCCGTGGCCAGGGAATCCTATGAGGTCCTCTCTATAACCGCCACTTTCCTGGGGACGTTGGAGGTCCAGGACATGGTGAAAGTTGCAGCTTATTTCGTTTTGACCCAAGCAGAGGAGCTGGTGGATCGCTACCTACCTGAGGAATCAGACGGTGAGACAATGTTAATTTTTTTCTTCTTATCTATACATGGAGACTATATGGTGGGTGACAACTAGGGTGACCACATGTCCCGGATTGGCCGGGACAGTCCTGCATTTTGCAGGTCTGTCCCGGGCACATTCATTCCAGGACAGTACAGTGTCCCGGAATGAAACTGACACAGCCACCCCCCGGGCCAATCTGATGCCCCCAAAAAAGGCCTCCACATCACTGCTTTACTGACTGACAGTACTTGTCCTGGCCGGGAATGCCTGGAGGAGCACAATCCCCGCCCCCTGCTTGTGATTGGAGAAATCCTAAATCCCGCCTCTTGTGTCCAATTACTGTGCTGTGATTCGTTACAGCACAAGCTGATTTTTGGGAAGGGAGGGTGTCCCTGAATGGTAGTTTGGAAATGTGGTCACCCTCGTGACAACGTTATTCAGAGCCGGCAGTTCTGTAGCTTCCAGGCCATGCCAACCTTCCAGGGTTTGGGTAGCAGGATCTTGAACCTCCAACAATCACCAAGCAACCTCCAATCAGGGCTGGGACAAGGGGTGGGCAGAAGGGTAAGCTGCCCTGGGTGCAGTGTGTATTGTAGAGATGGGGGAGCCACAATTTTTTTCTACTAAAAGGCTGACAGGAGTAGTGACAGCTGATCAATACTTTTGTCAGCCCAGTGCTGGAAGCGGTGAGGAAAGGAGGAGAGAGTCAGGAAGAGGTACAGTCTGTGCTCTCTCTCTCTCTCTCTCTTTCCCACAGGCTATACAACATTTCCAGGCCATGCCACCCTTCCAGGATTTGAGTAGCAGGATCTGCAAGCCTACAGTCGGGGCCGGGAGAAGGGGTGGGCAGAAGGGGAAGGTGCTCTGGGTGCAGCGTTTATTGTAGGGATAGGAGAGCCGCAAGTTATTTCTGCTATATGGCTGACAGGAGTAGTGACAGCAGATCAATACTTCTGTCAGCTTAGTGCTGAAAGTGACGAGGAAAGAAGGAGGGATTCAAGAACAAGTGTGGGTGGTGCTCTCTCTCCCCCAGGCCAGGCCATGCCACCCTTCCAGGGTTTGAGTATCAGGATCTGCAAGCCTCCAATCAGGGCTGGAACAAGGGGTGGGCAGAAGGGGAAGCTGCCCTGGGCGCAGTGTGTATTGGAGGCATGGGGGAGCCACAAGTTCTTTCTACTATAAGGCTGACAGGAGTAGTGACAGCAGATCAATACCTCTGTCAGCCCAGCGCTGGAAGCGGCGAGGAAAGCAGGAGAGAGCCAGGAAGAAGTGAGGACTGTGCTCTCTCTCCCCAAGGCCATGCCACCCTTTCAGGGATTGAGTATCAGGATCTCGAACCTCCAACAATCACCAAGCTAGTCTCCAATCAGGGCTGGGACAAGGGGTGGGCAGAAGGGATGGCTGCCCTGGGCGCAGTGTGTATTGTAGGCATGGGGGAGCCACAAGTTCTTTCTTCTATAAGGCTGACAGGAGTAGTGACAGCAGATCACTGGAAGTGGTGAGGAAAGGGGGAGAGAGCCAGAAAGAAGTGAAGACTGTGCTCTCCTTCAGGCCATGACCCCAGGCTTCCAGATCTTGCCACCCTTCTGGGTTTTAAGTAGCAGGATCTTGAACCTCCAATAATCACCAAGCTAGCCTCCAATCTGGGCCGGGACAAGGGGTGGGCAGAAGGAATGGCTGCCCTAGATTTCGAACCTCCAACAATCACCAAGCTAGCATCCAATCAGGGATGGAACAAAGGGTGGGCAGAAGGGGAGGCTGCCCTGGGCGCAGTGTGTATTTTAGGGATGGGGGAACTGCAAGTTCTTTCTACTATAAGGCTGACAGGAGTAGGGACAGCTGATCACTGGAAGCAGCGAGGAAAGGAGGAGAGAGCCGGGAAGAGGTGGGGGCTGTGCTCTCTCTCCCATTCCTCCTCCTAAGCTTGTGCATAATGAAAAATGGGGGGGGGGGGTGAAATTTGGCATTTTTGCCCTGGGCACTGGACGATCTCGTCCCGGCACTACCTCCAATGATCACCATGATGGGCTCTCATGGCCTTCACATAATTGGGTACCCAGTTGACAGGTTCCCAATTGCAAGCCCGGCACTTTTGCTGTCAATGACAGCACTGTCCAAAGAAACTAGGAGCGGGCACGGTGCACCTTCTGGGTTTCTCAGCCAAGTCTTGCAATCTTCCACTGGAGGATAGACCAATCCTTTGCAGAGAACACCAAGTTTTATGTCTGGGAACAGGAACATGAGAAGAAATCAAGAAAAAATTCAATATTTCAAGTTATCATTGCAGGGCGGCTTGTACATATCTTGAGGTTTAGTCATCTGAAAGAGGAACAGCCCTTTAAATTATTTCCTCCGTTGTCACTGCCTATTAACGAGTGACATCGGACACCTGTGTCCCCAAGCAAGTTATCAGCAGGTCTGTGGGCTGCAACTGGCAGTAGAGAACATTTCCTGGGCACTGGCTGTTCCCGGCGCATTGGCTGTCGGCGCTGCGTACTTTGCCTCCCGGCAGCTGCTCAGACGTGTCCGGGAAATTAAATGTAATCAGTTTTCTGACACCGAGCATCCGCTCATTCTGTTCTCGGCTCAGTCTACCCCACCCCCCCTCACCAGGCTACTGTACCATTTTTCTCGTCTCTCTGTTCCGTTTTGTGAATTAAAGGGATGAGCCACTTTCCCCGCCAGCAAGCCATCAATCAGAGATGATTTTCATGGGCTCGGAGATTCCAAATACATTTTTATATATATATATATATATATATATATATATATTTTTTTTTAAATAATGGGAGTCTTTAAATATTTGAATTCCTTACTTATATGTTTTTTTTTTATTATGGGTTAACTGGGCGGGGTTTAACAAGTATCATCAGAAAAAGTCTGCTAGTTGGCCAATCTGGTGTTACAATCAAGTTCTGATTGTAAAAATGTTTCCTTGTTTCCAGCCAAAGAATAAATTGTAAATTTGAGGGAAATATGGTTGGATTACCTCCCACATACCGAGATTCTGATTGGGCCATACCATTGAATAACGTAAAATGTTCCGTCTAAACAAATCAAAGTCTCCAAATGTTAGGACAACAAAATCCTTCATTCCTGTAAGGTTAGCTCCATCCAAAGATCTTTAACAAAAAATTGCCAAATTGTTATTGACAATGCATGCTGGAGATGGAATCACTCGTTATCAACCTCTTGGGTGGCCTTAAATGGCAAGAACCTTGACTAAGCAGGGGTGGGATTAGGAAATTCATGGCCAACCCTCCCCCACTGGGCAGGGTTTAACAAGTGTCATCAAAAAAAGTTTGCTAGTTGGCCAATCTGGTGTTACAATCAAGTTCTGATTGTAAAAATGTTTCCTTGTTGCCAGCAAAAGAATAAATTGTAAAATATTGTTGGATTACCTCCCACACATCGAGATTCTTATTGGGCCATCCCATTGACTAACGTAGATCTAAATTAAAATGTTCGGTCTCAACAAATCAAAGCAGTGGCGGCTGGTGCTCAAAATTTTTGGGGGGGCGCAAACAAACTGAAAAAAAAAAACATCAATTGCCGCCACTGTGCCCATTAAACGCAGCCACTGTGCCCAAACGCCACTAGTTTGTTCCCCAAATTACAGCCAGTTTGTCCCCCAAATTACAGCCAGTTTGTCCCCCAAATTACAGCCAGATTGACCCCCATATACAGCCAGTTTTTCCCCCATATACAGCCAGTTTTTCCCCCATATACAGCCAGTTTTTCCCCCATATACAGCCAGTTTTTCCCCCATATACAGCCAGTTTTTCCCCCATATACAGCCAGTTTGTCCACCATATACAGCCAGTTTGTCCCCCAAATACAGCCAGCTTCCCCTAAATGCAGCCAGTTTGTCCCCCAACTGCAGCCAGTTTGTCCCCCAAATACAGCCAGCTTCCCCCATATACAGCCAGTTTGTCCCCCATAATACAGCCAGTTTCCCCCCAAATACAGCCACTTTGTCCCCCCCCCCCAGCCCTGCACTTACCTTCCTCCGGTCAGTGCTGTCCTCAATGTCTTCTCCCGCCCTCGATATCGCTTCAGCCAATCAGGTTACCGGTAACCAGACCCGGTGAACCTGATTGGCTTAAACGCAACCAGGGAACGCACCCCCCGTGCGTCCTCTCGTTAGCTTTTTAGAAGCCGATTACAGCCCTCAGGCTGTAGTCGGGAAGCCTATCAGAGCCGCTGGCTCTGATAGGCACTTCTAAAGACCAACCAGACGCTGTTATTCAGATGGCCGGCACTCAACAGGGGGCCGGCCATCTGAATAGTGGGGCAGCGGCGGCGACAATACATATAGGTTCATGCAATGCATGAACCTATGTATTGTTGTGAGTGACGGCCGGGCGCAGGAGCGAGGGGGGGCGGTGCTCCTGCACCCACTATGGACGCACCGCTCCTGAATCAAAGTCTCCAAATGTTAGGACAACAGAATTCTTCCTTCCTGTAAGGTTAGCTCCATCCAAAGATCTTCAACAAAAAAATTGCAAAATTGTTATTGACAATGCATGCTGGAGATGGAATCACTCGTTATCAACCTCTTGGGTGGCCTTAAATGGCAAGAACCTTGACCAAGCAGGGGTGGGATTAGGAAGTTCATGGCCAACCCTCCCGCACTTTTCCTGCAAGGTATTTGCCCATCATCAACCAGCAGGAGCCCCAACCTAGAAGCCTCTGATTCCTGGACATTTGAGGTGTATGGTTAGCCCCATCCAAAGATTTTCCAAAAATTAGCAGCAAAATCTGTATTATTAATGCGTGATGGAGATGGAAACACCCATTAGCAACCTCTTGGGTGGCCTTAAATGGCAAGAACTTCGACCAAGCAGGGGTGAGATTAGAAAGTTCATGGCCAACCCTCCCCCCACTTTTCCTGCAATGTGTTTGCCCATCATCAACCAGCAGGAGCCCCAACCTAAAAGCCTCTGATTCCTGGATAATTGAGGTGTATTGTTAGCTCCATCCTAAGATCTTCCAAAAATGTGCAAAATCTGTATTAATGCGTGATGGAGATGGAAACACCCATTAGAAACCTCTTGGGTGGCCTTAAATGGCAAGAACCTCACCTAATCAGGGGTGGGATAAGGAAGTTCATGGCCACACTCCCCCCAAGGAGCTTCACCTTTCCTGCAAGGTGTCTGCCCATCATCAACCAGCAAGAGTCCCTTCTAGAAGCACCTGGTTCCTGGGTAATTAAGGTGCGAGGTTAGCTCCATCCAAAACGTAAAAAACTTTGCAAAATCTGTATTGATAATGCACGCTGAAGATGGAAACACCCATTAACCACCTCTTGGGTGGCCTTGAATGGCAAGAACCTCGCCCAAGCAGGGGTGGGATAAGGAAGTCCATGGCCACCCTCCCCCAAGAAGCTTCACCTTTCCTGCATGGTGTCTGCCTATCATCAAAACACCTTGTTGCCTGAAAACCAGCAGTGGCCCTGAATGGCAAAAACCTCATCCAAGCAGGGGTGGGATAAGGAAGTTCATGGCCACCTTCCCCCAAGGAGCTTAACTTTTCTTGCAAGGTGTCTACCCATCATCAAAAAACCGTGTTGCCTGAAAACCAGCAAGAGTTCCAACCTAGTAGTCTCTGGTTCCCAGGTAATTGAGGTGGAAGGTTGGCTCTAGCCAAAGATCTTCCAAAAATTTGCAAAATCTGTATTGATAATGCACCCTGGAGATGGAATCACCCTTTATTCACCTCTTAAGTGATTTTAAATGGCAAGTACCTCAACCAACAAGGGGTGGGATAATGCAGGAAATAGTGTTCCATCATTGGCGTCAGTGGAAGGAATAGTGCCCCATGATTGGTGTCAGTGGGACAAATAGTGCCCCATTATTGGTGTCAGTGGGAGGAAGAGTGTCCCACCATTGGTCTTACTGAGAGGAATACTGCCCTATCATTGGTGTCAGTGGGAGGAATAGTGCCCCATCATTGGTGTCAGTGGGAAAAATAGTGCCCCATCATTGGAGTAAGAGGGAGGAATAATGCTCCATCGTTGGTGTCTCTGGGAGGAATAATGCCCTATCATTGGCGTCAGTGAGAGGAATAGTGCCCCATCATTGGCGTCAGTGGGAAGAATGGTGCTCCATTATTAATGTCTGGTTGTAATAGCGCGCTATCATTAGTGTCAGTAGGAGGAATAGTGTCCCATGATTGGAGTCAGAGGGAGGAATAATGCTCCATCATTGGTGTCAGTGGGAGGAATAGTGTCCCATCTTTGGTATCAGTGGGAGGAATAATGCTCCATCATTGGTGCCAGTGGGAGCAATAGTGCCCCATCATTGGTATCATTGAGAGGAATAGTGTCCTATTATTGGTGTCAGTGGGAGGAATAGTGCCCCATCATTGGTGTCAGTGGGAGGAATAGTTCCCCATCATTGTTGTCAATGGGAGGAATAGTGTCCCATCATTGGTGTCAGTGCGGGGTAATAGTGTCCCATCATTGGTGTCAGTGGGAGGAATAGTGCCCCATCATTGGTGTCCGTGGGAGGAATAGTGCCCCATCATTGGAATAAGAGGGAGGAATAGTGCCCCATCATTGGTGTCAGTGGGAGGAATAGTGTCCCATCATTGGTGTCAGTGGGAGGAATAGTGCCCCATCATTGGTGTCAGTGGGAGGAATAGTGCCAATAAGGGCAAGGAAAGGGCCACATCCAGCCCCGGGGCCGCAGTTTGGAGACCACTGCCTTAAGGCATGCTAAAAATTGTATAAATTATCTTGATGGAGAAGCCACTTTAGCCTTAAGTACACTTAAAGGAGGCTTAAGGGCTTCCATGGCTAGGGGAATTAAGGATAATGCATTTTGTAAGAAGAGTATAAATGGACTCCTGCACCATGACAAGAGTTCGGAGGTAGTGAAGGTCTGCGTAGGCGCCGTGTACAGACAATTGCTGTGGCTACATTTGCAGAACAATCATGTATCTGATATTTTGCATTGCTTGTAGGACTTTACTCTTGCAGCCCATTAGGCAGAGGCAGTTCACCAATTATATCAGGGGGGAGTAATGAAATAATGAAGGTCATTTCGAGGTTGAATGACAGTGAGTGATATTTAATGGCATGAGGCCTTCAGACAGAACAGCCATTTAATGATGGAGGGAAATGAGCAAATCGCTTCAATAAATTACATTTCCTTTACAATTGTCTCTTTCTGGTGAGAAGCTGGATAACGAAAGTCCATGTCCTCAGGTGGACCAGAGTTTGGGGGCATCGATGGGAGCGGTGACTGAAACCTCCTAATGAAGGAGGCCGTAGACCTCGGAGGATGGTCAGACTTGGTTGCCCAGGCATTGCACATACAGTATGTGCTTCGGATCAGGAAGGCCAGATGATGGATACGGATAAGAGCACCACAAGTTTATGGGGGACATTGGCTCAACACTTGACTGAACCTCGGCCGCTCTACTTCAAATTGTACCCCCCCCCAAAAAAAAAGGAGCAGTGATCTCCACTGAGGAATCCATCGGAAATAGACAAAATGTTTTCAATTTCTTTTTATTTATCTCTTTTTCAAATACAAAAAACGTTTACATTTATACAAGATTCACTTACAAATACATTGTTTCCATTAATTATTCGATATACCGAATCTTGATATATATATATATAAGTTACTTATCGTTTAAAAACAATATACCTTCCTATCATTCATTCACACTAGAAGAAAAAAAAAAAAACATTTAACCCCCCTTTCCCGCGTCTCCCCCTTTATCCTCTACCATTTTCCGTTTCATTCATCTTTCCCCTTCGTATTTCTCCTTATTTTCCAATTATATATATTTTTTTTTCATTCCTTCCGAGAGCCGAAATTCATCCCATTTTTTCCATATTTCTGGCATTTGACTATTTATATATCCTTCTTCTCTTATCTGTCTTTCCATATATTGTATTTCGTTCATTTCACATATCCATTCTACTATATTTGGGCTTCTATTTTCTCTCCATTTGCGCGCTATTATTGTTCTCACTGCCGTTTATCATATGATGTAAAATATATTTTTTAATACTCTTTATTGAGTCTGAAATTAAGGATAACAAGGAAATCTCTATGTTTAAATTCATCTTTACTCCCGACACTTTCCAACATATCTCATGAACTTTTTCCCCAAAATTTCTCACCAAATGACAACTATAACTATACTTGGTTGCCCAGGCATTGCATATACAGTATGTGCTTCGGATCAGGAAGGCCAGATGATGCTATGGATAGGAGCACCACAAGTTTATGGGGGACATTGGCTCAACACTTGACTGAACCTCGGCCGCTATACCACAAATTGGATCCCCCCGAAAAAAAGGAGCAGTGGTCTCCACTGAGGAATCCATCGGAAATAGACAAAATGTTTTCAATTTCTTTTTATTTATCTTTTTTCAAATACAAAAACTTTTACATTTATACAAGATTCACTTACAAATACATTGGTGCCATTAATTATTCAATATACCGAATCTTGATATATATGTTCCTTATTGTTTAAAAACAATATACCTTCCATCGATCAACTACATTGTTCTTTTTATCTTCCATATCCATTCGTCCTATCATTCATTCACACTAGAAGAAAAAAAAAACATTTAATCCCCCCTCCCCCTTTATCCTCTACCATTTTCCGTTTCATTCATCTTTTCCCTTTCGTATTTCTCCTTATTTTCCAATTATATATATTTTTTCATTCCTCCCGAGAGCCGAAATTCCTCCTATTTTTGCCATATTTCTGGCATTTGACTATTTATATATCCTTCTTCTCTTATCTGTCTTTCCATATATTGTATTTAGTTCATTTCACATATCCATTCTACTATATTTGGGCTTCTATTTTCTCTCCATTTGCACGCTATTATTGTTCTCGCTGCCGTTATATGATATAAAATATATTTTTTAATACTCTTTATTGAGTCTGAAATTAAGGATAACAACGAAATGTCTATGTTCAAAGGGGTTGTAAAGGTAAATGTTTTTTTACCTTAATGCATCCTATGCATTAAGGTGAAAAAACATCCGACAGTACCGCCCCGAGCCCCCGTTTTACTTACCTTGCCCCTCGAAAGTCCCACGCTCGTCCCCGTCATCCTCCTCGGTTCTCAGCCTGGCCGTCGATTGGCTACACTGGATGGATTGAAAGCAGCGCAGCCATATATCTCATGAACTTTTTTCCCCCAAATTTCTCACCAAATGACAACTATAACTATACTTGGTTGCCCAGGCATTGCACATACAGTATGTGTTTCGGATCAGGAAGGCCAGATGATGCTATGGATAAGAGCACCACAAGTTCATGGGGGGCATTGGCTCAACACTTGACTGAACCTCGGCCGCTCTACCACAAATTGGACCCCCCCAGAAAAAAAGGAGCAGTGATCTCCACTGAGGAATCCATCGGAAATAGACAAAATAAGCATGAGATGTTCATCTTTAGGCCTTTTGATCAGAACCCCTTGTGAACAAGGTCTACAAGTCCTCCTCCATTAGCTATTGATGATTAAATTGGGACAACAGGAAGATATAAGGTATCCAACGCATTTGGGGGCCTAATATAGGACTCTAAACATAAAGGCTCCTGGAATTTGTTCTGTGTCAAATAAGGAGCATTACTTTTAGAAATGGAAGTGTGCTTGTGAAGCTTGTATGATGATATTTCCATCTTTTATGGTGAAGGGATTGTTTGGGCCCCAAAGTGTATTGTATACCCTACATCTTCAGCCTCGTACACACGACCGTTTTTCTCGGCAAGAAAACTGCTGGGAGAGCTTTTTGCCGAGAAAACCGTGCGTGTGTATGAAAACTTCCGGGAATCTAGACGAGAGAAATAGAGAACCTGCTCTCTATTTTTCTCGTCCGGATTCTCGGCAGAGTTTTCCTGCCGAGAAAACCGGACGTCTCTATGCTTACCTGGTCCAAGGTAAACCCGCGCATGCTCGAAAAGACCAAAACGCATGCGCGGTAGCATACAAGGTTAGTGTTGGGTGTAGTAAGATGGCGGCAACGGCATCGAATGTGACGCGCGCCGGCTCGTCGTAGTCGATGACGTCACCACGTTCTTGCCATTCAAAAGAACGGCGGTTCTTTTGAATGGTCGCGTGTGTACACAGGGCTTGGCAAGACAAGCTTGCCAGGAATCCTGTCGAGAAAACCAACGTTTTTTTTCCCGACGGGATTCCCGCCCGTGTGTACAGGGCTTAACTGTTATCTCAATTTTATCAACAATAATTGATGATACACTCTTACGATGACTGTTTGGCACTCTTTTTGTCTATTTACTTTCTGATGGAAGATTTTTTTTAAGGGGACAATTCTCATCCCCCCATCACAATCCCCGTATTCACTACACTGACTATGGATGATCACGTGACCCCATCACAATTCTCGTTTTAACTACACTAGATCTGGATGATGATATGACCTCATCACATTCCCCGTTTTCACTACATTGGCTATGAATGATCACATGACACCACCATAATCATCGTTTTAACTAGAATAACCATGAATGATCACATGACCCCACCATAATCCCCGTTTTCACTACACTGGAAATAGATGATCACATGACTCCATCACAATCCCTGTTTTCACTACACTGGAAATAGATGATCACATGACTCCATCACAATCCCCGTTTTCACTACACTGGAAATAGATGATCACATGACCCCATCACAATCCCCATTTTCACTACAATGCCTATGAATGATCACATGACCCCACCATAATTCCAGTTTTCATGACACTAGCTATGGCTGATCATATGACCCCCATCACAGCCTCTGCTTTCACTACAATGACTATGAATGATTAGACATGTGCAATTTGTTTCTTTCCGAATTAGCTTTTTAACAAATTTTGACATTTGAATATTGGAAAGTTCGTAAATTCAAAAATTCAGAAATTCAGAAATTTGTAAATTTTAACCACTTAACGACCGCCCACCGCCGATTTACGTCGGCAGAATGGCACGGACAGGCAGAATCACGTAGATCTACGTGATCGCCTTTGTGCAGTTGGGGGGTCCATCCGGACCCCCCTTCACTGCAGTGAGCGGCCGTTAAGTGTTCGGGAGCGATCAGGCATGAGGGGGGGGGGCGCTCGATTCCGCCCCCCCCCTCGCGATCGCTCCCGGCCAATGAAAATGCTTCCTCCGCCATGTGATGTAAACAAGGCTGGAGGAAGTGATGTCATCTCCCTCGCCGCGGTCTTTTCGTTCCCGGCGCCGAGCAGAGAAGAAGCAGGTTAGTGCACCAACAGTCCACTGACACGTAGGTACACATAGGCACACAAATCACCCCCCAGTCACCCCCAGATCACCCCCCAGGTCACCCCAAAGCCCCCAATCACAGTGTCACTGATTGCAGTGATCATTTATTTTACTGATCACTGCATTTAGTGTCATCTGTGATTGTAAAAAGTTGCAGGGCAG
Organism: Rana muscosa; assembly: GCA_029206835.1. Taxonomy (NCBI): domain Eukaryota; kingdom Metazoa; phylum Chordata; class Amphibia; order Anura; family Ranidae; genus Rana; species Rana muscosa. The sequence continues at coordinate 60,761,094 of CM055126.1, read as the reverse complement.
TTAGGATTAGGCCCCTTTAGGTCCAGGGTAGCCCCCTAACCCCCCCTAATAAAGGTTTAACCCCTTGATCACCCCCCAGGTAACCCTTTCACCCCCTAACTTCAGCGTCACTAAGCGATTGTTTTTCCGATCGCTGTATTCGTGTCGCTGGTGTTTTAGATAGGCAGTTATTTTTTTTTAGGTTCGCCGCAGGTTTTTATTAGTGTCAGGTACCCCCATATATTATTTTAACCCCCTGATTGCCCCTAGAGTTAACCCTTTCACCAGTGATCGCCGTATAAGTGTCACTGGTGTCACTGGTTAGCCAGTAAGTTATTTAGTTATTTAGGTTACCCGTCAGGTTTTTATATAGTGTCAGGTACCCCCATATTTAACCTAATAAAGGTTTTAACCCCCTGATTGCCCCTAGTTAACCCTTTCACCAGTGATCACCATATAAAGGTTACGGGTGACGCTGGTTGATTAGTTTGCTTTTTATAGCATCAGGGCACCCGCCGTATATAACCCAATAAAGGTTTAACCCCCCTGATCGCCCGGCGGGTGAGATCAATTAGGTTTTAGCGTCAGAGAGGGTCTGCGTCGCCCCAGGCAGTGTTAGGTTAGTGACAGTAACGCTAACACCCACGCGCAAAGCATAGACCCCCCTTAGTGGTATAGTATCTGATCAGATCTATACTAGCATCCCCAGCGGTTTAGGGTTCCCAAAAACGCAGTGTTAGCGGGATCAGCCCAGATACCTGCTAGCGCCTGCGTTTAGCCCCTCCGCCCAGCCCAGCCCAGCCAAGTGCAGTATCGATCGATCACTGTCACTTACCAAACACAACACACATAACTGCAGCGTTCGCAGTGCTTGGTTTTTGGGGCCCTGTACGCGGCTAGGCTCCCAAAAAGTCCCACACATGTGGTATCCCCGTACTCAGGAAAAGCAGCAGAATGTATTTTGGGGTGCAATTCCACATATAACCATGGCATGTGTGAGCAATATATCATTTAGTGACAACTTTTTGTACATTTTTTTTTTCTTTTTGTCATTATTCAATCATTTGGGACAAAAAAAAAATATTCAATGGGGTCAACATGCCTCTCAGCAAATAGCTTGGGGTGTCTACTTTCCAAAATGGGGTCATTTGGGGGGGTTTTGTGCCATCTTGGCATTTTATGGCCTTCAAAACTGTGATAGGTAGTGAGGAGTGAAATCAAAAATTTATGCCCTTAGAAACCTTGAAGGCGGTGCTTGGTTTTTGGGGTCCCGTACGCGGCTAGGCTCCCAAAAAGTCTCACACATGTGGTATCCCCGTACTCAGGAGAAGCAGCAGAATGTATTTTGGGGTGTAATTTCACATATGCCCATGGCATGTGTGAGCAATATATCATTTAGTGACAACTTTGTGCAAAAAAAAAAAAGTTTGTCATATTCCCGCAACTTGTGGCAAAATATAAAATATTCCATGGACTGAACATGCCTCTCAGTAAATAGCTTGGGGTGTCTACTTTCCAAAATGGGGTCATTTGGGGGGTTTTGTGCTATTTTGGCATTTTATGGCCTTCGAAACTGTGATAGGTAGTGAGGAGTGAAATCAAAAATTTGCGCCCTTAGAAATCCTGAAGGCGGTGCTTGGTTTCCGGGGTCCCGTACGCGGCTAGGCTCCTAAAAAGTCCCACACATGTGGTATCCCCGTACTCAGGAGAGGCAGCAGAATGTATTTTGGGGTGCAATTCCACATATAACCATGGCATGTGTGAGCAATATATCATTTAGTGACAACTTTTTGTAATTTTTTTTTTTTTGTCATTATTCAATCACTTGGGACAAAAAAAAAAATATTCAATGGGCTCAACATGCCTCTCAGCAATTTCCTTGGGGTGTCTACTTTCCAAAATGGGGTCATTTGGGGGGGTTTTGTACTGCCCTGCCATTTTAGCACCTCAAGAAATGAGATAGGCAGTCATAAATTTAAAGCTGTGTAAATTTCAGAAAATGTACCCTAGTTTGTAAACGCTATAACTTTTGCGCAAACCAATAAATATACGCTTATTGACATTTTTTTTACTAAAGACATGTGGCTGAATACATTTTGGCCTAAATGTATGACTAAAATTGAGTTTATTCGATTTTTCTTATAACAAAAAGTAGAAAATATCATTTTTTTTCAAAATTTTCGGTCTTTTTCTGTTTATATCGCAAAAAATAAAAATCGCAGAGGCAATCAAATACCATTAAAAGAAAGCTCTATTTGTGGGAAGAAAAGGACGCAAATTTCATTTGGGTACAACATTGCATGTCCGCACAATTTACAGTTAAAGCAGCGCAGTGCCGAATCCCAAAAACAGGCCTGGTCCTAATGGCCCGAAATGGTCCGGGGCTTAAGTGGTTAAAGTCGAAAAATCCATAAATTTAAAGCGGAGGTCCACACAAAAAGTGAACCTCTGCTTTTTGGAACCCTTCCCCCTCCCCTCCGGTGTCACATTTGGCACCTTTCAGGGAGGAGGGGGTGCAGATACCTGTATATTTACAGGTATTTGCACCCACTTCCGGGAATAGACTCCCGCGGGAGTCACGCCCCTTCGCGTCACCCCCCGGTGTCTTCTGGGAAACACACAGGTCCCAGGAGACAGCAGGGACCAGTGAGTACGCACCACGCGACTCGCGCATGCGCAGTAGGGAACCAGGCAGTGAAGCCGCAACGCTTCACTTCCTGATTCCCTCACCGAGGATGGCGGGGGCAGCCGAGAGACGAGCGATTGCTTATCCCGGGCACCATTTATTAAAAGTCAGCAGCTACAGTATTTGTAGTTGCTGGCTTTTAATAAAAAAAAAAATTGTGGGACCTCCAATTTAAAATTTTCAAATTTAAAATGTTTAAATTTTTACAATTTTACATTTTAAATTTTACATTTTAAAATGTAAAATTTGAAATTCATAAATTTAAAATTTTTTAAATGTAAAATTTGAAATTTGAAATTCGACAATTAGTAAATTGTGAAATTCGAAAATCAGAAAATTCGAAAATCTGAAATAATAACTAATAATAACTTAACTATTACTAACTATTAAATTCAAATTTGGCTGTTAGTGAACGTAACGAATACGATTTGATCCGAAGTTACAAATTATCCTTAATAACGAATGCCGCATCAACAAATGGAACTTAACAAATTAATAATAATAACTAATAATAATAATAAAAACTTTCTATTATTATTATTAAATTGTTCCGTTTAGATGTGGCATTTGTTAGATGTAGCATTCGTTATTTCGGATAATTCGTAACTTCGGATAAATTCGTATTCGTTACGTTCACTAACAGCGAAATTTGAAGGGAAATTACAATACCTATAATTTAATGGTTAATAATAGTTAAGTTATTATTAGTTAGTTAATTATTTCAAATTTTCGGATTTTCTTTCCTATTTTTGAATCTTGGAATTTAGAATTTTCGTATTTCCAGATTTTTTTGATTTTCTAATTTACAAATTTACTAATCGAATTCTCTAATTTTCAAATTTTTTAATTTTGAATATTCAAATTTTACGAATTTCAATCATAACGAATGACCCGAAAAACGAACCCCCCCCCCCCCAAATAACGAAAACAAACTTATTTTTTGGCACATGTCTATGAATGATAATATGACCACGCCATAATCCCTGTTCTCACTTCTCTGGCTCTGAATCTTGTGTGTTTTTTTGCAGAAGGAGGACCAGAGAGTAGCAGTAGTAGCGATATGATCGATGAGACAGATGGAGCGAGGCTCGGCCTGATCTCACGCTCCCGGCAACTGGTCGGCTCCGTCATTACAAGAAGCTTCCGGAAGCTGAGGTCATTTCTGCACAGGTACTGGAATTTCCTGCAGGGCGGAGTCAGCCTTCTGCTCACCATCCCATCCCAGGTAACTCCTCATCCTGATCTACAGACATGTTCACAGATCGATTCCAAGGAATAAATTGTGTTTTGCATATCATTTCTTTTTTTATTATGTTAGTGCCTAAGAATTTTATTTTGTTAAATGTATAGATTTTATTTTATAGTCAGATAAAAATTAAATACTGAATTTAATATTTCACGATGACATGTACAGCCACCAGGTGGAGCTGTAGGCTGCTTTTCAAATAGCTTTTTTTTCAGCAAAGCAGTAAATGCTATCTTTTTTTTATATTCCAACTCCAGCTCAGATTACACGCCCAGCTGAATGTCTTCCTCTTGTGGAACCTCAGCCAAGGAACAAATTTAGCAACTGTGCCGAGGTGATCAGCCTGGGAACCTCTGCCAGGTTTTTACTGCCATTTGTGCCCCCCATTGGCGGATTTTCTCTTGCATCCTGTACCTGTGACACCATGTGAAGTGAAGAGAAATCTCTGTGATGCTGCAATAAAAACCTGACAGTGATTCCAACACATCCCCACTCTATCCTGTATAAACATTGTATGTTTGAAGCTTAACTGAACTTCCAGCTTAAATCTGATTTATCAAATATACATTCCAGGTGCACCAAAAACAAAAGTTTGTATAGAAAGCAGCCACAGTCTGAGCAAAAAAAAGGCTGTCCCCTGCCAGCATGCTGCAGAGAAGGCCCCTTGCTCTCTGTGCGGAAGCAGTGGTCTCTCTACAGAGGTCTGACATGCCCCTCTGCTGCGTCGGAGCAAGAGCCCTTCAATCAGCAAAGCACATACTCTCTGCTAATTGGAAAGTTTTAACTCTGACTTATCAGGAGGCGTGTCAGACCTCTGCAGAGAGACCACTGCTTCCCCACAGGCTTTTCTACTGAGGCTGTGGCTACTTTCTGAAGAGAACAAATGGTAAGACCTTGCACTTTATCGGAGAATCCTGATACTCTACTACATATCCATCTAATATGAAGGCTGGTTGGGGTCTTCTTCCTACCTCAGGAAGGGAGATCCAACATCAGTGGTGGTCCGTAATGCAGGGCGCAGGGGCGCCGCCCCCCTATACATGCGTCCGGCCCCCTAATCTACATGCGGGGCACCGGATGCTTGGGTTCCAATGTTGTTTTTCTTCCTTGAAGCATGTGATTAGAGCCAGAGGCTCTAATAGGCTTCAAGAAAGGGTATGCCCGGGGCGCAGAGAACTGCGCCCCGAGTCCACCCAGTTGTGTGACAATAGCGAATAAACATTTGCTGATGTCACACTGATTTTCCTCCCAGCCACTCAGCCCTGTGAGCACCTCCAGCGGCCATGATTTGCTATCATCGGCGGACCGGGACACTTATGTAGATTATTTTGCATGTGGTCAGACATGTACTGTGAGTTCTAAAAAAAATTTAAACTGCTCACTAGATGGCGCTTTTCCCTTTTCTATACACACACACAGGAGAGGTGGTGGAAATCGCATGCAATTTGGAAAGGAATCGCACCGCATTCCTGTTCAAACCGCATTCGATTCTTTGCGCCAATTTTTTTTTTTTCGGATTGATGCAAATCGCCCTGCAAAGTATCGATACTCGGTACTTGCTTGAAAGTGTCGGTACTCGTACTCGCCGGTAAAGAAACAGTATCGGTGTAACCCTAATTATAACCTCTTTATGAATTAATGCTTCCACTACTGACTGGTGGAGTCTGCATAGGGCCACAGAGCAAGCAGCAAAGGGCCACAGAGCAAGCAGCAAAGGGCCACAGAGCAAGCAGCAAAGGGCCACAGAGCAAGCACCAAAGGGCCACAGAGCAAGCACCAAAGGGCCACAGAGCAAGCACCAAAGGGCCACACAGCAAGTACCAAAGGGCCACACAGCAAGCACCAAAGGGCCACATGTAATATTCAGAATATGACAGAAGAAGATTTCCGACTTACTAGAGAAGATGACTAGAGACCAGGGACGTGCAGTCAGGGGAGGCAGGTGGGGCAGAGCCTCATCTGCTATGAACATAATTTTTTTTTTTTTTAAATCGAGCTTTGAGGTCACAGATGGATAGGTAGCCCAAGTCCTACCCCACCACTGGTTTAAAATTTGGGGCTCCTACGATCTATGGTTCTGGGGATACAGGACTCCTTGTTCAGCCTGTCAGAAGCTACATACAGAGCGGCCAGTTTAAATACAAGCTGGCACACTCTGCCACACAGCAAGCAGTAAAGGGCCACACAGCAAGTACCAAAGGGCCACACAGCAAGTACCAAAGGGCCACACAGCAAGTACCAAAAGGGCCACACAGCAAGTACCAAAAGGGCCACACAGCAAGTACCAAAAGGGCCACACAGCAAGTACCAAAAGGGCCACACAGCAAGTACCAAAAGGGCCACACAGCAAGTACCAAAAGGGCCACACAGCAAGTACCAAAAGGGCCACACAACAAGTACCAAAGGGCCACACAGCAAGTACCAAAGGGCCACACAGCAAGCACCAAAGGGCCACATGTAATATTCAGAATATGACAGAAGAAGATTTCCGACTTACTAGAGAAGATGACTAGAGACCAGGAACGTGCAGTCAGAGGAGGCAGGTGGGGTAGAGCCTCATCTGCTATGAACATAAAAAAAAAATCGAGCTTTGAGGTCACAGATGGATAGGTAGCCCAAGTCCTACCCCACCACTGGTTTAAAATTTCGGGCTCCTACGATCTATGGTTCCGGGGATACAGGACTCCTTGTTCAGCCTGTCAGAAGCTACATACAGAGCTGCCAGTTTAAATACAAGCTGGCACACTCTGCAGCAGACTGAGAGGATGAGCTCACAGTGCCTCTCCTCACTTCTTGTCAGAGGCACTGAGCTCAATGGACAGCTTGGAGTCTTGGACCAATGGTAAAGCACCATTGGCCCAAGCTGTCCAATAAAAATGCTGCAGTGGAGGCACGCCTCTCACTGCAGTGTCATAGAAGGGGGCGTGTCTAAAAGAAAAATGCTCCCTTCCAGCCCAGCCCTCTTAACTAGAAGGAAAAAAAACGTGTGTTTATGTGTATAAGATTTACCCACAATCCCATGCTGGGGACTGCAAAGGGCCGTATGTGGCCACCAGGGATCTAGGACTTATTTTATTAGAAGTTTCTTTTACTAAAATCCAATGCTTGTCTTGTTTGGATTGATTTATTTTTACCACACCTTGCCGTATAAACCCGCTGCGCTTTCCATTTTACATCCCTCCCTCCGCGTATCCATGTCATCTAGATAAATGTTTCCAATTTTAGGATCAGCTAAACAAATTATGCCTCTCCATCTCCCTCGCCCCGCTGGGAGCTCAGACAAAACCGCTCCATATTCTCCCGCCATAAACTCGCAGGATCGACGTACCGGGTATATTAAGATGTGAAATGATCCTCCAAGCGAGCCGATCGTTGGAGGTATTGATCGCCATCCTGTGCAATTAGATTTGGAGTTAGATTGCAGTGTCTAGAAGGGGAACGTGACGTGTTGCAGGACACACCGGTTACACGTGGTCATTGAGGAGAGATAACGTCGCCGCCTGGGGCGTCCTTCGGAGACGCGGCGTGTCACCTGCACCGAACGTCTCTCGCACTGATTATATCTTTAGGAGAAGATAATTATTTGGGGGAGGCCGGGGCAGTCCCATGACCAGGCAATACTGCGTCTGACTACATCTGTGTTGTATCATCCTATAAAATGAAATGATTGCTATGATGGTCCAACAATTGTAATAATTACACTGTAACGTGTTCAGGGACTGGTGATGGTAATATATATAAATGACCACATGCTCACCCCAGAGCAGTGGCGGCTGGTGCTCAAAATCTGTGGGGGGGGGGGGGGGGCCGCAAACAAACTAAAAAAATACAGAAAAAAAACATCAATTGCAGCCTCACTGTGCCCATTAAACGCAGCCACTGTGCCATCACATGCTGCCACTGTGCCCATCAAACGCAGCCACTGTGCCCATCAAACACAGCCACTGTGCCCATCAAACACAGCCACTGTGCCCATCAAACACAGCCACTGTGCTATCAAATGCAGCCACTGTGTCCATCAAACGCAGCCACTGTGCCATCACATGCCGCCACGGTGCCCATCAAATTCTTCCACTGTGCCATCAAATGCAGCCACTGTGTCCATCAAATGCAGCCACTGTGCTCATCGAATGCTGCCACTGTGCCATCAAATGCAGCCACTGTGCCCATCAAATGCTACCTCTGTGCCATCACATGCCGCCACTGTGTCCCTCAAATTCTGCCACTGTGCCATCAAATGCAGCCACTGTGCCATCAAATGCAGCCACTGTGCCCATCAAACGCAGCCACTGTGCCCATCAAACGCAGCCACTGTGCCCATCAAACGCAGCCACTGTGCCCATCAAACGCAGCCACTGTGCCATCAAATGCAGCCACTGTGTCCATCAAATGCAGCCACTGTGCCATCAAATGCAGCCACTGTGCCCATCAAATGCTGCCACTGTGCCCATCAAATGCAACCACTGTGCCATCACATGCCGCCACTGTGTCCATCAAATTCTGCCACTGTGTCCATCAAATGCAGCCACTGTGCCCATCAAATTCTGCCACTGTGCCCATCAAATGCTGTTGCTGTGTCCATCAAATGCTGCCGCCGTGCTCTTAAAATGCCACCAATGTGCCATCAAATGCTGCCACTGTGCCCATCAAGTGCTGCCACTGTAACCCCCTGCCCGATCGCCGTCTGCCCAGCACTTACCCTGTCTCCGTGGGGCAGCGGGTGAGCAGGGTCCTTCATGCGTCTCCTCCCGTCCTCTCCTTCCATCAGGCGTCCAATAGCGGCGCCTGACGTTTCAGCCAATCAGGTGACGGGTAACAGACCCAAGCACCTGATTGGTGGGGAGGCTGTTCAGTGTTAGGAAAGCGAATATTCATTCGCTTTTCCAACACACCTGGGTGAACTGCGAGCACCAAGCATGGCACTCGCAGGTCACCTTTTTTGACTCCTATTAGAGCCTATGGCTCTAATCAGGTGCTTCAAAAACACCCTGCCCCTGTAAAGGGGCGGTCGCCTGAATAGGGAGTGGCAGTGGTGGCCATGGATAGATTCATGCTAGGCATGAATCTATCCATTGGTCATAGAGGGGGTGGCTGGAGAGAGGGAGCGGCGCCAGTGAGCTCTTATGGACGCACAGCCACTTCCCCAGAGGCGTAATTAGAACCTTCTGCCGGGGCCCCTTCTATCAGTCCTGGTGTCCTTTCCCTCTGGTCTTGATTTGAGCGCCATAGACTGCAATGTTAAATCACAAAAGTCGCAAGCAGGTTGCAAGGAAATTGCAAGGAAGTCGCAAGGTAATCCCAAGCAAGTCGCAGAACTTTAGGGTCGCAGCAGTGTGAACCAAGCCTTGTGCTCCCGCAGCCATCTTGGACCCCCCCCCCCCCCCCAAGCACACACACACACTGGCAGAACACCAGGACCCAGTCTCATGTATGACTTTTGCAACCCTCGTAGTTCTACTACTGGCTCACCCCTCTTTCCTATCACGCTTGGATAAGGACCTGGTTTTTACTTTTGGGCGGGACCCCAAGATTTTTTCTCCTTGATTTTTACATGGGGCTCTCCCTTAAAATATACACCAGGCCTGATGGGTCTGGTATAAAATTTGGGGACCTAACATTGTTTTTTTTTTGAGGGGGGGAGACCACCTTAAAATATATACCAGACCTGAGGGGTTTTGTTTGAATTGGGGGAACCCAGCACCATTTTTAACTATCCCTGGCATATTGATAGGGACAAGGGCCTCTTTCCCACAACCCTGGCCCAGTGGTTGTGGGGGTCTAGGGGTTTAAGAGGGGGTTCCAGGGACTGTACCCCCCATGTGAATGAGTAAGGGGTACATAGTACCCCTACTCATTCACAAAAAAATGTAAACACTACACAAAAAAAACACAAAGTTTTTGACAAATAATTTAACAAAAAAGCCAAAAAGTCCCACGATGTACATTGGCCATCAATCACGTAGTCTGATGCCCACCCACCTCGTGCCCACTGATGCATGTCTGGTCCTGTCGCTCCACTCCCACCAAATGACAGGTTTGGTGGATGACAGCTCGTATACAATACAGCAGGCTTGCTATGCTAATGTCATTGACCATAAATACAGGGCCGGGACAAATGGTGGGCAGAATTGGCACCCCTCACATTTTTGTAAATATTTTCTTCTATCTTTTCATGTGACAACACTGAGGAAATGACACTTTGCTACAATGTAAAGTAGTGAGTGTACAGCTTGTATAACGGGGTAAATTTGCTGTCCCCTCAAAATAACTCGACGCACAGCCATTAATGTCTAAACCGCTGGCAACAAAAGTGAGTACACCCCGAAGTGAAAATGTCCAAATTGGGCCCAATTATCCATTTTCCCTCCCCGGTGTCATGTGACTCGTTAGTGTTACAAGGTCTCGGGTGTGAATGGGGAGCAGGTGTGATAAATTTGATGTTATCGCTCTCACTCTCCCATACTGGTCACTGGAAGTACAACACGGCACCTCATGGCAAAGAACTCTCTGAGGATCTGAAATAAAGAATTGTTGCTTTACATAAAGATGGCCAAGGCTATAAGAAGATTGCCAAGACCCTGAAACTGAGCTGCAGCACGGTGGCCAAGACCATCCAGCGGTATAACAGGACAGGTTCCCCTCAGAACAGGCCTCGCCATGGTCCACCAAAGAAGTTGAGGTCACGTGCTCAGCATCATATCCAGAGGTTGTCTTTGGGAAATAGACGTATGAGTGCTGCCAGCAATGCTGCAGAGGTTGAAGGGGCGGGGGAGGGGTCAGACTGTCAGTGCTCAGACCATACGCCGCACACTGTATCAAATTGGTCTGAATGGGCGTCGTTCCAAAAGGAAGCCTCTTCTAAAGATGATGCACAAGAAAACTCGCAAACAGTTATCTGAAGACAAGCAGACTAAGGACATGGATTACTGGAACCGTGTCCTGTGGTCTGATGAGACCAAGATAAATTATTTGGTGTCAGATGGTGTCAGGCGTGTGCGGCGGCAACCAGGTGAGGAGGACAAAGACAAGTGTGTCTTCCCTACAGTCAAGCATGGTGGTGGGAGTGTCATGGTCTGGGGCTGCATGAGTACTGCCGGCACTGGGGAGCTACAGATCATTGAGGGGACCATGAATGCCAACATGTACTGTGACATACTGAAGCAGAGCATGATCCCCTCCCTTCAGAGACTGGACCGCAGGGCAGTATTCCAACCTGATAATGACCCCAAACACACCTCCAAGACCACCACTGCCTTGCTAAAGAAGCTGAGGGTAAATGTGATGGACGGGCCAAGCATGTCTCCAGACCTAAACCCTATTGAGCATCTGTGGGGGATCCTCAAACGGAAGGTGGAGGAGCGCAAGGTCTCCAACATCCACCAGCTCCGTGATGACGTCATGGAGGAGGGGAAGAGGACTCCAGTGGCACCCTGTGAAGCTCTGGTGATCTCCATGCCCAAGAGGGTTAAGGCAGTGCTGGAAAATAATGGCGGCCACACAAAATATTGACACTTTGGGCCCAATTTGGACATTTTCACTTAGGGGGTGTACTGACTTTTGTTGCCAGCGGTTTAGACATGAATGGCTGTGTGTTGAGTTATTTTGAGGGGAGAGGAAATTTACACTGTTATACAAGCTGAACACTCACTACTTTACATTGTAGCAAAGTGTCATTTCTTCAGTGTTGTCACATGAGAGGTAAGAATAAAATATTTACAAAAATGTGAGGGGTGTACTTACTTTTGTGAGATACTGTATATATGGGGACATCAAAGAACCATATGGGACATCATGGGCATCCTGTTAAAAGGGGTTTCCTTGTTCCAATAAGCCGCTGGCTGTAGATCCCCACAACCACAAGACCAGGGTGGTGGAGAGAGGCCCTTGCCCGTATCAACATGGGGAGAAGATACTTTGATGGGGGTTTCCCTCCTGATAAGGTACCCCTCCAGGGATGTGGCCTAGTATGGTCCAGGAGAGGGGAATGTAGTCCAATGTATGCTCCTTGCCCACATTCCTAGCCAGGCTGCATGATTGGATAAGAGTCTAGTATGGTTTTTTTTGGGGGAGGGGAGACTTTTTTTTCTTGATTTTTGCATGGGTTCTCTCCTAAAATTCTCTCTTAAAATTCAAAACTGAACTAAAGGGTCTGGTGTGAATTGGGAGGGAAATCTACACTGTGTGGGGTTTCCAAATCTATAGCAGACCCTCATCTAGGATAAGTTTGACAATCCTTTGCAGTGCCGGTGCGTCCATAGAGGGCGCAGGAGCGCCGCCCCCTCTCTCCTGCACCGCTCTATAACCAAAAGATAGATTCATGCATTGCATGAATCTATCTATTGTCGCCGCTGCCGCCCCCTATTCAGGTGTCCGGCCCCTTGTCGGGCACCGGGCATCTGAATTACAGCGGCGGGGGTGTTTTTGGAAGTGCCCGATTAGAGCCGTCGGTTCTAATGGGCTTCCAAATTGGTAAACAGTGGGCGCAATGCTCTGTGTTCGCTGTTTACACAGTGCTGTGTTAGGGAAGCGAATAAATCGTTTTCCTAACACAGACCCGTGTCTCACCGGGTTTGGTTACCTGTCACCTGATTGACTGAAGTGACAGGCGCTGTGATTGGACGCCTATCAGGCGTCCAATAGTAGCAAAAGAGGACGGGAGAAGACATCGAGGACTCGGAGGAAATCGCTGACCCGAGACAGGTAAGTGCCGGGCGGGGGGGGGCACACTGGCAGAATTTGATGGGGCAAACTGGCTGCAATTGATGGGGCAAACTGGCGGCAATTGATGTGGCACATTGGTGGCAATTGATGGGGCAAACTGGCGGCAATTGATGGGGCAAACTGGCGGCAATTGATGGGGCAAACTGGCGGCAATTGATGGGACAAACTGGCGGCAATGGATGGGGCACACTGGCGGCAAATGATGGGGCAAACTGGCGGCAATTGATGGGGCACACTGGTGGCAATTGATGAGTCACACTGGTGGCAATTGATGGGGCACACTGGTGGCAATTGATGGGGCAAACTGGCGGCAATTAATGGGGCACACTGGCGGCAATTAATGGGGCACACTGGTGGCAATTGATGAGTCACACTGGTGGCAATTGATGGGGCAAACTGGTGGCAATTTATGGGGCACACTAGCGGCAATTAATGGGGCACACTGGCGGCAATTGATGGGGCACACTGGTGGCAATTGATGGGGAAAACTGCCGGCAATTGATCTGGCACACTGGCAGCAATTTATGGTTACATTATCTGCGTTTCATGGCAAACTGGTGGCAATTTATGGGGCACACTGGCGGCAATTAATGGGGCACACTGGCGGCGATTGATGGGGCAAACTGGCGGCAATTGATGGGGCACACTGGTGGCAATTGATGGGGCACACTGGTGGCAATTGATGGGGCAAACTGGCGGCAATAGTTGGGGCACACTGGGGGCAATTGATGGGGCTCACTGGTGGCAATTGATGGGGCAAACTGGCGGCAATTGATGGGGCACACTGGTGGCAATTGATGGGGCAAACTAGTGGCAATTTATGGGGCACACTGGCGGCAATTGATGGGGCACACTGGCGGCAATTGATGGGGCACACTGGTGGCAATTGATGGGGAAAACTGTTGGCAATTGATCTGGCACACTGGCAGCAATTTATGGTTACAGTATCTGCGTTTCATGGCACAGTGGCGGCAATTTATGGGTACAGTGGCTGCATTTGATGGGCACAGTGGTGGCAATTTATGTGTACAGTGGCTGCGTTTGATGGCACAGTGGCGGCAATTGATGGGCACAGTGAGGCTGCAATTGATGTATTTTTTTCAGTTTGTATGCGCCCCCCCAAAAATTTTGAGCACCAGCCGCCACTGATCCTTTGCCTATTGGCCTAGAATATGGTCAGAACTGTTTGGCTCCCATTGACTTTATTGGAGTTTGTGTTCATCACCTGAACTCTAGTCATGTTTGCCTAATCTGCCCCGAACCGGACCCACCCAGGTGCGTTCAGCTCATCACTAATTGTGACTCTCGATATAAATGTACCCATTCATGGTGGTTATTATGGGTTATTTCTTCCCTCCGAGGACAGATTTGGTGTTTCGTGGGATTATTTCGGTCTCTGGTTCCTTCTCTCTGCTCTGTCCTCGCGTTTGTGAGATCAAAGCTGAGATATGATTAATTATGGTTGGTGGACGTGGAGTTCCCAGAGCTCAGCTGGTGTTGACTGGTTGCAGATGACAGGGGCGACGTGCGTCCTGTGCGATGTCCTCTCTGTGAAGGTTCCCCGCCACTTCCTGCCCGTCCGAGAACATCATCAAATAAGGGAATGGCAGCATTGGAGAGCGCCTCTCTGTACCCGCGGCCCCCCAGTGCTCTTTCACGGAACACTGGTGTCCCCTCCCGGGGGAGTCCTCGTGGTCCGAACATTCTCTATATTCTATCCTCAGCTATTTGTGAAAGTATTTCATCTCTGTGCAAACCTCTGGGCTGAACTAAAAGACTAATTATTGCAGTTCTGTAAGGTTAATACTTCATGAAATATATTTTATAAATACAAGCAATGTAAGAACCTGAAGGTGACCTCGTACCAGCCTCTTAGCAGTGGTGGCTGGTGCTTAAATTTTTTGGGGGGGCACAAACAAACTGAAACAATTTTGAAAAAAAAAAAAACATCAATTGCAGCCACTGTGCCCATCAAATGCAGCCACTGTGCCCATCAAACGCAGCCGCTGTGCCCATCAAACGCAGCCGCTGTGCCCATCAAACGCAGCCGCTGTGCCCATCAAACGCAGCCACTGTGCCCATCAAACGCAGCCACTGTGCCCATCAAACGCAGTCACTGTGCCATCAATAGCTGCCACTGTGCCCATCAAACGCAGCCACTGTGCCCATCAAATGCTGCCAGTGTGCAGATCAAACGCAGTCACTGTGTACATCAAACGCAGCCGCTGTGCCCATCAAATGCAGCCCCTGTGCCCATCAAACACAGCTCTTGTGCCCATCAAATGCAGCCACTGTGCCCATCAAATGCAGTCACTGTGCCATCAATAGCTGCCACTGTGCCCATCAAACGCTGCCAGTGTGCAGATCAAACACAGTCACTGTGCCATCAAACGCTGCCACTGTGCCCATCAAATGCTGCCACCGTGCCCATCAAATGCTGCCACCGTGCCCTCAAATGCTGCCACCGTGCCCATCAAACGCTGCCAGTGTGCCCATCAAATGCTGCCAGCATGCTCATCAAATGCTGCCACTGTGCCAAATGCTGCCAGTGTGCACATCAAATGCTGCCAGTGTGCCCATTAAATGCTGCCAGTGTGACCCCCGCCCGCTCGCCGTCTGCCCGGCACTTACCCTGTCTTAGTGGGGCTGCGGGTGACGGCGACGAGCGGGGTCCTTCATGTCTCCTGTGGGCACTTCTCGACACCGTCCTCATCTCCGACTCCCGTCCTCTCGTCCCATCAGGCGTCCAATAGCAGCGCCTGTTGTTTCAGCCAATCAGGTGACAGGTAATCATACCCTGATTGGCTGAGAGGCGGGTTAGTGTTAGGGAAGCCATGTATTCGCTTCCCTAACACAAGACTGAGTAATCAGCGAACGCACAACGTTGTGCCCGCTGTTTACCCTTTTGGAAGCCTATTCGCGCCCACGGATCTAATCAGGAAGCCTGTTAGATAGAGCCTGTGGCTCTAATCAGGCGCTTCCAAAAAAAAACACTGCTGTAATTCATATGCCCGGCGCCCGACAAGGGGTAGGGCACATGATTAGGGGCGGCAGCGGCGACCATAGATAGATTCATCTATCTATGTGAGAGAGCAGGAGAGGGGGGGGGGCGGCACTCCTGCGCCCTTTATGGACGCACCGCCACTGCCTCTGCCTCTTAGCCTGAAAAAGCCATAGTGGCATGGACACATTGGCTCAAAAGCCTGTAGGAGCTGCTTCTTAGAGCTTCTTTGAGCTGCAGTGTGCATGAACTTTTACAGTCCCTGTACAGCAGAGCTCAGACTGGGGGAGGGAGAAGCAGCACAAAGAGCCAGCCCGTTGGGCCCGTTGGGCTGCAGTACTCATGGTGCTAACAATGAACATGCTGATTGGATGAGAGAGCAGAGAGATGAGCTCATCAGTCCACTGCCTTGATTTTACTGTGTCCAGTCACATGCTGGGGGAGGGTTTGGAGGGAGCTGGGGTAAGTTAGTTTCTCATACTTCCTGTCCCGGTGACACCCTGTCACATAGGGTGTTATGGTGTCATGAGGTCAGGGGACACCTCCCCAGCAGAGACACAGGCTGTAATAATAATTAGGCAGACTTTTTACCTCTTTCCCATTCCACACAATGAGGACAATAAATAAATAAATACATTAGATAAACCAATAAATGCATAAATAAATAAATACATACATTAATAAATAAATAAATAAAAATACACACATACATACATTAATAAACAAATACATGCATAAATAAATAAACAAACACATCAATAAACAAATACATGCACAAATAAATACATACATTGATAAATAAACAAATAAATGCATACATAAATAAATACATACATACATTAATAAATAAATAAATGCATAAATAAACAAACACATTAATAAACAAATGCACACATAAATAAACACAATAATAAATAAATGCATAAATAAATATGTTAATAGATAAATAAATAAATAAATACATACATTAATGAATAAACAAAGAAATGCATACATAAATAAAAAAAATTATGCACAAATAAATAAACACAATAAACAAATAAATAAACACATAAATAAATATGTTAATAGATAAACAAATAAATGCATAAACAAATAAATAAATACATACATTAATAAATAAACAAAGAAATGCATACATAAATAAACACATTTATAAACAAATAAATAAACACAATAAACAAATAAATAAATAAACACATAAATAAATGCATAAAAATATACGTTAATAGATAAACAAATAAATGCATACATAAATAAATACATACATATGTTAATAAACAAAAACATGCATGAATAAATACACACAATAATAAACAAATAAATGTACAAATAAATACATACATTAATAAATAAACAAATAAACGCATAAATAAATAATAAAAATATTAATATAATATATATATTTTTTTTAATTGGGCTTCCCAGGCTGAGGTTCTGGTGTTGCAGACATGACACAGCGATGGGCTACGTGACCCGAAGGATGTCACTTCTCCTCCCTCATGAGGTGTCTGTGATCTCCACCACTCTGCCTGCTTTCATCTCCTGCGTCTGTTCTCCGAAAGGCTGAACCCAGCGATTTCCTGTCCTCCATTAGTGGTGTCCCTGTCACCTCTTTATCCCGGAGACAATCCAGAGCTCAGCGCCTTGGCAATGCAGAAAAGACGGCATGCTGGATCAAGATGAGACCCAGGCCTTACTTATATAACGCGCACCTGAGAGTCAATGGATAACAGTTGGACTAATTCATCCAGATGTATACAAAGTTACTTTATTCTGGAGCGTTGTCGCACTTTCCTAAATCATACTTTCCATGGGCTGAATAGCAGCCTTAAAGTCTAAAGTTCTTCATTTGCAGGCCTGACAAATGGTGGGAACCCCTCATAATGGGCACAGCGGGTGTACAGACCCGGGAACTCAGCACAGGGATGGTGGGAACCCCTCATAATGGGCACAGCGGGTGTACAGACCCGGGAACTCAGCACAGGGATGGTGAGAACCCCTCATAATGGGCACAGCGGGTGTACAGACCCGGGAACTCAGCACAGGGATGGTGGGAGCCCCTCATAATGGGCACAGCGGGTGTACAGACCCGGGAACTCAGCACAGGGATGGTGGGAGCCCCTCATAATGGGCACATGGGGTGTACAGACCCAGGAACTCAGCACAGGAATGGTGGGAACCCCTCATAATGGGCACATGGGGTGTACAGACCCGGGAACTCAGCACAGGGATGGTGGGAACCCCTCATAATGGGCACATGGGGTGTACAGACCCGGGAACTAAGCACAGGAATGGTGGGAACCCCTCATAATGGGCACATGGGGTGTACAGACCCGGGAACTCAGCACAGGGATGGTGGGAGCCCCTCATAATGAGCACAGCGGGTGTACAGACCCAAGAACTCAGCACAGGGATGGTGGGAACCCCTCATAATGGGCACAGCAGGAGTACAGACCCGGGAACTCAGCACAGGGACAGATATTTTATTAACTGGTGGAGCATGCGGGCATGATCAGCATCTGACTGTTATTTGTTCTGGATACCTCAACAGTGAGAACTCCCTGTCAGAATTCCTGACTCTGTTCCTGTCTACCTGGGAGTTTTGGGTGTCCCCACTTGTGTGTCCTCTAGACCTAGGAACCCAGTGTAGGGATGGTGGGAATCGTTCATAATGGGCATAGCAGGTCTACAGACCCGGGAACACAGCACAGGGATGGTGGGAATACCTCATAATGGGCACAGCGGGTGTACAGACCCGGGAACTCAGCACAGGGATGGTGGGAACCCCTCATAATGGGCACAGCGGGTGTACAGACCCGGGAACTCAGCACAGGGATGGTGGGAACCCCTCATAGTGGGCACAGCAGGTGTACAGACCCGGGAACTCAGCACAGGGATGGTGGGAACCCCTCATAATGGGCACAGCAGGTGTACAGACCCGGGAACTCAGCACAGGGATGGTGGGAATACCTCATAATGGGCACAGCGGGTGTACAGACCCGGGAACTCAGCACAGGGATGGTGGGAACCCCTCATAATGGGCACAGCAGGTGTACAGACCCGGGAACTCAGCACAGGGATGGTGGGAACCCCTCATAATGAGCACAGCAGGTGTACAGACCCGGGAACTCAGCACAGGGATAGTGGGAATACCTCATAATGGGCACAGCAGGTGTACAGACCCGGGAACTCAACACAGGGATGGTGGGAACCCCTCATAATGGGCACAGCGGGTGTACAGACCCGGGAACTCAGCACAGGGATGGTGGGAACCCCTCATAATGGGCACAGCGGGTGTACAGACCTGGGAACTCAGCACAGGGATGATGGTAACACCTCATAATGGGCACAGCGGGTGTCCAGACCTGGGAACTCAGCACAGGGATGGTGGTAACACCTCATAATGGGCACAGCGGGTGTAAAGACCTGGGAACTCAGCACAGGGATGGTGGGAATACCTCATAATGGGCACAGCAGGTGTACAGACCCGGGAACTCAGCACAGGGATGGTGGGAACCCCTCATAATGGGCACAGCAGGTGTACAGACCCGGGAACTCAGCACAGGGATGGTGGGAATCATTCATAATGGGCATAGCAGGTCTACAGACCCGGGAACACAGCACAGGGATGGTGGGAATACCTCATAATGGGCACAGCAGGTGTACAGACCCGGGAACTCAGCACAGGGATGGTGGGAACCCCTCATAATGGGCACAGCAGGTGTACAGACCCGGGAACTCAGCACAGGGATGGTGGGAATACCTCATAATGGGCACAGCGGGTGTACAGACCCGGGAACTCAGCACAGGGATGGTGGGAACCCCTCATAATGGGCACAGCAGGTGTACAGACCCGGGAACTCAGCACAGGGATGGTGGGAACCCCTCATAATGGGCACAGCAGGTGTACAGACCCGGGAACTCAGCACAGGGATGGTGGGAATACCTCATAATGGGCACAGCAGGTGTACAGACCCGGAAACTCAGCACAGGGATGGTGGGAACCCCTCATAATGGGCACAGCAGGTGTACAGACCCGGGAACTCAGCACAGGGATGGTGGGAACCCCTCATAATGGGCACAGCGGGTGTACAGACCTGGGAACTCAGCACAGGGATGATGGTAACACCTCATAATGGGCACAGCGGGTGTCCAGACCTGGGAACTCAGCACAGGGATGGTGGTAACACCTCATAATGGGCACAGCGGGTGTAAAGACCTGGGAACTCAGCACAGGAATGGTGGGAATACCTCATAATGGGCACAGCAGGTGTACAGACCCGGGAACTCAGCACAGGGATGGTGGGAATACCTCATAATGGGCACAGCAGGTGTACAGACCAGGGAACTCAGCACAGGGATGGTGGGAACCCCTCATAATGGGCACAGCAGGTGTACAGACCCAGGAACTCAGCACAGGGATGGTGGTAACACCTCATAATGGGCACAGCGGGTGTCCAGACCTGGGGACACAGCACAGGGATGGTGGTAACACCTCATAATGGGCACAGCGGGTGTACAGACCCAGGAACTCAGCACAGGGATGGTGGGTATTGCCTATTGTGATACCAGACCAGACAATATAATGGAGGTGTTGGGGACAGACGTATATCCTGTGAGGGTGTCTCATAGCACTTATGCCTCTACATCCTCTTATATATCCGGATATAGAAAGCTGAGTAATACCTTAACAAAGCCGAGTTGGAAACGCACAATCCTCCATGGTTGTTCCATGCTCTTCTATGAGGACGCGGTGACATTGAGAATACAATAAGCAATGTTCTGATTGCTGTTCATTAGAAATGAAGCTATTAATAAAATTCACACTTTACACATATCAAGGGGGCACATGTCAGCGCCACAGGGGAACTTCAGCCATAAATAGTACAACAAAAGAATAGCCTATTCAAAAGTAAAATAACAAAACCAGCTTTTCCTGATATAGTCATCTTCAATCTGGAAATGTCCCCCGCAGTACTTATTTTCTGCCACTAGATGTCCTCAGTCTGAAGACAAGCATTTTTCAACCCACTGCCACTGACTCAGGCCCTTCCTGGGCCCACCCCCAGCCTGTGTTTGGACTGTGAAAGAAGTAGCAGCACTGTGATAAGTTCATCTCTCTGTTACTCTGCTCTCTCCTCCTATCAGCGTGCCTCTTGCCAGCAAATCAATCGATTGCTTCCCTGTGCTGCTTCTTCTTCTTACACTCCAGCTGTGCTGTAAAGGAAGTGGAAGAGGCTGATAGCAAGGCACATTGTGGGGCTTACACTGAGTGCAATTAATGATTATAGATTAGGGCCAGCACCAAAATTTTCACATTTGCATTTATTTACGATATACTAATATATTATCATTTTTCGATTTTATTCCTTTTTTTTTTGCACATCAGAGCTGGAAATCTCACACAGGCACAGAAGGGTTAAAGTTGCAGCGCCAATCTCGGGGTTCTCAGCGTTAGAACTATGAGGGGTTACCACCATCCCTGTGCTGAGTTCCCAGGTCTATACACCCGCTGTGCCCATTATGAGGGGTTCCCACCATCCCTGTGCTGAGTTCCTGGGTCTGTACACCCGCTGTGCCCATTATGAGGGGTTCCTACCATCCCTGTGCTGAGTTCATGGGTCTGTACACCTGCTGTGCCCATTATGAGGGGTTCCCACCATCCCTGTGCTGAGTTCCCGGGTCTGTACACCCGCTGTGCCCATTATGAGGGGTTCTCACCATCCCTGTGCTGAGTTCCCGGGTCTGTACACCCACTGTGCCCATTATGAGGGGTTCCCACCATCCCTGTGCTGAGTTCCCAGGTCTGTACACCCGCTGTGGCCATTATGAGGGGTTCCCACCATCCCTGTGCTGAGTTCCTGGGTCTGTACACCCGCTGTGTCCATTATGAGGGGTTCCCACCATCCCTGTGCTGAGTTCCCGGGTCTGTACACCCGCTGTGCCCACTATGAGGGGTTCCCACCATCCCTGTGCTGAGTTCTCGGGTCTGTACACCTGCTGTGCCCATTATGAGGGGTTCCCACCATCCCTGTGCTGAGTTCTCAGGTCTGTACACCCGCTGTGCTCATTATGAGGGGTTCCCACCATCCCTGTGCTGAGTTCTCGGGTCTGTACACCCGCTGTGCTCATTATGAGGGGTTCCCACCATCCCTGTGCTGAGTTCCTGGGTCTGTACACCCGCTGTGCCCATTATGAGGGGTTCCCACCATCCCTGTGCTGAGTTCCCGGGTCTGTACACCCACTGTGCCCATTATGAGGGGTTCCCACCATCCCTGTGCTGAGTTCTCGGGTCTGTACACCCGCTGTGCTCATTATGAGGGGTTCCCACCATCCCTGTGCTGAGTTCTCGGGTCTGTACACCCACTGTGCCCATTATGAGGGGTTCCCACCACCCCTGTGCTGAGTTCCCAGGTCTGTACACCCGCTGTGCCCACTATGAGGGGTTCCCACCATCCCTGTGCTGAGTTCCTGGGTCTGTAGACCCGCTGTGCCCACTATGAGGGGTTCCCACCATCCCTGTGCTGAGTTCCCAGGTCTGTACACCCGCTGTGCCCTGTAGACAGGGTCAGAGTGAGCTTTATATGAGCAACTACACTAGAATTCATCAGGCTTTTCACAGTGCTTCTAGGCTAATCTGGCACCTTTTGTCATGTGATTTTAGCTGCCCTCTCTGGGTAGTTGATAAGGATCTGGAAACACTTGGTCTGGATCTTTTGTAATAGGTGTGAACCAGGGGCGTAGATAAGGGGCGGGTGAACATTTCAGAGTGGTCTTGGCATCCTTTTAATACTTTTAGGTTGATTTTGAAAGATTTGTTGTTAGTATAAAATATTTATTTATTTTGGCACATAACATTTTCGGTACAAAAAGTAATATTGGTGTTAGGGTTAGGTTAAAGTGGTTGTAAACCCGAAAAAAAACAAAAAAACCCTGCAAGACAAAGCCATAATGAGCTAGTATGACTAGCATACTAGCTCATTATGCATTACTTACCTTAGATCGAAGCCCCCGAAGCCGTCCTCAACGCCTCCTCAGGCCGCAGACATCTCTTCACAGATACCCGGAAGGTTACTTATGGGTATCGCTGCTCCGGTGCTCTAAATGGCCGGAGCGGTGATGACGTCACCGCGCATGCGCGCGGGAGCCGTAAAAACTGGCATTGCCGGTTTTATCAATGGGATGCTCACTATGCCCTTTGTCGTTGTCTATGGCGCGCATGCGCCGTAGACAACGGTGCATTCTTTTTTGGCAAATATCTCCTAAACCGTGTAGGTTTAGGAGATATTGCAAACACCTACAGGTAAGCCTTAATCTAGGCTTACCTGTAGGTGTAACTTCCGGGGGAGGGTTTACAACCACTTTAAGGCTTAGGTTGAAGGTTAATGATTGGTTGGTTAATTAGGCTAAGAAAAAGCAGTTGGGTTGAGGATTATGACTAAGGTTGAATGTTAGAGGTCACGCTCTAACCTCCTCCTATCGCCCTATCAGATGGGAGGAGGGTTGGGGACCAGATTGAGAGTTAGGTATTTCAAAGATGTTTGAGTTTAGGGGACATGTTGAGGGTTTTAGGTTAGGATGAGGCTGAGAGTTAGGCTTAGGTTGGAGGTAAAAAAAATGGTTGGGAATTTGGCTAAGAAACAGGATTTAGGTTGAGGGTTATGAATAAGGTTGAAGGTTAGAGGTAAGGGTTGGATATTACACAGACATTTGGGTTTAGGGGTCATGTTGAGGGTTATAGGTTAGGTTGAGGCTTAGAGTTAGGCTTAGGTTGGAGGTAAAGAATGGTTGGGAATTTGGCTATTAAGTAGAATTGAGGTTGAGGGTTACAAATAGGGTTGAAGGTTAGAGTTCACACAGAGGGTTATCAGATAGGAGGAGGGTTGGGGACCAGGATGAGGGTTGGGTATTACACAGCTGTTTGAGTTTAGGGATCATGTTGAGGGTTTTAAGTTAGGCTGAGGTTGGACGTAAAGAAAGGGTGGGAATTTGGCTAAGAAATAGAATTTAGGTTGAGGGTTATGAATAAGGTTAAAGGTTGGAGGTCACACTGAGGTTATCAGATGGGAGGAGGGTTAGGGACCAGGCTGAGGGTTGCATATTACACAGATGTTTTAGTTTAGGGGTCATGTTATAGGTTAGGTTAGAGCTTAGAGTTAGCCTTAGGTTGGAGGTTAAAGAATGGTTGGGAATTTGGCTAGGTTGAGGGTTATGGATAAGGTTGAAGGTTTGAGTGATGTTGAGGGTTATCAGTTAGGAGAAGGGTTAGGGACCAGGATGAGGGTTAGGTATTACACAGATGTTTGAATTTAGTGGACATGTTGGGGGTTATAGGTTAGGTTGAGGCTTAGAGTTAGGCTTAGGGTGGAGGTTAAAAAAGGGTTGGGAATTAGGCTAAGAAGTAGCAGCTGGGTTGAGGGTTACAGATAAGGTTGAAGATTAGGGGTGATGTTGGGGGCTATCAGACGGGAGGAGGGTTGGGGACCAGGCTGAGGGTTAGGTATTACACAGACATTTGAGGTTAGGGGTCCTAATGGGGGTTATAGGTTAGGTTAAGGCTTAGAGTCAGGCTTAGGTTGAAGGTTAAAACATGGTAGAGAAATAGGTTAAGGAGTAGGAGTTGAATTGAGGATTATGGATAAATTTGAAGGTGAAAAGAGATATTGAGGATTATGAGATGGGAGGAAGGTTTTGGACCAGGCTAGACATTACATGGAAGGTTTAGGGGTCATGTTAAGGTTTACAGGTTAGGTTGAAGCTTAGAGGTAGGCTTAGGTTAAAGTTAAAGAATGAGTTAGGAATAAGACTAAGAAGTTAGAGTAAGGTTGATGGTTACAGATAAGGTGGAAGGTTAGGGTGATGTTGGGGGTTATGAGACGGCAGGAGGGTTGGGGACCAGGCTGAGGCTTAGGTATTACACAGAAATGTGAGTTTAGGGGTCATGTTGAGGGTTATAGGTTAGGTTGAGGCTCAGAGCTAGGCTTAGGTTGAAGGTTAAAGAATAGTAGAGAATTGGGTTAAGAAGTAGGAGTCAGGTTGAGGGCTACGGATAAGGTTAGGGGTAATACTAAGGGTTATCAGATTGGAGAATGGTTTGGGAAAGGGCTGAGGGTTAGGCATTACATGGAAGGCTTAGGGGTCATGTTAAGGGTTACAGGTTAGGTTGAGGCTTAGAGGTAGGCTTAGGCTGAAGTTAAAGAATGAGTTGGAAATAAGACTAAGAAGTTGGAGTCAGGTTAAGGGTTACAGCTAAGGTAATGGTTAAGGGTTAGAAGTCACGCCGAGGGTTATCAGATAAGGTGAGAGTTAGAAATCAGGCTAAGGGTAGTTATTATATAGACATCAAAGGTTAGGGTTCATGTTTATGGTTACAGATTAGGTTGGGGTTTAGAGTTAGGCTTAGGTTGAATTAAGGAATGTTATGGGAATTAGGCTAGGAGGTTGGAGTTAGGGTTGAAAGGTATGACTTATTCATTATAGTTAGGTGTTAGAGCTCATGCTTAGGGTTATCAGATAGGACAACGATTAGGGACTAGGTTAAGGGTTAGGTATACAGTATAATGAAAGTTTAAGGAAGAAGGGGTAAGGTAAAGGGGGTTAGGTTGAGGCTTAGGGTTAGGGGCCAGTCTAAGGGTTAGGTATTACATGGAGGTTTGGGGTGAGGGACCAGGCTAAGGGTTAGGTATTACATGGGAGTTTGGGGTTAGGGATCAGGCTAAGGGTTAGGTATTACATGGAAGTTTGGGGTTAGGGGTTAGGGGCCAGGCTAAGGGTTAGGTATTCCATGGAGGTTTGGGGTTGGGGACCAGGCTAAGGGTTAGGTATTACATGGAGGTTTGGGGTTAGGGGCCAGGCTAAGGGTTAGGTATTACATGGAGGTTTGGGGTGAGGGACCAGGCTAAGGGTTAGGTATTACATGGAGGTTTGGGGTTAGGGATCAGGCTAAGGGTTAGGTATTACATGGAGGTTTGGGGTGAGGGACCAGGCTAAGGGTTAGGTATTACATGGAGGTTTGGGGTTAGGGGCCAGGCTAAGGGTTAGGTATTACATGGAGGTTTGGGGTTAGGGGCCAGGCTAAGGGTTAGGTATTGCATGGAGGTTTGGGGTTAGGGACCAGGCTAAGGGTTAGGTATTACATGGAGGTTTGGGGTTAGGGATCAGTCTAAGGGTTAGGTATTACATGGAGGTTTGGGGTGAGGGACCAGGCTAAGGGTTAGGTATTACATGGAGGTTTGGGGTTAGGGGCCAGGCTAAGGGTTAGGTATTACATAGAGGTTTGGGGTTAGGGGCCAGGCTAAGGGTTAGGTATTGCATGGAGGTTTGGGGTTAGGGACCAGGCTAAGGGTTAGGTATTACATGGAGGTTTGGGGTTAGGGATCAGTCTAAGGGTTAGGTATTACATGGAGGTTTAGGGTTGGGGACCAGGCTAAGGGTTAGGTATTACATGGAGGTTTGGGGTTAGGGGCCAGGCTAAGGGTTAGGTATTGCATGGAGGTTTGGGGTTAGGGACCAGGCTAAGGGTTAGGTATTACATGGAGGTTTGGGGTTAGGGATCAGTCTAAGGGTTAGGTATTACATGGAGGTTTAGGGTTGGGGACCAGGCTAAGGGTTAGGTATTACATGGAGGTTTGGGGTTAGGGGCCAGGCTAAGGGTTAGGTATTGCATGGAGGTTTGGGGTTAGGGACCAGGCTAAGGGTTAGGTATTACATGGAGGTTTGGGGTTAGGGGCCAGGCTAAGGGTTAGGTATTACATAGAGGTTTGGGGTTAGGGGCCAGGCTAAGGGTTAGGTATTGCATGGAGGTTTGGGGTTAGGGACCAGGCTAAGGGTTAGGTATTACATGGAGGTTTGGGGTTAGGGATCAGTCTAAGGGTTAGGTATTACATGGAGGTTTAGGGTTGGGGACCAGGCTAAGGGTTAGGTATTACATGGAGGTTTGGGGTTAGGGGCCAGGCTAAGGGTTAGGTATTGCATGGAGGTTTGGGGTTAGGGACCAGGCTAAGGGTTAGGTATTACATGGAGGTTTGGGGTTAGGGATCAGTCTAAGGGTTAGGTATTACATGGAGGTTTAGGGTTGGGGACCAGGCTAAGGGTTAGGTATTACATGGAGGTTTGGGGTTAGGGGCCAGGCTAAGGGTTAGGTATTGCATGGAGGTTTGGGGTTAGGGACCAGGCTAAGGGTTAGGTATTACATGGAGGTTTGGGGTTAGGGATCAGTCTAAGGGTTAGGTATTACATGGAGGTTTAGGGTTAGGGGCCAGGCTAAGGGTTAGGGATTGCATGGAGGTTTGGGGGTTAGGGGCATGAGGAGGGTTACAGTTTAGGTTGAAGGCTAGTGACTTGGTTGAGGTCTAGATTTTAGGGGTCAGGAAGAGGGTTAAAGGTTAGGTTAAAGGTTCGATATTACATTGAGGTGAAGATTGTAGGGGTCAGGTGAAAGGCTTCAGGTTATGTTAAGGGTTATTTATTAGGATGAGGGTTAGGTTATGAGAGCTGGAAGAGTTTGTGGATTGAGGGGGTTAGGTAGACTTTTAGGGGGTGGATTTGGTGATAGACTTAGGGGTTGAAGGTCATGTTGAAGGTTAGCAAGCTGCTTAGGTTCATTGGATCAAGGATTAGAAGATATATCTAAGTGGTTAGGGTAAGGGTCAGACTGAAGGTTAGCAGTTAGGGGTCATATTGAGGGTTTTTGGATAAGATGAGAGTTAGGGATCAAGCTGAGGTTCAGGGACTAGGCTGAAGGTTTTAGGTTAGGAGTTTTGTAGAGGGTTACAGGATTGCCTTAGGGTTAGGTATGAAGTTGAGGGTAATGGTTAGGGTTTCGGGTTAGGTTAAGTTTTGGTGGATCATGGTTTTGTAATAGGCTTAGTGGTTAAAGGTCACATTGAAGATGGGTAAACTTTACGGTCAGTTTGTTGGCATCAGGATTAGAGGATAAATTCAGGGTTAAAAGTCAATTTAAGTGGAACCTTTTTGTGTATAACCTGAGTCTTCCTTTAACTTCTGAGAGCCGATAGCCTGCCTGGCCCATGGCAGGTAGCCTTGTGACACTCTATGGCACCAGAGGAGGAACCAGCACACCCGATGTGTGCATACAGTGCAGGTGATGGGCTTAACAATGTGTCTCAAGTCACATGACCAGGCCCTCATTCTAAGCAAGAGGCGCGGAGTGTGACTGCCTCGTGTTGCCAATCCTGGTAGAGTGAGGCGTGCCGTCCTACAGGAGCGTGAGCCGCTCGTGCACCTAAAATAGCAACCACAACAATAGCAAGCACTCTCCAGGGTGGTAATCTCCAGCACACCAGCATTCTGCCTCCTGCCCAGACAATGGTTAGTGAGGCCTGACATGTGACGTGGCCCGATCGATGAACAGCCATTGTCTGGAGCACATTTCAAGCCAGTAGCTGGTAGTCTACATTGCCCGAACCAGCAGGGGCCGATGGTTACATAATCGGCAGATCAGGTGAGCCAAATGAGAAATACTCCGCTTCCCCACCATCCCCAGCGCCAACAATTATTTTAAATGTCATTCGGCGAGGAGTTGTTATTCTTTACATTTTTCAATTATAGGTGCACTCCCGCTCCCCGCCGAACACGTGCCGCGCCATTTATCAGTTCTCAGTGTAGTTATAAATATCCCAATAAAAACATAATGACTAAATATCCCGCCACAGTGCTAGCATCCCATAAACCTCACAATTTTATGGGAGGAAACACTATCTATCTATTATCTTTCTATTTATTATCTTTTTTTTCTGTCTGTCCGTCCGTCCGTCCGTCCATCTATCCATCTGATCTGTGCAGTTGGTGACCATTGTGTGCATCTAGTAATGCATATTGCAATCTGTCTGTCTGTCTGCCTCATCTAATTTGCCTATCCATCTGTTCATCCATCTCATCTATTCTGCCTATTAATCCATTCTATCTACCCATCTGTCCATCCATCCATCCATCCATCCTATCTGTCCATCTATCAATCTCAGCTACCTACCCAACTATCTATTCATCTCATCTAATCTGCCTACCCATCTATCCAACCATCTATCCCATCTTTTCTGTCTACCTTCCCATCCATCCATCTATCCACACATCCATCTCATCTTTTCTACCTACCTACCCATCCATTCATCCATCTATCCACACATCCATCTACCGATCCATCATATACAACTATCTATACATTTATTTATTCATCTATGTCATCTAATCTGCCTACCCATCAATCCGCCCATCCGTCCATCTCATCTACCTACCCAACTATCCATGCACCTCATCTAATCTGCCTACCCATCAATCTGTCCATCCGTCCAACCATCCATCTTATCTATTCTGCCTACCTACCATGGGCGTCCGCTCCATAGGGCAAGGGGGGGCGATTGCCCCCCCCCCCCCCGGAATCTAGCAGGGGCGGATTGCAGGTGAGTGCCGTGGATAGAGAGAGCGCTCGGCGGGCGGTTGAGAGCGAGCGGGCCGGGCTGGTGAGGCAGCGGGCGGCTCGGTGGGCAGGTGACATACTGTAGCGTGCGGCTCCGCCAGCTAAAAGAGCGGGCTCTGCTGATGGGTGTCGGGTGACGGCGGCGCGGCTTGTGCAGTGTATTTCCGTTCCCGCACGCGGCCCGCGAGCTCCACTTCACTGTGCATTCCACGGCCCGGCATAATTCTCTCTCCAGCTGCCTGAGACACACACAAGAAACCGTGCAGTGTGTGCACTGCAGTACGGAGCAAACTAAACCCGCCACTCCTCCTCCTGTGCTGTAATGTTTTCATGTGCACAGAGGTCAGAGGAGGAGGGAAGGAGGCACACGCTGTGACCACCTGTACCGAGAGGCGAGCGAGCTGGTCTGAGTAATCTAAAAGTGAGTCTTTTACAGAGGAGGGGAGGGGGGCATGAAGAAGAGGGTGAGGGACGGGACAAGCACAGAGTTCACTTGGAGTGATTTGGGGGAGAGGATATATCCATGAAGGGGGGCTCTGTGCTGAAGGGGGGGTCTGTGCTGAATGGGGCGTCCGTCTGTGTTAAATGGGGGGTCTGCGCTGAAGGGGGGGTCTGTCCTGAATGGGGGGTCTGTGCTGTGGGGGGCTGTATAATGTAAAGGGGTCCAGAGGTGCAGGGTGCTGTGTAATGTAAAGGGGTCCAGTGGTGCAGGGTGCTGTGCAATGTAAAGTAGTCCAGTGATGCAGGGTGCTGTTTAATGTAAAGGGGTCCAGTGGTGCAGGGTGCTGTGTAATGTAAAGGGGTCCAGTGGTGCAGGGTGCTGTGTAATGTAAAGGGGTCCAGTGGTGCAGGGTGCTGTGTAATGTAAAGGGGTCCAGTGGTGCAGGGTGCTGTGTAATGTAAAGGGGTTCAGTGATGCAGGGTGCTGTGTAATGTAAAGGGGTCCAGTGGTGCAGGGTGCTGTGTAATGTAAAGGGGTTCAGTGATGCAGGGTGCTGTTTAATGTAAAGGGGTCCAGTGGTGCAGGGTGCTGTGTAATGTAAAGGGGTCCAGTGATGCAGGGTGCTGTGTAATGTAAAGGGGTCCAGTGATGCAGGGTGCTGTGTAATGTAAAGGGGTCCAGTGATGCAGGGTGCTGTGTAATGTAAAGGGGTCCAGAGGTGCAGTTGTGGAGAGGGGGTACACAGTAGGGACAAAGAGATATTGAAAGATGCAGGGGGCACAGTGGGGTGTTTTTACATTTTAACGTGGGGGGTCGCTTTTAAGCCCCGCTAGCGGTCGATGAAAGGGTAAAATGCAACTGTATATCGCCGCTGCCGAAGCGAACCCTGAAAAAATGTCAGCGGACGCCCATGCTACCTACCCAGCCATCCATTCACCCACCCATCTACAGCCTCATCTACTTATCCATCCATGCATTCACCCACCAGTCCTTTTTATCTATCTATCCATCTATCCATGTGGCTATTGGGATGTGTCTTTAGCTCAGGAAATGTGGATATTCTGAATTATTATTTATGAAATGATGGAATCATGACCAGGGTGTGACACGCCTTGCTCAATATTTATATGTATATTTTTTAATTTTGCCCATGACGTGTGAAACACACTCAAAAACTTCACCGGTGCCAAAAAAATGTGCACAACATAAAGAGGTGACACAAAAACTTGCAACGGGTGTACACAAGCCCTCTAAAATCAGAGGGCCTTGCCCTGAATCCCCTGGGGCAGTGGCGGCTGGTGCTCAAATTTTTTTGGGGGGCGCAAACAAACTGAAAAAAATAAAAATCAATTGCCGCCACTGTGCCCATTAAACGCAGCCACTGTGTCCAAACGCCACCAGTTTGCCCCCTCAAATACAGCCAGTTTGTTTCCATATACAGCCAGTTTGTCCCCATATATATATAACCAGTGTGCCCCCATATATACAGCCAGTGTGCCCCCATATACAGCCAGTGTGCTCCCATATACAACCAGTTTGTCCCCATATATAGCCAGTTTGTCCCCATATACAGCCAGTGTGCCCCCATATACAGCCAGTGTGCCCCCATATACAGCCAGTGTGCCCCCATATACAGTCAGTGTGCCCCCATATACAGCCAGTGTGCCCCCATATACAGCCAGTGTGCCCCCATATATATATATATACAGCCAGTTTGTCCCCATATATATAGCCAGTGTGCCCCCATATACAGCCAGTGTGCCCCCATATACAGCCAGTGTGCCCCCATATTCAGCCAGTTTGTCCCTCATATACAGCCAGTTCCCCCCAAATGCAGCCAGTTTGTCCCCCATATACAGCCAGTGTGCCCCCAAATGCAGCCAGTGTGCCCCCAAATGCAGCCAGTGTGCCCCCATATACAGCCAGTGTGCCCCCATATTCAGCCAGTTTGTCCCCCATATACAGCCAGTTCCCCCCAAATGCAGCCAGTTTGTCCCCAAATACAGCCAGTTCCCCCCATATTCAGCCAGTTTGTCCCCATATACAGCCAGTTCCCCCCAAATGCAGCCAGTTTGTCCCCCATATACAGCCAGTTTCCCCCATATTCAGCCAGTTTGTCCCCCATATACAGCCAGTTCCCTCCATATTCAGCCAGTTTGTCCCCCATATACAGCCAGTTCCTGTCATATTCAGCCAGTTTGTCGCCCATATACAGCCAGTTCCCCCCAAATGCAGCCTGTTCCCCCCCCCCCCCCAAGCCCTGCACTTACCTTCCTCGGTCCGCCCCGTCCTCGATGTGTTCTCCCGCCCTCGATGTCGCTTCAGCCAATCAGGTCACCGGTAACCAGATCCGGTGAACCTGATTGGCTGAAACCTGCACAGTCTTCTCCAAGGAACGCCCCCCCCCCCCGTGCGTACCTGGGAGGAGTTTTTGGAAGCCGAATACAGCGTGAGAGCTGTATTCAGAAAGCCTATCAGAGCCGCTGGCTCTGATAGACACTTCCAAGTCACACCCACCGCCGGCCACCGCTCTAATTCATATGGCGCTCACCAGGAGGCCGGCCATATGAATAGTGGGCAGCGCAGCAGCAATGCATGAATCTATGTATTGTCTTTCAGTGGTGGTGCGGGAGCGAGAGGGGGCGGCGCTCCGGCGCCCTCTATGGACGCACCGCCACTGCCCTGGGGCATTAGGCTCCAGACAAGGACAAGGGTACTTTACACATGGTCCATCTGGCTGAAACCAGACGGACCCTTTTCTCTGGAGGGTCTGCCGAAACAGACCGGCCCAAGTCATAGGTGGGGCTCCCCCAAAGGGAGACGGGATGAGAGAGAGCGAACTAAGCCAGAAGGCCATGTCCACCCCCTCCCAAGACTTTCAAGGCAGGCCCGAGGACCTACACCTTACCAGTCACACAGTGCAACAAACCATGTACAAACACAAAAATACAAAAAGTGACACACAAAGGAATAAATAAAATAAAGTAAGTGGAGAGGAGAGTGAAAGGTGGCCATTGTGCAATACAATCGCCAGGCCCTCTGGCCAGGAATAAAAAATTCCTCTGGTCCCAGCCAAAAGGCCCGGCCCAGGAGGCAGGTGCTAAAAAAAAGTGTGTACGTGGTGCAGTGACCATGGTGCCATAAATCAAAGTGACCCTCCACTCACAGTGATTGTATGGCACCCCTGGACTGCCACTCCAGGGGCACATACATCATAGGCTTTCTAGTTCCTATCCAACCCCCCGACCGGATCAGTGCAGCCCTCCGTCCCTGTCAGATAGAGAGCCCTTCTAGGTTTTCTCAGGGAGAGCCACCGGACACTTAAGTGGCCTCCACCGATACTAGCCCTTCCAAGCCCCCGTCAATCCGGCGGATTTGCATGGCACCACCCCGCCCCTACTACAGGGCGCCGCCAGCTTCTCCACCGGACGCTGACAAGAACAGCGACCACACCAACACCAGCCAGAAGGCCGGAGAAACCCAGCTCTTCAGCCAGACCCAATGCAGCCACCCATCCTCACCAGGAGCACCCTTCTGGACGGCTCAGACTCAACCATTGGCCGGCCCCCAGTATCTGTCGGGCAGCACAGGCATAGTCCCTACCGAAACCGCCCTTCCAGGTGCAATGACACCATTGGATTTGCATCTGCTTCTCACCCACTCATGGGAGAAGCATTAGCGCCTCCTCTGGCAACTGATAAGAACCGATACTACACTTGATCTTAGTCAAAAGGCCGAGAAGCAAACGCCTTGATCAATAATATTGGAGCTAAAAGTTGTCCCTCTCTGCCATCTTGGAAATCGGATGATGTTGTGTGGCTGTGGCCTGGTTGGTAGCGTCCCTGGGCCACCTGCAGTGACACGGCTTTCTGTTGGTCACATAGCAGTGCAGAGTCATCGGTCTGCATGCCGGGTGACGTACACAACTCAAAGTCCAAAGTTTCACATTCCTAACATTGCCCTGTCAGAGGGACATTTCTGGCATTCCTCTCATTGTTCACGCATGAATGAAGTCACTATGCCCCGGGCATCGAGGATGTGGACACTGAGAATGTGGGCACTCACTGCTTACTCTGATGTTCAGGACAATGAGGTCACCATGGTAGAGATGCACCATGGCCAAATTACCAAGGATTATGGGAAAGGATGTGGAGCCTCCTGCAGGAGAGTCATGGAACTACACTGCACCTTCTCTATGGCTCCAATAACAGAGGATTATGGGAAAGGAGGTGAAGGTGGAGCCTCCTGCAGGATACTTATGGAACTACACAGCACCTTCTGTATGGCTCTAATAACAGAGGATTATGGGAAAGAAGGTGAAGGTGGAGCCTCCTGCAGGATAGTCATGGAACTACACAGCACCTTCTCTATGGCTCCAGTAACATAGGATTATGGGAAAGGAGGTGAAGGTGGAGCCTCCTGCAGGATAGTCATGGAACTACGCAGCACCTTCTGTATGGCTTCAATAACAGAGGATTTTGGGAAAGAAGGTGAAGGTAGAGCATCCTACAGGATAGTCATGGAACTACAAAGCACCTTTTATATGGCTCCAGTAGCAGAGGATTATAGGAAAAGCACTGAAGGTAAAGCCTCCTTCAGGATAGTCATGGAACTACACAGCACCTTCTCTATAGCTTCAATAAGAGAGGATTTTGAGAAAGGAGGTGAAGGAGGAGCCTTCTGCAGGATAGTCATGGAACTACACAGCACCTTCTGTATGGCTTCAATAACAGAGGATTTTGGGAAAGAAGGTGAAGGTAGAGCATCCTACAGGATAGTCATGAAACTACATAGCACATTCTCTATAGCTCCAATAAGAGAGGATTATGAGAAAGGAGGTGAAGGTGGAGCCTTCTGCAGAATAGTCATGGAATTTCACAGCACCTTCTGTATGGCTTCAATAACAGAGGATTTTGAGAAAGAAGGTGAAGGTAGAGCATCCTACAGGATAGTCATGGAACTACACAGCACCTTCTCTATAGCTCCAATTAGTGATGAGCCGAACACCCCCGGGTTCGGTTCGCACCAGAACCCGCGAACGGACCGAAAGTTCGAACGAACATTAGAACCCTATTAAATACAATGGATGCGAACGTTCGAATTCTAAAGTGCTAATTATAACAACTATTATGCATGTTATTGTCCTAAAAAGGGTTTGGGAACCCGGGTTCTGCACCAGGGGACATGTATCAATGCAAAAAGAAGTTTTAAAAACGGTCGTTTTTCGGGAGCAGTCATTTTAATGATGCATAAAGTGAAAAAAAAAAAGTCAAATATTCCTTTAAATATCGTACCTGGGGGGTGTCTAAAGTATGCCTGTGAAGTGCCACGTGTTTCCCGTGTTTAGAACTGTCCCTGCACAAAATGACACTTCTAAAGGAAAAAAAAGCCATTTAAAACTGCTTGCGGCTTTAATGTAATGTCTGGTCCCGGTAATATGGATGAAATTCTTTAAGAAAAATGGCATAGCTACCCCATGACCCCCCCCCCCTACCCCAGCCCATTACCAGCCCCTTTGGGTCTTGTATGGATATTAAGGGGAACCCCGCACATAAAATAAAAAAGGCCCTATATACTCTGAACAGCCGTATACAGGCGGTGCATACAAGACAGGGACTGTAGGTTTGTTCTTATGTAGAATCTGTTTGTAATTTTGAACAGGTACATTGTTGAAGTGTAGCTCCAGACCAAAAATCTATTTTTAAACTTTTTGGAAAACATAGGTAAGGGTTATCACCCCTGTAAAATTTGTTTTGCTGTCTGTGCCCCTGTTCAGAACATTTCACCTCACTTTCCGTCCCAATGACAACTGTTTTTGAAATGTGGTGTTTTTCTTGAAACAAGGATTGCTGATAAAGCATCAGTACAGAGGAGACACCTTTCTCCCATATTTATTCTTACAGGAGAGAATTTTCCTTCCTAGTGGTAGATTTCCTCTCACTTCCTGTTGTCTTCTTGCGTTTGCAAGTAGGAGTCGTTTGTAAGTTGGATGTTTGAAAGTAGGGACCTGCCGTATATACTCTGCAGAAATAGGCCCCTTAGTTGTTGGTGTTGGCACAACACTGTAAGCACTCACAGTTACTCTTGGTTGGTGCTGGAACGCCCTGCTGTCAACTATTATATCAGGAATTTTAATTACATATAATTGTTGAACAGTGGTAGTAAAAATTGGGCCTTTGATGGTGGTGCTGGTGCCACAACACTGTAAGCCCTGACAGTTACTCTTGGTGGGTGCAGCAATGGGCCCTGCTGTGAATTATTAGATCAAGAATTGTAATTACATGCCCCTGTTGAACAGGGGCTGAAAAATTGGGCCTTAGGCACTGGTGGCACAACACTGCAACCCCTCACAGATACTGTACTTGGAGCACAGCAATGAGCCCTGTTGCAAAGTATTGCTTCAAAAATTGTAATTACACGCCCCTGTTAAACGGGGGCTGAAAAATTGGGCGTTAGGCACTGGTGGCGGCACCCATAAACAAAAATGATCTTCCAAGCTATCATCATCAATCGTATCATTGAGGACTCGGAGGAGGAGGATAGCCAGTCAACATAACAGCACAGGCACTCAGCATCAGCATCAGTCTTGAAGGGATGTGACATGTTAAAATCAATTAGTCTGTTATATCAGCATCAGGTGTGTGGTAGCTGGTGGTGATCCAAGACTGGTTCATCTTGATGAAAGTCAGTCGATCAACCGAGTCGGTGGACAGGCGCACCCTGTGATCCGTGACAAATCCTCCAGCAGCACTGAATGTGCGTTCCGAAAGAACGCTGGATGCAGGACAGGCCAGTAGCTCAATTGCATACTGTGCAAGCTCTGGCCAGTGATCCATCCTCAAGACCCAGTAAGCCAGAGGATTTTCGGTGGGGAAGGTGTCCAAGTCTGACCTTGCCCCTAGATATTCCTGCACCATGTTTATCAGACGCTGGCGATGGTTGCTGGAACCGATCATACTTTGGGGCTGCGGACTAAAGAATTGTCTGAACGCATCGGTCAGACGGCCACCTTCCCCACCGCTCCTTCTTTGACTGGCCGAAGCCTCAGCAACTCGTTGTCCAGGACCAGGAGTTTGCAACCTCCCAGTCTCTGGGAACGCGTTGCACAGACCTTTCTGCAAGGCCTCCCGGAGTTGTCTCATCCTCTGCTCCCTCTGCGACGGTAACATAAGGTCCGCAACCTTACCCTTGTACCGTGGATCAAGGAGAGTGGCCAGCCAGTAATGGTCCCTCTCCTTGATCCGAAGAATACGAGGATCCTTCCGCAGACTTTGCAGGATCAGGGAGGCCATGCAGCGTAGGTTTGCTGAGGCATTCGCTCCGGAGTCCTCTGGGTCACTAAGGACGACATGATCCGCAGCCACCTCCTCCCAGCCACGTACAAGTCCACTGGTTTCTTGGGACTGTAAATCATCCCTAAAAGACTGCTGCTGATGATGCTGAGTGCCAGCCTCCACCTCCATGCTGACACAATCCTCCTCCTCCTCCTCCTCCTCCTCTTCCTGTGCGATGGGTGGGACAGAAGGAACACTGTCTGGGTAAAGGGGGCCTTGAGAGGCAAGGAAGTCCTCCTCTTCCTGCCTCTGTTCTGCCTCAAGTGCCCTGTCCATTATTCCACGCAGCGTGTGCTCCAACAGGTGGACAAGAGGTACAGTGTCACTGATGCATGCACTGTCACTGCTCACCATCCTCGTGGCCTCCTCAAATGGTGCCAGGACAGTGCATGCATCCCTGATCATGCCCCACTGGCGTGGAGAAAAAAAACCAAGCTCCCCTGACCCTGTCCTGGTGCCGTAGTCGCACAGGTACTCATTGATGGCCCTCTGCTGCGTGTGCAGCCGCTGCAGCATGGCCAACGTTGAGTTCCACCTGGTGGGCATGTCACATATAAGGCGGTTCTTGGGCAGGTTCAACTCCTTTTGCAGCTCAGCCAGGCGAGCACTGGCATTATAAGATCTGCGGAAATGCACACAGACTTTCCTGGCCTGCCTCAGGACATCCTGTAAGCCCGGGTACCTGCCCAAGAACCGCTGCACCACCAGGTTAAGGACGTGAGCCACACAGGGCACATGGGTCAGTTGTCCCTGTCGGAGGGCGGAGAGGAGGTTGGTGCCATTGTCGCAAACCACCATTCCTGGCTTAAGCTGGCGTGGCGTCAACCACCTCTCGGCCTGGCCCTGCAGAGCAGACAGGACCTCTGCCCCAGTGTGGCTTCTGTCCCCCAAACACACCAGCGCAAGCACGGCATGGCATCTTTTTGCCTGCGTACTTGCGTAGCCCCGTGAACGGCTACGGAGCACCGCTGGTTCATAGGACAAACCACAGGAAGAGGCCATGGAGGAAGAAGAAGAGGAGGGGGTGGAGGAGAGAGGTGTGTCACAACCAGTAGTAGCATTTTGGAGGCGTGGCGGTGGGACAACCTCCAACACTACTGCACCTTGT
Organism: Rana muscosa; assembly: GCA_029206835.1. Taxonomy (NCBI): domain Eukaryota; kingdom Metazoa; phylum Chordata; class Amphibia; order Anura; family Ranidae; genus Rana; species Rana muscosa. Next base: position 60,723,139 of record CM055126.1, on the reverse strand, counting down.
CCTGAATCCTTCCCAGCTGCCAAAAGAGTGACCCAATGGGCCGTGAAAGAAAGGTAACGTCCCTGTCCATGCCTGCTGGACCATGAGTCAGCGGTAATATGCACCTTACCGCTGACCGCCCTGTCCAGCGAGGCCAAGACATTGCCTTCCACATGCCGGTAGAGAGCCGGAATAGCCTTCCGTGAGAAAAAGTGGCGTTTGGGAACCTGCCACTGAGGAACCGCACATTGCACAAACTCACGGAAGGGGGCCGAGTCTACCAACTGAAAAGGCAGCAGTTGAAGCGCTAGCAATTTAGCCAAGCTAGCATTCAACCGCTGGGCATGTGGATGGCTGGGAGTGAACTTCTTTCGACGGTCCAGCAGCTGGGGCAGGGAAATTTGCCTGCTAGAATCGGACGTCGGTGTACTGCTAGCAGAGTGGGCGCAAGTACTTGGCTGTGACACACCTAATTCTACACCTTCATTCCTCTCAGTGCATGTTTCAGAGAGGACTGAAGTTATAGTGGGGTTGGAGATCCCAGCTGATGCGGTGCAAGGAGAGGTCCGCTTTGTTCTTTGGTGTGGGTCTTTGAGGTAGGCTTGCCAACGAGCTGCATGGCAGGTCAACATATGTCTGGTCAGGCATGTGGTACCCAAGCGGCTGATGTTTTGGCCACGCGATATACACTTGAGACATATGTTGCAAACAGCAGCTGTGCGATCTGATGCACTAGCCTCAAAAAAGGCCCACACCAAAGAACTTTTTGAATGACGGGCAGAGGCAGCGCCCTGCACAGGCGGAGCTCTGCGGTGTGATTCCGTCGGTGTACTGCCCTTACGCTGGCCACCAAAGGGCATCCTGCCTCGTTGGAGATGTGCCTCCTCCTCATCCTCCTCCTCCTCCTCTCTCCTATTAGGCACCCACGTGGAGTCAGTGACCTCATCATCCCCTCCCTCCTCATCACTGGAGCCAATCTGGCAGTATGCTGCAGCTGCTGGAACATGACTGCCAGATTGGTGTCCTTCTTGAGCATCCCCTCTGTCTGCTCTCACGCTACTGCCTTCCTCTAGCTGGGTTTCATCATCAGACCCTTCGAAACGCTGGGCATCCTCCTGGAGCATGTACCCAACACTGTGCTGAAACAGTTCGGGGGACTCCTCAGGAGGAGGACATGGTGGGTCTAGGGAAGGAGTGACTGATGATTTGTCTGACATTGATACCAGGGAAGACGACGCTTTGGCAGCTGCTTTTCCAGTACCCTGAGCCTGGGTGAGAGAGGATGAGGAGGAGGAGGAGGGCTTGGTCATCCACTCTACCAAGTCTTCGGCATGATGTGGCTCAACATGTCCAGCTGCCGAAAAGAAGGACAAGCGTGTCCCATGGCCATGTGCTGATGACAATGCACCGCGTCCACGACCAGCACTGTTGCCCCCAGACACAGAGCCTGCTTGCCCTCTTTTATTGCCTCCTGACTGTCTGCCTCTCCTTGTTTGCCTTCCAGACATTCTAATAGATGGCCTGCAGGGAGATGGGAAAAAAGCAATAAGGGCTACCTTCAGGTGTCCTTCTCTGTCCCTTGAAACAAGGACTTTCACAGTGAAAGAAACTGACACTCTCCCTACCTACAGTTTTCTGTCCCTAGAATAAATGTTTTTTTTAAGCACAATATAGCACAAGGACAATTCACTCACTGTCCTTACAGGTCCCTGGAAACAAGGACTTGCAGAGTGAAAGAAAAAAAACACTCTCCCTACCTACAGTTTTCTGTCCCTAGAATAAATGTTTTTTTTAAGCACAATATAGAACAAGGACAATTCACTCACTGTCCTTCCAGGTCCCTGGAAACAAGGACTTGCAGAGTGAAAAAAAAAAAACACTCTCCCTACCTACAGTTTTCTGTCCCTAGAAAAAATGTTTTTTTTAAGCACAATATAGCACAAGGACAATTCACTCACTGTCCTTCCAGGTCCCTGGAAACAAGGACTTGCAGAGTGAAAGAAAAAAAACACTCTCCCTACCTACAGTTTTCTGTCCCTAGAAAAAATGTTTTTTTTAATCACAATATAGCACAAGGACAATTCACTCACTGTCCTTACAGGTCCCTGGAAACAAGGACTTGCAGAGTGAAAGAAACTGACACTCTCCCTACCTACAGTTTTCTGTCCCTAGAATAAATGTTTTTTTAAGCACAATATAGCACAAGGACAATTCACTCACTGTCCTTCCAGGTCCCTGGAAACAAGGACTTGCAGAGTGAAAGAAACTGACACTGTCCCTACCTACAGTTTTCTGTCCCTAGAAAAAATGTTTTTTTTAATCACAATATAGCACAAGGACAATTCACTCACTGTCCTTACAGGTCCCTGGAAACAAGGACTTGCAGAGTGAAATAAACTGACACTCTCCCTACCTACAGTTTTCTGTCCCTAGAATAAATGTTTTTTTTAAGCACAATATAGCACAAGGACAATTCACTCACTGTCCTTACAGGTCCCTGGAAACAAGGACTTGCAGAGTGAAAGAAAAAAAACACTCTCCCTACCTACAGTTTTCTGTCCCTAGAATAAATGTTTTTTTTAAGCACAATATAGAACAAGGACAATTCACTCACTGTCCTTCCAGGTCCCTGGAAACAAGGACTTGCAGAGTGAAAGAAAAAAAACACTCTCCCTACCTACAGTTTTCTGTCCCTAGAAAAAATGTTTTTTTTAATCACAATATAGCACAAGGACAATTCACTCACTGTCCTTACAGGTCCCTGGAAACAAGGACTTGCAGAGTGAAATAAACTGACACTCTCCCTACCTACAGTTTTCTGTCCCTAGAATAAATGTTTTTTTTAAGCACAATATAGAACAAGGACAATTCACTCACTGTCCTTCCAGGTCCCTGGAAACAAGGACTTGCAGAGTGAAAGAAAAAAAACACTCTCCCTACCTACAGTTTTCTGTCCCTAGAAAAAATGTTTTTTTTAATCACAATATAGCACAAGGACAATTCACTCACTGTCCTTACAGGTCCCTGGAAACAAGGACTTGCAGAGTGAAATAAACTGACACTCTCCCTACCTACAGTTTTCTGTCCCTAGAATAAATGTTTTTTTTAAGCACAATATAGCACAAGGACAATTCACTCACTGTCCTTACAGGTCCCTGGAAACAAGGACTTGCAGAGTGAAATAAACTGACACTCTCCCTACCTACAGTTTTCTGTCCCTAGAATAAATGTTTTTTTAAGCACAATATAGCACAAGGACAATTCACTCACTGTCCTTCCAGGTCCCTGGAAACAAGGACTGGCACAGTGAAAGAAACTGACACTGTCCCTACCTACAGTTTTCTGTCCCTAGAATAAATGTTTTTTTTAAGCACACTATAGCACAAGCACAAAACACACTGACACTCTCCCTACCTATCCTTCTCTTTCCCTAAACTAAAGGAATCCAGGTTAAGCAAGAAAGAAATAACAGTCACTGTCCCTGCCTATGCTGCTCTATCCCTGCTCCGGAACACACTACACTAGGCCGCCGTGCTGGCGGCCTTTTATAGTGTGGGGCGTGTACTAAACACCCTCAGCAATAATTGGCCACAGGCATCCTGCCTGTGGCCAATCATTGCTCTCCTCGCTGCCGGCGCTGTGATTGGCCAAGCATGCGGGGTCACAGTGCATGCTTGGCCAATCACAGCGCCTGGATGACACTGCGATGGCGTAGTGCATTGTGGGCCGTTCGCGTCACTCGAATTTGGCGCGAACGGCCCAAATCGTTCGATCTTCGTCGAACGATCGAACAGCCGATGTTCGAGTCGAACGTATGTTCGACTCGAACACGAAGCTCATCCCTAGCTCCAATAAGAGAGGATTATGAGAAAGGAGGTGAAGGTGGAGCCTTCTGCAGAATAGTCATGGAACTACACAGCACCTTCTGTATGGCTTCAATAACAGAGGATTTTGGGAAAGAAGGTGAAGGTAGAGCATCCTACAGGATAGTCATGGAACTACACAGCACCTTTTATATGGCTCCAGTAACAGAGGATTATAGGAAAAGCACTGAAGGTAAAGCCTCCTTCAGGATAGTCATGGAACTACACAGCACCTTCTCAATAGCTTCAATAACAGAGGATTATGTAAAAGGAGGTGAAGGTGTAGCCTCCTAAAGGAGAGACATCCCGATGGCTCCTGTAACAGAGTCCATAGCATTATGCTTCCTTCACCAAGTCCCAGAACCCGCAGCGAGGGGACAGGGGGATCAAGGTGTTTCCTATAGTATACCAGTCTCTTCCCAATGTCCCTACTATAGCTCTGCCCAGCCGGGCACTCTCCCAGATGGCACATTTTTTCCCCAGGCCTCCAGCACTACTCACAACTGCTGTTCCACCTCACCTGGGACTTCAGTACTGCAGAGGGCCCTGTAGATCAATATTGCAGGAGACTACATTATAATATCTCCGGGGGGTGTTTGGCTCCCATGCCTCGTCTACTCTGGGCTCCACCCATGACTGGCATTTATGTGTACACTAATGCCACCCATTACATCACTAGAGGAGTGGTTTCTCTAAAAGGGGGCTAACACCTAATTACAAATTTCCCTTTCATATACCTGTAGCACACAGACCCTTTTTTCCTGCCTACCTTCACATGCAGGGGTAAAGGCACACCATGCCACATGCCCGTATCCTCCTGGTATAAGAGGTTAAGCGGTGTTCTTACAATTTTGGGTCCTGCAGCGAGTTACCTCCCTCTGTTGGTTCTCGTCTCGTCCCTAGAATATAGGGAAAGGTCTATTATTTCCCCCGAAAGAAGGCCAATGTCCAGACAGTATTTAAACTCCAACAGATGAGTTTATTTTTCTTGCTTGAAACAAATTGGGAAAAAGGTTGAAGACAGCAATAGGCTTAGGTAGGGAGATAGGTTCAGGCACGCAGCACCCAGTTACCCTATTCTTCACTCAAGCCTGAGTGGGTATTGCTCACCCAGATAGATCCCTCTCACAGTTCTAGGAGCCGGAGTGGAGCACGAACAGTCACTTCAGATTTAGTCCCCTTCAAAGACAAGTTCAGGAGATCCTCTGCCACAGAATCCTTTAGTTCCTGAATTTAGAACTTCCTAACGCCTGCGACCTTTAGAGACCATAGGTGCCAATGGGGCACACTACAGGAGCTATCTTGCAACTCACAAATCCTTCTCTCTGATAGGCAACCAGGCCTCTCCGAGACCGTGACTTCCTTCACCGATCCATCGGACAGGTCCTCCCCCGGTTTCCTCTGTTTCTCCCTGGGACTCCAGTGTGTTGGTTGTAGACCCAGTTGAAGGTACTGGGCATACCTGGAACTCTGTAGCCTCGGGCTAAAGGTGCCCGAGACTCCTCGACCAGTTCACGCACCCCCCCCCGGCCAGCAGGACCAAAGGGCACGACTTCGCCACCAGGGGTCCTCCTTGCAATCCCCCCGGCACACCACACCAGATCATGGCGTCTGCCCTTTATGTACCCTCTACCGGCATGCACAGCAGGCAAAAACCCACCCAACGCAAGGTAGCCGAGAGAGGACACCCAATCACACCACAACGCCACCTGTGGTTCAACCCAAGACCTGGGCAACAGCGCCACCCACAGGTCAAGGGGAACTATACTCCAGGCAACATTACAGTCCAAAACTAACAGAATTGGAGAACCTGAGCCAAACTATTGCTCAGGCTACCCTTAAATTTAGAGCATAGCGACCCCAATTTTGGGGGTCTGCTACATACCATATTAGCAGTGTTGGTCATCTTAGTTTAAAAAAGTAATTCGTTACAGTTACAAATTACTTCTCCCAAAAAGTAATTGCGTTAGTAACTCAGTTACTACATTGAAATAGTAATTAGTTACTCAGCAAAGTAACTGACTTTATTTTTGAGGGCACATAGCACATCAGGGCACATGGCACATAGCATATCAGGGCACATAGCACATCAGGGCACATGGCACATAGCATATCAGGGCACATAGCACATCAGGGCACATAGCACATCAGGGCACATAGCACATCAGGGCATGGGGCACATAGCACATCAGGGCATGGAGCACATAGCACATCAGGACATGTGGCACATAGCACATCAGGGCACATGGCACATAGCATATCAGGGCACATAGCACATCAGGGCACATAGCACATCAGGGCATGGGGCACATAGCACATCAGGGCATGGAGCACATAGCACATCAGGACATGTGGCACATAGCACATCAGGGCATGGGGCACATAGCACATCAGGGCATGGGGCACATAGCACATCAGGACATGTGGCACATAGCACATCAGGACATGTGGCACATAGCACATCAGGGCGGGGCACATAGCACATCAGGGCAGGGCACAAAGCACATTGTTTACCAGCCATGCAGAGTAGCGCAGGAAGCGTGTGTAATAAGTTCTCTCTCATGTTACGTCACTGACGGCAGTCACGCTACTCCCCGGCGGCCCCTCCTCTCTTCTCGTCCATCCCAGATGATGTCACAAGCAAATGGGGATGGACGAGAAGAGAGGAGGGGCCGCGGGGAGCAGCGTGACTGCCGTCAGTGCCATGACATGAGAGAGACCCGGTCATAGAGGAGAGGAGGAATTACACTACTGCCATCTAGTGGCAGTAGATGTAATTGGGGTAACGCCGCCCAAGTAATGGTAACTGCGTTACCATGAGGGGAAGAGTAATCAGTTAGATTACTCGTTACCCTCTAAAGTAACTGTGTTACGTAACTCAGTTTATTCTAACTCAGTTACTTACATCACTGCATATTAGGAACAGAGCCAACTAGTGGCAGTCAAACTAAATGCAACTGTCAACACACTGCAGGATCCTTGCTGTGCCTCCCATACAGAAAGTCTGATGTATCAAAGTGCCAAAAGTAAGAAGCATCTGTTCAGCCTTGGAGACTAAATCCTACTGGTGATCCCCATTCAGAGAGGGGATAGGAAACCTGGTAGAGACTTCAGGAAGCAAGACCACCCATTGCACATGTGAGAAGCTCTCTGAAATCCGGCATTACTGAGAACTCACATCTAGAGGATTGGCTGCAAACTCATTTTTATCACTAGTGTTTGCTAGAAAGCTCAAAGGGTCACCGATCGGTTTCACGTGTTGTCAGGAATTGAATCAGGACACAATCTGCCCATATAACCCGGCCTTGGCTGACAACGTGCAGAACATTTAATAGCTGCTGATGGGTTTTTTTCCTGGCAGCTCTCCTGAAGACCAGTGAAAGTAATGGAGTGATTAGCCTTTTATCTCGGCGAGCGGCGGATGAGCGCGTTTACCGGAAGAGCTGGAGGCTCTGTTCCGAGCATCTCCCGCTATACCGCACATCTCTATTGTGAATTATCGAATATTGTTTAGTCATTAGAGGAGGAGAACGAGGAGATGGAGGAGTGCACAGCTCTGATTTCCCAGAATTTAATCCGCCACAATGCTCCAAACTGAGCCTTCAGAATATATTATATATACAGTAAAACCTGTGATTGCGAGCATAATTCGTTCCAGAAACATGCTTGTAATACAAAGCACTTGTATATCAAAGCAAATTTCCCCATAAGAAATAATGGAAACTCAAATGATTCGTTCCACAACCATTTATTCATAGGTCCTTCAGTTTATAGTCCATATAAAAAGATTATAGCAATGTGACAAGTTGTGTAACCATAAAATGTCCATCCACAAATGGAAGCCTCCACAAGGGGATTAGAAGCAAAATCCAGCAGGAGCTCCAGAGTATAAAAGAGAAGAGAGGCGCCTCTAAGTGTAGCAATATGGTTACATTTAATGAAGGTACAACATTTAACAACTCACATGGTTGATGATTAAAACAGGCACATTTAAGTATGCAGGGATCTGGGGTAAAGCTGTCCACATAGACCGTCCCCCACACCGCCGGCTCTCACTGCTGTCAGTCTGCAATCGTGACCGGGAAGACTACCCTGCGGTAGAGCGATCTGAAAGTGAGGCTTGAACCGTTCATGCAAGGGACGGCATCTATGGCAGTGCGGAGGATGGACAGCTTTACCCCAGATGCCTGTATACTTAGATGTGCCACCTGCAGGCCACAGGGAACTGTACACTGATACTCTCCCTGCGGACAAAAATAGTTGATAGAATCCTGACAATTGGGGTGTTTGAGCACAACTACCACTCAAACACTTCCCCTAAATTTAGGACCCCGCTACACACTCCCCCCACTAAATTAGACACTGTCCCCAGTGTCTGGAGCAAACCTATGCCTCTCAAGCCTGAGTCAACATAGACCTATTCCAGAAACTATCTACAAAAAAAACAAATTTGAAAAAAATGTTTGTTTGTGCCGGAAGCTGAACATGGGGAAAGGGAGTTAAACTGAAGAGATGAAGAAAGAGTAGTAGAAAACAAATGTGTACATCCCATTCTCAAATGTCACACATTTCAAATTAAACACATTCTTATTATTTACATTTCCCTCCCCTCCTGCAATAGCTAAATCCACCCATACTCAGTGATTTGCTTGGTGTCCACCTGCAGAGGGAGAAAGAAAACATACACAACCAACATTTTGATATCCTAACTAGAGTTGAGCGGACACCTGGATGTTCGGGTTCGACGGGTTCGGCCGAACTTCGTAAAAAAGTTCGGGTTCGGGACCGAACTTTAACCCGAACCCGAACCCCATTGAAGTCAATGGGGACACGGACTGCTAAGGACTAAAAAGGCTCTAAAAAAGTCATGGAAAGGGCTAGAGGGCTGCAAATGGCAGCAAAATGTTGTTAAGAGTATGGCAAGTGCTCTGCAAACAAATGTGGATAGGGAAATAACTTAAAATAACATAAAAAAAATAAAAAAATATGCTGGAGGCCCCCTTTTCAGCAGAAGAGGTACGGGAAGTCATTAAGAACCTCAGAAACTCAACGGCACGATGCCACACATATGGTGGGAATGCCCCAGAATACGCCCTATCTGGAATAAATTATTCAATTTAATGGATAAGCTAGTGGGAAAATAAAATACTTTGAAATAAAAATGTAGCAGGGTGCTAAATTTAAGGGAAGTGTTTGAGTGGTAAATAGGCTCAAACACCCTAATTCTGTAGGATTCATGGACCATTTTGTCCTCGGGGGACAGTATTGGTGTGCAGTTCCCTGCGGCCTACAGGTGGCGCTGCCATGGTAGGCTAGGGTTGAACCGCCGATACAGTGCTGTGCCTTTTGTGTCCCCTCTTGGCAGTAGTACAGGGGGGCGGGGAACCTGCTGTGCATGCCGGGAGAGCATATAAAAGGGGCAGACCTTTGGCCTGGGGGCTGATGTCCAGTGGGGTCCACGCCCAGGTGCCTTCGGCCTGGGTGCATGTGTTCCTGTTCCATCTCGGGTACCATTAGCCCGGGATGAGGTACTATCCTGGAGTTCCTGCTGCCCTGGGTATGGAGGCCTAGGTGTGGGAGTAAAGCCTGGAGTCCAGAGCCTTCGTCTGGAGTCCGCTAAGGGTTGAGGAGTCTTAGGGTGCCGCCTCGTGTAGGGGACCATGTTCCAGGGAAGGGAGGATCATTCTGATGGACCGATGCGGGAGTCACGGTGAAGGAAGGGTCTGTTGACTCCCTGGAGAGATGTCTTCCCCTTGATATGGGCTAGGTTTGTAGAAGGAGAAGCTCAAGGTCATCTTGACTGTATCAGAGGCCTTATTCACCCGGCCCGTGGCAGGGGCCTTATACACCCTGGTCTGTGGCAGAGACCAAAGTTCTCCAGGTCCGTGGCAGGGGCCTTGTACACCCGGTCTGTGGCAGAGACCAACCTCAAGGTCTGTGGCAGAGACCGTGCACCTAAAACTGTTTGAGAAACCTAAGCAGTAAAGTGAATGTGCTACGTTTGTGCCTGGACCTCCTCCACACCTTAAGCTGTCCTGTTTCTTTGCTCTAACCTTTTCTATCTGAGTACAGTTTATTTTGCCATGAGAGAATAAGAGTTGGAGTTTCAGCTGATGTGGACATTGACTTTACTGGCAATTAAAGGACTTGCCTCTACCTACAGTAGAGGTGAGAATCATCCTCTGGAGGAGTTTTGACTCCGGCTGTGGACACGGTCCGTCAAGTACACCGCTCAACCTCTTTATATAGAAGGGTACGGGCTGGTAGTGCGGTGTGCCTTTCTCCCTCCTGCGAGGAGCCAACAACATAAAGGCAGGTAAGGGGGAAAGGATCTGTGCGCTACAAAAAAATAAAATAACAATTATAATCTTGACCTAGGAGGACGAGGTCCATATGGAGTAGGAGGTTGAGGTGGCGGTGGATGTGGCTGTGTAGGTGGAAGCGGCGATGGAGGAGGACGAGGTAGCCAACACTGGTTCAAAAATACAACAATGGCTGGGTAAGGCCGGTGATGTGTCGAATTCTGTCCCCCGTCAAATAGTGTCCACCCTGTACTGCGCTTGCTCAGTATGTAGGACAAGAGGATTTCAAAAATCTCCCAAGATGAACGGCGCCTGCGTGGTGAGTTCAGGTGAAGGCCACACCATCCGTGGTTCAAGCCGAGCCAAGTGAGGCCGTGCCCGAAGCGTGGCGATCGAAGCGAGCCCGTGAGGGGCCCTGTTACTATGTGCTACCGTATGTCCACTTGGATGGTGGGGCTTGAACCTGCACTCACAGCGCAGGCGCCGTTCATCTTCGGAGATTTTGTGAATCTCCTTGTCCTCTGTACTGCGCAAGCGCTGCGCCTTCGCAGTACGGGCCGGACACAATCCGATGGCCGGACAGTTTTTGTCACAACACCGGTATACATGTCTATTCTGCAGAAGGTACGGACAAGTCCTGTTGGATCCATGCCTGGTTCATTTTAATGAACGTGAGCTTGTCCACATTGGCTCTGGACAGGCGGCTGCGCTTGTCTGTGATAACGCCCCCTGCCGTGCTAAATACACGTTCAGATAATACACTGGCTGCAGGGCAGGCCAGCACCTCCAAGGCATAAAGGGCAAGCTCAGGCCATGTACCCAATTTGAAGACCCAGAAGTTAAAGGGGGCAGACCCGTCATCCAGTACGTGTAGGCCTGTGGACACATACTGCTCAACTATGTTGGTGAAATGCTGCCTCCTGCTAAGACGTTCCATCTCAGCTGGTGGTGCTGGTTGTTGTGGCGTGCTGACAAAGCTTTTCCACATTTCAGCCATGCTAACCCTGCCTTCTGAGGTGCTGCCGGTGCCCCGGCTGCGTTGGCGACCTCTTCCTCCTCCTCTGCCTTCGCCTTGTGCTTCCACCGTACGCCCGCTGTCAGGTGGGAATGCCACCAGCAGCGCGTCTACCAGCGTGCGCTTGTACTCACGCATCTTACGATCCCGCTCCAGTGAGGGAATTAAGGACGGTACGTTGTCCTTGTAACGGGGATCCAGCAGGGTGGCCACCCAGTAATCAGCACCAGTTAAAATGTGGGCAACTCGGCGGTCATTGCGGAAACACTGCAGCATGTAATCACTCATGTGTGCCAGGCTGCCCAGAGGCAAAGAAAAGCTGTCCTCTGTGGGAGGTGTATCGTCTGTGTCCTCTGTATCCCCCCAGCCATGCACACCAGTGATGGCCACGAGCTGGTCTGGGTGCCACCCTGCTGTGAAAATGGCTCCTCCTCCATCTCCTCCTCCACCTCGTCATCCTCCAGAACTGTGCCCTTTCTGCCGGACAATTGTGTACCTGGCGTTTGTTGGTGCAGGAACCCACCCTCGTAGCCACTTGTGAAAGACTGCCCTGAAAGCCTTTGAAATGATCCCGCTTCCTCCTCCTCCTCCTCATCCTCCTGTGCCACATCCTCTTCCATCATCGCCCGAAGCGTTTTTTCAAGGAGGCATAGAACTGGGATAGTAACGCTGAGAACGGCGTCATTGGCACTGGACATGTTGGTGGAGTACTCGAAATAGCGCAACAAGGCACACAGGTCTCGCATGGAGGCCCAGTTATTGGTGGTGAAGTGGTGCTGTTCCGCAGAGTGACTCACGCGTGATTGCTGCAGCTGAAACTCCACTATCGCCTGCTGCTGCTCGCACAGTCTGGCCAGCATGTGCAAGGTGGAGTTCCACCTTGTGGGCACGTCACATATGAGGCGGTGAGCGGGAAGGCCGAATTTACGCTGCAGCGCTGACAGGCGAGCAGCAGCAGGGTGAGAACGCCGAAAGTGCGCACACACAGCCCGCACTTTCTGCAGCAGCTCTGGCATATCGGGGTAATTTTTAAGGAACCTCTGGACCACCAAGTTCAGCACATGCGCCAGGCAAGGGATGTGCGTCAAACCGGCTAGGCCCAGAGCTGCTACGAGATTTCGCCCATTATCGCACACCACCAGGCCGGGCTTGAGGCTCACTGACAGCAACCACTCATTGGTCTGTTGTTCCATGTCCCTCCACAACTCCTGCGCGGTGTGGGGTTTTTCCCCCAAACAGGAAAGTTTTAAAACTGCCTGCTGTCGTTTACCCCTGGCTGTGCTGAAGTTGGTGGTGAAGGTGTTACGCTGACCGGATGAGGAGGCGGTAGAGGATGAGGAAGCGGAGTAGGAGGAGTTAGCAACAGGAGGCAAACTGAAGCGCCCTGCAATCCTCAGTGGTGGAAGGACATGCGCCAAACTGCTATCTGCCTCAGGCCCAGCCGCCACTGTATTTACCCAGTGTGCTGTTCCGTAGTTAGGTGGACCTTGCCACAGATGGCGTTGCGCAGTGCACACCTGATTTTGTCCCCCACTTGGTAGTGCAGGGAAGGGATGGCTCGCCTGGAAAAATAGTGGCGGCTGGGCACGACGTACTGTGGGACAGCCAATGCCATCAGGCTTTTAAAACTCTGCGTCTCCACCAGACGGAATGACAGCATTTCAAAGGCCAAGAGTTTTGCAATGCTGGCATTCAGGGCCAGGGATCACGGGTGGCTAGGGGGGTACTTCCTCTTCCGCTCCAATGTTTGGGAGATAGAGAGCTGAATGCTTCCATGGGACATTGTGGAGATGGTTGGTGACCCAGGTGGTAGTGTTGCTGGCAGATCCTCTGTTTGCGGGGTGGCAGGTGCCACTGTCACTACAGAGGTGGATGAAGAGGCCGATACTGCAGCAGAAGAGGAAGCAGGAGGAGCCAGAGACCTTTCTTGGTTTTGGAGGTGTCTACTTCACTGCAGCTCGTGCTTTGCACTTAGATGCCTTGTCATGCAGGTTGTGCTCAGGTTGAGAACGTTTATGCCTCGCTTCAGGCTCTGATTGCACAGCGTGCAAACCACTCGTGTCTTGTCATCAGCACATTGTGTGAAGAACTGCCACGCTAGGGAACTCCTTGGACCTGGCTTTGGTGTGCTCGGTCCCTTGCTGCGTTGGGCAGTAGCAGACATACTGTCTAGCGGACGGACGCTCCGCTTTTGCACCCTGCTCCCTCTTCTGCTGTGCTGGTGGCTCTGTGCGACCACCGCCTCTTCCTCCAAACTACACTGGTCACCTGCATAACGTTCATTCCATGTGGGGGTCGAGGACCTCATCGTCCTCCACATCATCTTCCACCCAGTCTTCACCCCTGCCCTCCTTGTCTGTCTGCACAATTGCGAAAGCAGCAGCAGTTGGCACCTGTGTTTCGTCATCATCCGAGACGTGCTGCGATGGTCCTCCCATGTACTCATCATGAAACATAAGTGGTTGGGCATCGGTGCACTCAATCTCTTCCACTTCTGGGGCAGGGCTAGGTGGATGGCCCTGGGAAACCCTGCTAACAGAGTCATCGAAAAGCAGAAGAGACTGCTGCATGATTTGGGGCTCAGACTGCTTGGCTGATTTGCAAGGGGGTGAGGTGAAAGACTGATGGACATGGGTTTCAGGTGCCAACTCTGATATTTCATCAGAAGAGTGGGTGGGAGACAATGTGAAGGAACCCGAGGGACTGTCAGCAACCCAATCTACTATCTCCTGTACTTGTCCTGGCCTAAACATTCGTACAGCCTCATTAGGCGCGACAAAATACCGCCGCAGGCTCGGTCGCCTACTCGCACCTGAGGAAGGTGTTTCACTTGTGCGTGTATCTGGCACAGATCCACCACGTCCTCTCCCTGCAACAGGAGCTCCAACAGCAGCACCATGACCGGGGCCACCACGTCCCTTTGACCTTCTCCTCATATTTTCCAAATTTAGGATGTTGCCCTAAATGGCGTTTTTTGGAAGACCACAACACACCCACAGTACGTAACCGCTGAATCGCACAGCTACAGAACTGCAGAAAATGCTATTCCAAAAAAATGTTGTTTTTTTAGTATAGCACAGTAGAAGACAAATATATAGAAATGGTTAATTTCACACGCCTCCACATATGTATAACACACTGCAAAATATTTTTTGTGGCCCTAAATGGCGTTTTTTGGAAGACCACAACACACCCACAGTACGTAACCGCTGAATCGCACAGCTACAGAACTGCAGAAAATGCTATTCAAAAAAAATGTTTTTTTTTTAGTATAGCACAGTAGAAGAAAACTATATATAAATTGTTTATTTCACACACCTCCACATATGTATAACACACTGCAAAATATTTTTTGTGGCCCTAAATGGCATTTTTTGGAAGACCACAATACACCCACAGTACGTAACCGCTGAATCGCACAGCTACAGAACTGCAGAAAATGCTATTCAAAAAAAATGTTTTTTTTTTTTAGTATAGCACAGTAGAAGAAAACTATATAGAAATTGTTTATTTCACACACCTCCACATATGTATAACACACTGCAAAATATTTTTTGTGGCCCTAAATGGCATTTTTTGGAAGACCACAATACACCCACAGTACGTAACCGCTGAATCGCACAGCTACAGAACTGCAGAAAATGCTATTCAAAAAAAATGTTTTTTTTTTAGTATAGCACAGTAGAAGAAAACTATATATAAATTGTTTATTTCACTCACCTCCACATATGTATAACACACTGCAAAATATTTTTTCTGGCCCTAAATGGGTCTTTTCTTTTTGCAAGCGTACATTAAAGTGCAATTTTTTTTTCTTTTTTTTGCCCTAAACGGGTCTTTTTTTGCACGAGCAAAATAAAATGGATTTTTTTTTTGCCCTTAATGGGTCTTTTGGAAAAGAGCACAATAAAGTACCTTTTTTTTTTTTGTCCTAAATGGATCTTTTTCCAAGAGCAGAATACACCCACAGTATGGAAACGGTGTATCTCTCAACGTAATATATGCAGTGCTGGTGCACTGAGCTTGCAGATAAAAGGTAGATTTTCTCTGACACTGGGCTCATGGCAGTGTAAAAAGACTGCACTGCAACACAAACAGGTAAACCTATGCAGATCGCTGAGTTATATCTCTGAATCTGGACTCCTATTCCTATATAATAAATCTCTCTCCCTGAAAGCACCAACAGGAACCTGGCCCTACACTACACTGTCTCTATATCTTTTCCCTCAGATTCCAGAATCAGGACTAACTCATGTATTTTTCAATCTCTCCCTAAAAGCAGCAGCAGCAGACAAGATCCTCTCCCTATCTATTCTGAAGCAGAGTGACGTGTGTGCTGTGTGCCTCTAACTTATATAGAAGCTGGGTCACATGTTGCACTGACCAATCACAGCCATGCCATTAGTAGGCATGGCTATGATGGCTTCTAAGGGCACACCAGCTAATCAAAAGGTGATTGGCTGGCCCCTGAAGCATTTCTAACTGCGTAATTAGATTGCCGAACCCGAACCCGGACTTTTGCGCAAAGTCCGGGTTCGGGTTCGGGAAAAAGCTAAAGTTCGGTACGGACCCGAACTTTACAGTTCGGGTTCGCTCAACACTAATCCTAACTTATGTACATTAGAAGAGAAAAGATTCTCCCCGAAGGAAAAACCTTTTCCTTCTAATAAGTAAATCACATTTTAAATGTAGTCCAAGAGTTACGCAACACCGCCACCTAGTGGTAGTGCCACAGTCAAGACACTTGTCCCAGAACTTGTACAGAACATCTTCTCCTTCTTCTTCTGTGGCCCTAAACTATTTCTACCCCTAAGGCCTCGTACACACGACCGATTTTCTCGTCGTAAACAGTCAAGAAAAGTGCCGCGAGAGTTTTTTTGTCTAGAAAAACGTTCGTGTGTATGGTTTTACGACGAGAAACTTGACGAGAATCTCGACGAGAAAATAGAGAACCTGCTCTCTATTTTCTCGTCAGGAGTCCAGATTTCCTCGTCGTGTTTCTCGTCGGCCTGTTTTGTGACGAGAAAATGGTTCGTGTGTATGCTTTTACGACTCTTCCAAAAGCGCGCATGCTCACAAGCAACTATGAGACGGGAGCGCATCTTCTGGTAAAACAAGCCTTCATAATGGAGAGAGCACATTCGTCACGCTCATAAATATTTCATAGTTTAAATGTTCTGCATTGAATTCTTCGTTAGAATGTTACATTAATCAAAACGAGAGACCTTCTTTTGCTGCTGATATTCACACAGAGTTATGCCTTATTTTTAACCTTTTTCATGCTGCTCTTTATAAGATTTATGTGTATTATATCGTGCAAGTTTTTAGGAATAATTTAAATGGTTAGATTTTTCAAAATGATGTTAATTATAATTTCTCAATGTTTTGATAGCGATCTCCCATTTAATTTTCTAATCTATATTTTTAAAATTTCACACCATGTTTTTGAGCTAATCAGATTTAGTTATTCTTTTGGGGGGGGGTGATATCTGTGCCTTTTATTGTCAGTCAAATGTATCTGCTTACTCCAAAGCTTGTTTTTTTTTATTTAAAAATACACATAGTCAAGTATGAACTTAAACAAAAAACACATTTATTCATGTTTATAAATTAAATAAAGAGAAGGCAGCGCTGGAGAAGCTGCTGCCATTTGTGCATCCCAGGGACCCCAGAGCACACAGCAACCCTGTGTGGACACTAAAATTGGGAGCTTGAGAAGGCCCACATTTCAGAACACAATCTGATGCTGGCCTCCCAGAGGTCAGGAACAGCAGCAGGTGAGATATATGTCCCAAGTGTGTGGTACTACAGATAGCAGAACAGGTGTCTGGGATTATTAGGCCCAGAGCCTGGGGGGAGATGCCTGTGGTGAACTTCAAGTCCTGAAGACTTCTCCCTGTCGCCAGGTAACGCAACGTGGCGATGAGCCTCTGCTCAGCACTGATGGCTTCCCGCATAACGGTGTCCTTCCTGGTAATATAGGGGGACACCAAAGCCAACAGTTCCTGAAAAACAGGGTCAGACATCCTCAGAAAATTCCTGTAGTCCTCAGGATTATTCTCGACGATCTCCCGCAGCAGAGGCATGTGGCAGAATTGGTCCCGCTGGAGCAACCAATTCTTGGTCCATGAACTCCTCCTCACACCATTCATGGACTGGTCTTGGTCCAAAACAAGCAGACCAACACCAAGCGCACGCACAGCACGAACTCGACGACGAGAACGTCCAGGCGACATGGCTAGGAAACGGTCGTCTAATCAGAACGTACAGAACAGAACGCACTTTAGAACAGCAAGGCCTATGAATAACGAACTGAAAATCAGAAACGAACAGGTAAGAACGCACTGTAAAACAGATACGACCTGCCTAGACGCCCTGAAAGTCAAGATACGAACCCACAAGCACAAACTGAACGGCAGAAAACGATCTGAAAAGTACGAAGACTGAAAAGCGCGAATCGTCTCTTCCCAAACTTTTACTTCACACGCGGTAACACGAGATCAGCAAAAGCAGCCCAAGGGGTGGCGCCAAGAAAAAAGATCTTCCCCTTTATAGTGCCGTCGTACGTGCTGGACGTGAGCGCAGAGAACCACGAGGAAATTGGGAAATGACAGTGTGTACGCATAGAAAGCTTGACGAGAAAATCGACAAGCTTAACAAGAATCTCGTCGAAAAAAACGACGTGTTTTTTACGACGAGAAAATCGGTCGTGTGTACGAGGCCAAAGTCTTGATCTTTGTGACGCTGCGAGAGGAGAAAAAAAAAAAACAACAGCTCCTGCTCTTCCAGCGAAGTAGAATACACTTTTTTTCTTTTGACAAAATTCTCTGAGACTCCAGAAGAGCGCACTCCGGAAAAAAGAAAGGACAAAACATAAAGAGTCCAGTCTCTCAGAGATAATACTGTGGATGAGGCAACACTAGTGGTTTCCAGTTCTTGTCAAAAGTGTCAATAAAGTACTCGACATTGTCTTGTTCCTTCCTACAAATAAGCACTTTATCTGCGTGGATATGCCTGCCAAGCATCCATGACTCCTTACATTCTTTGTACCGCTTGGTGGTTGCGGCGGAACACGTAAAGTACCTACGGGACTGGGGTACCTTTAAGTAAGTCCATAGAAAGTCCCCGTACCACCGATCCCTATAGGCCTCCACTTCAAAAAGCAAGTCTTTAGACAAGTACGGGTATTCCCACCCATATTCGTTTGCCACTCTTTGGTTGAATAACCGCTGCATCCTGGACAAGGGAGGCATGGTTGCACGATCTCCCATACCTGGCAGGATTATGGTATCCGGGTGTCGAGGCACTTTCACTGCCTCCGGACCAGACATAGGGGTCCGCAATGTCACTCGCTCCATCACGGCAACAGGTGCAGGTATCTCAAGTGGTGGAAGGGCAGACAACAGGACAGATCCCTCCTCAGGCTCCTGGGCCTCCTCCCAGGGTGTATCATCCCCAGTGACCATGGGTGGGTCCCTTTTTCCTACGGGACAAGGACAGGGGTATCTTATCCCAACCCTTTCGCTCGAACAGTTCATCTATGTCCGCATCATCCCCCGGATTGGAGACTGACTCCAGGTCGGAAGTATCACTCTCCTCCGCCGGCAGGAAATTTTTAGTGGACGAGGAATCACCGTCTCTAACAAGTTCAAGTTCTCTGGGGTCCCTGACCCAAGCATCCCCGACACTTCGGACCTTAACCAAGGTCCCTTTCCCCGGCTTACCTCGGCCTGTAGCTGATGCAGGATGTCCGGAACTCTTTCCTGTGGATACATCTGATCCGGGCAAGTGCTGGGGTGTAACTCCCGCAGGAAGCTTTAACATAGCCGACCTTCCTCTTGGGCGGTGGGAGCGAGGACTCAGTAACAACCGAGGCAGCATCCTCCGGTTTCTCCGTCTCCGGTTCCTCAATCACCGGAACATTCTCAACAGCGACTTCCTCCAAAGTCCCGACAGTGCGCATAGGGGTGACTGTTGAAGCTCTGGTTCCCTCCCCTAGAGTGGTGGCGCCCGTAAGGCAGTTCAAACGGAGGGCCCAAGGTTTTTCAGTAGGCTGTTCTACCTCAAACAGGAATTCTTTGCACTGTTCGCATCTTCCAAAAGGCCTAAGATGCACCACCTCGCATCCGGGACAAACCACTCCAAGGGCCTCCGCATCTCTGCAGACATAGAGAGCGAAGCGACCCCGAGGCTTCAATCGGATCCCTGTATCAGTCACAGAAGCAGCAAATGAGGTTACATTCATGGTAGAAAAACTTGGAATCCATGAGGCATTAGACACCATGTTACCCGCTTGCCGATCCATCTCGCACTGTCCCTTCTGCGCCAAAGTCACCACATGTAACTCATCACACAGCGAGGCTCCTCCCATCTTCTGCAGTGTTCGCAGGCTTTCTTACTCTTGACACGCCCACGAACTACGCAGCTTGGGCTCTCCTCGTGGCGCAGTCACTTTTTTTTTTAAGATGGCCGACCTCCACGGAGCCTCACAGGGGGAACAAAGTCCAAACTCCGGGGGGGGGGGGTTTCTTCTTCTTTCCGGCCGCAGAAATCCCGGACTCGAGCCCCCAAGTGTAGCGACACCACCCCCTCTTTACCTGCCTTTTTTGGCTCCTCGCAGGAAGAGAGGGCACACCACGCCTCAAGCCCATACCCTCCTATGTGAAGAGGTTGAGCGGTGTTGTTGGCGGGTCTCCACAGCCAGAAAACCAGAATCCTCCAGAGAATGGCTCTCACCTCTATAGTTAATAAAGACAAGTCTCTATTTCCCCAATGACTTCAATGTCCACACCAGCCGTAACTCCAACGTAGAGTTTATTTCTCTTCGATAACAGTCTCTGATAGAAAAGGTTGGAGAAAGAACAGGACAGCATAAGGTGTGGGAGAGGTCCAGGCACAAACGTAATACACTTCACTGCTTGGCTTCTCAAGCAGACTCAGCCCATTTGGATAGTCTCCCTAGATAGGGACCAGCAGCCAGAAAGGTGCTCTAACTTTACCGCAGTCTCTGCCACAGACTTGGTGAACTCGGTCTCTGCCACAGACCTGGTGAACTTGGTCTCTGCCACAGACCTGGTGAACTCTGTGTCTTTTTAAAGCTTGACCTCTGTTAAGGAGAAGACATCCCTCCAGAGAGTTACCGGGCCCCTTCCTTCACTGTGACTTCTCACCAGTCCCTCGGAACGGTTCCTCCCCCGGCCTCCTCTTCTAAGATGCGGGTCCCTTCGCAAGGCGGCACCCTGGGATTCCACGATCCTTGACGGGCCCCAGCCGAAGGTGGTGGGCCCAAGGCCTTTAGTTGCAGCCCCAGGGCTAAAGGTGCCTGGGACTGATTCACCAACCTCCGCCCCTGGGCCAAAGGTGCCCAGGGCGGACAGGAACACAAACTCCTGGGAGTAGGGCTCCCGACAACTGAAGAACCCCGAACAGACAGCGTCTGCCCATTTTATATCCTCTCCCAGCATGCACAGCAGGCCTACCACACCCACTGTATGGCTGCTGAGAAGGGGCACACAGGGCACAGCACTGTATCAGCGGTTCAACCCTGGCCCACTATGGCAGCGCCACCTGCAGGCCACAGGGAACTGTACACTGATACTCTCCCTGCGGACAAAAATGGTTGATAGAATCCTGACAATTGGGGTGTTTGAGCATAACTACCACTCAAACACTTCCCCTAAATTTAGGACCCCCGCTACTGGTGTATTTTATATGATAGAGACAGAATATCAACCAAAAATACAGAAAAAACACACATAATACAAATGTTATAAATTGAGTTGCAGTTCAGTGAGTAAAATAAGTATTTGATCTTCAATGAGAACATGACTTAGTAGTTGGTGGGGAAACCCTATCCAGGTGGGGGGCATGGGGTAGCAGTGGCGGGCATCAGGCATAGGTGGCCATCAGGCAGCGGCGGGCATTGGCGGGCATCAGGCAGCGGCAGGCATTGGTGGCCATCAGGCAGCGGCGGGCATTGGCGGGCATCAGGCAGCCGCAGGCATTGGCGGCCATCAGGCAGCGGCAGGCATTGGCAGGCATCAGGCAGCGGCGGCCATCAGGCAGCGGTGGGTATTGGCGGGCATCAAGCAACGGGCATTGGCAAGCATCAGGCAGCGGCGGCCATCGGCGGCCATCAGGCAGCTGCGGGCATCGCCGGCCATCAGGCAGCGGCGGGCATCGGGCTCCTGTGTCTTCTCCTCCTCCTCGCTTCCGCCATGCGTCTCCTCCCCTCCTCCTAGGCATCCAATAGGATTGCCTGTCCTTTCAGCCAATTGGGTCTCAGACTTGCTTCCTGATTGGTCAGGAGGAGGATCAGGGTTACAATATCAAATATTCATTATTGCAACACACCTGGGTGTGTTCCGGACGCATCCGGAGCCCACCCTATTTTGAAACCTATTAGAGCCTCTGGCGACCCCCTCGCTGTAATTTATGCGCACACAGCGTTCTGCAAGGGGCGGACGCATAGATAGGGGGGCGGTGGCATGGATAGGGGAATGCGGCGCCCGTGCGCCCTTAATAGACGGGCCGCGCCTGCTTCATCTGCTTTTCTCTCCAGGACAGCTCCATCTGTGTTCAGGCATCTGATTTACCATCTACTTCCTAGACCGAGAGGACACACAGGGCCTGGACAAGGGTTGGGCAGGAGGGCGGCTGCCCTGAGCGCAATGGTTTATTGCAAGGATGGGGGCACCCTGACCCTAACCCTAAAGGGAAGGGGGGGCGGAGTTTGTCATCTTTGCCCTGGGCACTGGATTGGCCTTGCCCTGGCACTGATGCCACAATCATGTAATCATCTGGTACCGGTAAAGTTCTTGGCTGTGTTCACAAATACCTGACACAGATCAACCCCCTTTGCTGCAGCCTCTCATCAAGTTGCTATTCTAACAGCTGTTGCACTGAAACAGGCCTGTATAGCAGAGAGATCAGATTGCACAGACTGCTGCACGTGGCGGAGGGACTGTCTGAATTAATACGGCCATACATGGATTGAAATTTAGGCAGGTTCAGCAGGGACCAGCCAAATTTTGAACCATGTATGGGCTAGATGGTTGTACACAGGTCGTTCTATCGAACAATCAGTGCTGCCGGTTATAGCCGGCAACACTGATCATTGTATTGTATATATGTTTTTTTTTTTTTATATGTTTTATATGCTTTTTTTCTCAGACAATAGGTGCAGGAACTCCCCCTTTTCTCCGTCCCCTACCCACCTCTGAGCACCATCCCCCACTCACCTCCCAGTACCGCCCCTTTTAGACAATGTAGAACAAGTATCATTTTGTGGTGCTAAGAAATTTGGTAAGGATATCAAGAAAAGCAGTAAAATAGATCCCCTAGAGCCAGCAACAATAGATCCCCCTAACAGCAATGGACCACCCACAACAAAATATCCCCTCCCAGCAACAATAGACTCCCAGCAGCATCAACAGATCTCCGCACAGCCAGCATTAATAGACTCTCCGGCAGCCATCAACAATAGACCCCTCCCCCCAACAGTAGATCTCTTTCAGCAACATAAGACTCCCCCCAGAAACAGTAGGTCCCCCACCAGCAACAATAGACCTCCTCAGCAACAATAGATCCCCTTCAGCTTGAACAGATCCCCCCAGCAGTGAGCATTAATACCCTGCAGCACACCCCAGCACCCCTTGCCATTACATACAGTCAGTCCAGGAGGTGCCGGAACTGCGTTCCCGCTGAAAAAAAGCCCTGTTTATATATATATATATACACACAATATATAGTATGTATACAATAGCTTAGCAGGAAGGATTCACACATCAAATGGGTGGATGGGGGAACCGGCACATTTTTTTTTTGATCGAAACAAAAAAAAAAAATGAATCATGTATGGCCTGCCTTAGTCAGTTCTACACAGGCTGCCTACAAGCATGCAGACATTGCTAGGAATTGCTTTTAGAAAGAGATATAAATGTTTTTTTTTGTAGCAATAAATAATATTACTTTATAAACTGCCCCCCAGAAGGACTAAAATGGCCCAAAATCTGGATCCTTCCCTCTTTGATTTTATATGTGATCCGTAATTCTCCTTCGCAGCTTCGCTATAATAAGACGTCGAAGAGTTCAGTAGAAATTAATCATTGACTCCTCATGGAAAACTACAAGAGATGTTATTCTCCGAGGGGGGTCTGGTGCATCGATTAAACGGAATACAAGAGCTTGGAATGGGGGATGGGAGACGGACCAACTTCACTTCCTCCACCAGAGGAGAGCCGGGCTCATAGTCACCGATCCAGATCCAGAAGTCTCTGTCCTAGCGCTGCAATGATAATTAAAGCTGAAGTTTAATCTGCTTTTATTTTGCCTTCCCTCCCCCCCCCCCCCCCCCCATCAACATGATAATGACAATTTCTAAATAAAACCTTTTCTGTTTTCCATTACATACACTATATTACCAAAAGTATTGGGACGCCTGCCTTTACACGCACATGAACTTTAATGGCCCCCAGTCTTATCCCCCGTACGCACGGTCTGACTTTTTGCCAACAAACTTCATTTTGAGCAAGTTTGACAAAAATTCTGACCGTGTGTACGCTCCATCGGACAAACTTTTTTGGTTTTCATCGGACAAAAGTTCGGTCTGCAAACGGACAAACTTTTCGCCAACAAAAGTCCGATGGAGCAAAGTCCGACCGTGTGTACAGAAATCCATCGGACTTTTGTCCGATGGACAAATAAGCATGCCCAGAACCAATGTTAAAATCAACCAACAATAACAGAAGTTGACCAAAGGGTGGCGGTAAAGAGCAGAAAAGAGCAGAAAAACCACGTGATGTTGGAAAAGTTTTGGGAAAGTTTGCAGAAAAGTCCTGCGGTGTGTATGCTATGGGTGTGCCCGGCCAACTGCCTTCGGACAAAAATCCACGGAAAAGTTTGTTTGAAGTCCGACCGTGTGTACGAGGCTTAATTCATCACAAAGGTGTTGTATCGGGTTGAGGTCAGGACTCTGTGCAGGCCAGTCAAGTTCCTCTACCCCAAACTCGCCCCTCCATGTCTTCATGGACCTTGCTTTGTGCACTGGTGCGCAGTCATGTTGGAACAGGAAGGGGCCGTCCCCAAACTGTTCCCACAAAGTTGGGAGCATGAAATTGTCCAAAATGTCTTGGTATGCTGATGTCTTAAGAGTTCCCTTCACTGGAACTAAGGGGCCAAGCCCAACCCCTGAGGAACAACCCCCACACCATAATCCCCCCTCCCCCCCACACCATAATCCCCCCTCCACCAAATGATTTGGACCAGTGTACAAAGCAAGGTCCATAAAGACATGGATGAGCAAGTTTGAGGTGGAAGAACTTGACTGGCCTGCACAGAGTCCTGACCTCAGCCCGATAGAACACCTTTGGGATGAATTAGAGCAGGTGACGGAGGAGGTGGGGTAGATGATTACCCACGTAGCAGGCAGGCTGTGTCTTCTATAGAAGGTCTCCTTAACCTGTTGCCGACCACCCCACGTACATTTACTGCAGGGTGGCAGCTCCTCTGCGTAGAATCACATACAGGTACAGGATACTGCACTTCTGGGGCACGGGCGCGGCCAGCCACCCGCTCCCGCTCTGATTGGACACATCGGGTGCCAATCCGCAGCTCCGGTGGACCCGATGTCCCCCGGGACTCAGCGATCGTTCCCGACAGAGGTAGATCGCTGTTCTGTTAGTAGGGAAGGCTGTGATCCTGTGTTTCTGCTAAGCAGGAACACAGATCTCTGCCTTCCCTTAGTACAAACACCGCCCACCCAGTTAGCAAGCACCCCCTAGGAACACATTTAACCCTTTGATCGCCCCTAATGTTAACCCCTTCCAGCCAGTGTCATTAGTACAGTGACAGTGCATATGTTTAGCACTGATCACTGTATTAATGTCACTAGTCCCCAAAAAGTGTCACTTAGTGTCAGATTTGTCCGCCGCAATGTCGCAGTCCCGCTAAAAATCGCTGATCGCCGCCATTACTAGTAAATAAATAAAAATTCCCTAAAAATATCTTACAAATTTTTTTGAAAAAATTAAATAAAATCCCAATAACTGTATATTGATTGGTTTGCGCAAAAATTATCATGTCTACACACGATAACTTTTGCGCAAACCAATCAATATACACTTATTGGGATTTTTTTTACCAAAAATATGTAGAAGGATACATATTGACCTAAATTTATGAAAAAATTAGATTTTTTCCAATTTTTTTTATTGGATATGTTTTATATCAGAAAGTAAGAAATAATTTTTTTTTTTTCCAAATTTTCGCTCTATTTTTGTTTATAGCGCAAAAAATAAAATCCGCAGAGGTGATCAAATACCACCAAAAGAAAGCTCTATTGGTGGGAAAAAAAGGACGTCCATTTTTTTTTTGAGTACAGCGTCGCACGACCACGCAAATGTCAATTAAAGTAACGCAGTGCCGTATCGCAAAAAAAAATGGCCCGGTCATGAAGGGGGGTAAAACCTTCCGAAGGTGAAGTGG
Organism: Rana muscosa; assembly: GCA_029206835.1. Classification (NCBI taxonomy): domain Eukaryota; kingdom Metazoa; phylum Chordata; class Amphibia; order Anura; family Ranidae; genus Rana; species Rana muscosa. The sequence continues at coordinate 60,697,496 of CM055126.1, read as the reverse complement.
TTAAGAATCGCCTTTTAGCACATGCAATATACACAGCTCAGTCATTATAAAGCCACGCCCACAATCTGCCATGGCACCGCCTCGCCGCAGGTCATGTGTTCGTTCCAACAAATTTCTTTTTGGTGGTCCTCCACTGAAAAGATAAAACTCTTGATGGGCTGATGGGAGGGGGATTTACTAAAGACAAATAGACTGATCACTTTGCAAGTGCAGTTCCTCCAGAGCTTAGTAAATGAGGAGAAGCTGAATACCCAATCATATGCAAGGAAAAAAAAAACAGCATTTTTGCTTGCACATGATTGGATGATGGAAGTCAGCAGAGCTTCCCCTTATTTACTAAGCTCTGGAGGAACTTCACTTTGCAAAGTGCTCAGTCTATTTGTCTTTAGTAAATCCCCCCCCCCCCCCCATAGGGTCATGGTAGGTCAGCACAGGTGGGGACTATTCATGTTGTGTAGCCGGCAGATTGTGTCCACAGAACCAGAATCATCACTAGATTGTCAGCTTCCAGGGTCACCCCAACATGTGATGGAGGATAATACTATGGTGTGCTGAGGAACAGAGCCAGGTTACCACGGAACAATGACACCCCTGTGTGTGTGTGTGACCTCTGCCACGTCTTGTGTTTATCCATCGCTTCTTAGAAGAACATTGCGGGGGAGGACATTCCCTTTAAGCAGGTGCACCGATTACAGTGAGAGACCCATCCATACTGGGGGGGGGGGGGAGATTAATGATTACTGAACTCTGCGGGTGAGAGACACTGCTGGAGAGGAGAGAGATGGAAAGAGTGAGCCAAGACAGACAATAAAGATAGATTATAGATATAATAAATAGATAATAGAAAGATACAAAGAAAGAAAGAAAGATAGATGGATAGATAGATAGATATCAAAAGAGTTATATATGAGAAAGAAAAAAAGAAAGAAAGAAAGAAAGATAAAAATGATAGAAAAAAGAAAGAAAGAGGAAGGAAGGAAGGAAAGATAACAAATAAATAGACAAATAGATAGACAGATAAATAGATCAAGATCAAGAGAGAGATAAATAAGAAAGAAAAAAAAGAAAAAAGGAAGAAAGATAATAGATAGATAGACAAATAGATAGATCAATATCAAGAGAGGTATATATGAGAAAGAAAGAAAGATAAAAAATTATAGAGAAAAAAGAAAGAAGGAAGGAAGGAAGAAAGAAAGAAAGAAAGAAAGAAAGAAAGAAAGAAAGAAAGAAAGAAAGAAAGAAAGAAAGAAAGAGGTATATATGAGACAGAAATAAATAAAGAAAGAAAGAAAGATAAATATGAAAGAAAGAAAGAAAGAAAGAGGTATATATGAGACAGAAATAAATAAATAAAGAAAGAAAGATAAATATGAAAGAAAGAAAGAAAGAAAGAGGTATATATGAGACAGAAATAAAGAAAGAAAGATAAATATGAAAGAAAGAAAGAAAGAGGTCTATATGAGACAGAAATAAAGAAAGAAAGATAAATATGAAAGAAAGAAAGAAAGAAAGAGGTATATATGAGACAGAAATAAAGAAAGAAAGATAAATATGAAAGAAAGAAAGAAAGAGGTCTATATGAGACCGAAATAAAGAAAGAAAGATAAAAATGAAAGAAAAAAAGAAAGAAAGAAAGAGGTATATATGAGACAGAAATAAAGAAAGAAAGATAAATATGAAAGAAAGAAAGAAAGAAAGAGGTCTATATGAGACAGAAATAAAGAAAGAAAGATAAATATGAAAGAAAGAAAGAAAGAGGTCTATATGAGACCAAAATAAAGAAAGAAAGATAAAAATGAAAGAAAAAAAGAAAGAAAGAAAGAGGTATATATGAGACAGAAATAAAGAAAGAAAGATAAATATGAAAGAAAGAAAGAAAGAAAGAGGTCTATATGAGACAGAAATAAAGAAAGAAAGATAAATATGAAAGAAAGAAAGAAAGAGGTCTATATGAGACCAAAATAAAGAAAGAAAGATAAAAATGAAAGAAAAAAAGAAAGAAAGAAAGAGGTATATATGAGACAGAAATAAAGAAAGACAGATAAATATGAAAGAAAGAAAGAGGTATATATGAGACAGAAATAAAGAAAGAAAGATAAATATGAAAGAAAGAAAGAGGTATATATGAGACAGAAATAAATAAAGAAAGATAAATATGAAAGAAAGAAAGAAAGATAGATGTATACATGAGATAGAAATAAAGAAAGAAAGAAAAATAAAAATGAAAGAAAGAAAGAAAGATAGATAGATAGATTGATAGATATCAAGAGAGGTATATATGAGAAAGAAAGATAAAAATTATCGAAAAAAAGAAAGATAGAGAAAGAAAGGAAGGAGGGAAGGAAGGAAGGAAGAAATAAAGATAACAAATAAATAGATAGACAGATATATCGATATCAAGAGAGGTATATATGAGAAAGAAAGAAAGAAAGATAAAAATGAAAGAGAAAGAAAGAAAGAAAGAGAAAGAAAGAAAGAAAGAAAGAAAGAAAGACAGAAAAAAAAAGAAAGATAAATATATAGATCGATATCAAAAGAGGTATATATGAGAAAGAATGAAAGAAAAAAAATATATAAAAATAATAGAAAAATTAAAGAAAGAAGGAAAAGATGATAGAAAGATAGATAAAAAGATATGTATCAAGAGAGGTACAGTATATATAAAGGCAAAAAGGATGATAGATGAAAGAAAGAAAGTAGATAGATAATAAAAACATAGAAAGATATAGATCAAGAGAAGTATATATGGGAGGGAAGGAAGGAAATACATAGATATGGGATATGGAAAAGATCAAGAGAGGTATACAGGGATTATGGAAATAAATCTATCATCATTCTTTATTTGTATCTATCCATATCTATCTCTCTATCTATCTCTCTATCTATCTATCTCTCTATCTATCTCTCTATCTATCTATCTATCTATCTATCTATCTATCTATCTATCTATCTATCTATCTCTCTATCTATCTGTCTGTCTATCTATCTATCTATCTATCTATCTATCTATCTATCTATCTATCTATCTATCTATCTATCTATCTCTTCCATGTAGTATGTTCCCTTCTCTGGGGATGATCGGAGATGTAGAATTACACAATACACTTTGTGTGTTCCATGTACGGAGTGTTCCTGCCTCCTCGGAGACCCTCAGTGCCGAGTCCTAGATTGTGACCCATATACAGAGCTGTGTCTGGAAGAAGGCCTGTTGTGTCTCTTCAGGGACTTTTGTCTTGCCGCCAATCACACATAATCTGATGTATTTTATATACAGAAACACATCTCACTTCTTCTTATTTCATCTCCACATTGATTTTTCCAGCCTAATAGTTTTTTAAAAATATGAACAACGGCCACACTGCTCTAGAAAATATATAGATGGGCCGGAGCGATGTTCTGCAGATCTCTAGAGGGGTCAGTGATGGGATAATCTGCAGAATATATCAATATGGATCTGTCAGGAGGGGGAGGGGAGGGAGCGATGTTCTGCAGATCTCTAGAGGGGTCAGTGATGGGATAATCTGCAGAATATAACAATATGGATCTGTCAGGAGTGGGGATGGGAGGGAGCGATGTTCTGCAGATCTCTAGAGGGGTCAGTGATGGGATAATCTGCAGAATATATCAATATGGATCTGTCAGGAGGGGAGAGAGCGATGTTCTGCAGATCTCTAGAGGGGTCAGTGATAGAATACTCTGCAGAATATATCAATATGGATCTGTCAGGAGGGGGAGGGGAGGGAGCGATGTTCTGCAGATCTCTAGAGGGGTCAGTGATGGGATAATCTGCAGAATATATCAATATGGATCTGTCAGGAGGGGGAGGGGAGGAAGCGATGTTCTGCAGATCTGTAGAGGGGTCAGTGATGGAATAATCTGCAGAATATATCAATATGGATCTGTCAGGAGGGGGAGGGGAGGGAGCGATGTTCTGCAGATCTCTAGAGAGGTCAGTGATGAAATAATCTGCAGAATATATCAATATGGATCTGTCAGGAGGGGGAGGGGAGGGAGCGATGTTCTGCAGATCTCTAGAGGGGTCAGTGATGGGATAATCTGCAGAATATATCAATATGGATCTGTCAGGAGGGGGATGGGACAGAGCAATGTTCTGCAGATCTCTAGAGAGGTCAGTGATGGGATAATCTGCAGAATATATCAATATGGATCTGTCAGGAGGGGGGATGGGAGGGAGTGATGTTCTGCAGATCTCTAGAGGGGTCAGTGATGGGATAATCTGCAGAATATATCAATATGGATCTGTCAGGAGGGGGGATGGGAGGGAGTGATGTTCTGCAGATCTCTAGAGGGGTCAGTGATGGGATAATCTGCAGAATATATCAATATGGATCTGTCAGGAGGGGGAGGGGAGGGAGCGATGTTCTGCAGATCTCTTAAGAGGTCGGTGGTGGAATAATCTGCAGAATATATCAATATGGATCTGTCAGGAGGGGGGTGGGATGGAGCGATGTTCTGCAGATGGTATTTTCCCTAAAATAACCTGTTTTCACTTGAACATCTAACCTGAGGATGAGCGACGCGTTTTACCTGGAATAATGAGTTTGCGGTGGGCGGAATTCATACGACAACACAGTCACTATAGGGTTGATTTACGAAAGGCAAATCCACTTTACACTACAAGTGCACTTGGAAATGCAGTCGCTGTAGATCTGAGGGGTAGATCTGAAATGAAGGGGAAGCTCTGCTGATTTTATCATCCAATCATGTGCAAGCAAAAATGCTGTTTTTTATTTTCCTTGCATGTCCCCCTCGGATCTACAGCGACTGCACTTCCAAGTGCACTTGTAGTGCAAAGTGGCTTTGCCTTTAGTAAATAACCCCCTAAATGTCAAAGTAATTTGGGAATTTTCCGATTCCGCGGACTTCTGGGAAAACGGGTGATTCATGAATGAGCGAGATCAGACTTTTCCATCGGTGAGCGCTGATTAGAAAGATGTTAATTGCCTCGGAAGATACAGGAAGGATTAAACCGTTCTCATTTCCTTTCTTGTTCATTAAGAAATGATTGTCTGCCAATATCTCCCCCATGTCTTGGAGATCGCCGATCCCCGCCAATACGGCAATGGCGCATTCACCCAGGATTGTTTAATCAATAGTTTCATATAAAGAGTGATCTCTATATTATGTAACATGGGTATATAGAATATATATACAGGATTATAATATAATAAAGGCCAATTCACAAAGCTTTACACAAGGATACAGAACTCAGATTAGCCACATGGCCCCACCCCTTTGTGATATCACCGTCCCATCATGCCCACGGGCGGTGACATCACCGGATGGCCACACCCCATGGCTATATAAGTAATAGCACACACCGGACCTAACACCACAGCAGTAGCTAGCAGCGGGAGAAGACATCAGGAGGAAGAAGAAGCAGAGGCAGCAGAAGAACCAGAGGAAGAAGACAGCGGATGGAAATAAAACTGAGGCAGAAGAACCAGAGGAAGAAGACAGCGGAGGGAAAAAAATGGAGGCAGAAGAACCAGAGGAAGAAGACAGCGGAGGGAAAAAAATGGAGGCAGAAGAACCAGAGGAAGAAGACAGCGGAGGGAAAAATAATGGAGGCAGAAGAACCAGAGGAAGAAGACAGCGGAGGGAAAAAAATGGAGGCAGAAGAACCAGAGGAAGAAGACAGCAGAGGGAGAAGAACCGGAGTAAGAAGACATCAGCAGGGGAGGGAGAAGAACCGAAGGGAGAAGACATCAGCAGGGGAGGGAGAAGAACCGAAGGGAGAAGACATCAGCAGGGGAGGGAGAAGAACCGAAGGGAGAAGACATCAGCAGGGGAGGGAGAAGAACCGAAGGGAGAAGACATCAGCAGGGGAGGGAGAAGAACCGAAGGGAGAAGACATCAGCAGGGGAGGGAGAAGAACCAAAGGGAGAAGACATCAGCAGGGGAGGGAGAAGAACCAGAGAAAGAAGACAGTGGAGGGAGAAGAACCGGAGGAAGAAGACAATGGAGGGAGAAGAACCAGAGGGAGAAGACATCAGCAGGGGAGGGAGAAGAACCAGAGAAAGAAGACAGTGGAGGAAGAAGAACCGGAGGGAGAAGACATCAGCAGGGGAGGGAGAAGAACCGGAGGACAAAGACAGTGGAGGGAGAAGAACCAGAGGGAGAAGACCGTGGAGGGAACCGAAGGAAGAAGACAGTGGAGGGAGAAGAACCAGAGGGAGAAGACATCAGCAGGGGAGGGAGAAGAACCAAAGGGAGAAGACATCAGCAGGGGAGGGAGAAGAACCGGAGGAAGAAGACAGTGGAGGGAGAAGAACCAGAGGAAGAACACAGTGGAGGTAGAAGAACCGGAGGAAGAAGACAGTGGAGGGAGAAGAACCAGAGGGAGAAGACATCAGCAGGGGAGGGAGAAGAACCAAAGGGAGAAGACATCAGCAGGGGAGGGAGAAGAACCGGAGAAAGAAGACAGTGGAGGGAGAAGAACCAGAGGAAGAAGACATCAGCAGTGGAGGGAGAAGAACCGAAGGGAGAAGACATCAGCAGGGGAGGGAGAAGAACCGGAGGAAGAAGACAGTGGAGGGAGAAGAACCAGAGGGAGAAGACATCAGCAGTGGAGGGAGAAGAACCGAAGGGAGAAGACATCAGCAGGGGAGGGAGAAGAACCGGAGGAAGAAGACCGTGGAGGGAGAAGAACCAGAGGAAGAAGACAGTGGAGGGAGAAGAACCAGAGGAAGAAGACAGTGGAGGGAGAAGAACCGGAGGAAGAAGACAGTGGAGGGAGAAGAACCAGAGGGAGAAGACATCAGCAGGGGATGGAGAAGAACCGGAGGAAGAAGACATCACCAGAGAGGGGTGAAGACCGGAGGAAGAAGACACGTTGAGGCTACTTTAATAAAGGACTTTGTCAAAAACCTGTGTACTGTTTTTATTTATTTTTTAACTATTTTTGGGTACAATGTACCCCATACTCATTCACATAGGGTGGGGGGCCTCTTCCAGATTCCGATAAGCTCCCTGCCCGCAGACCCCCACAACCACACAACCACCGCACAGGGTTATGGGGAAGAGGCTCTTGGGGACAAGGTGCTTTGGGCTGCATGCTCAGAGAAGGGTCTGGTATGGATTTTGGGGGGAAACCTCACGCCTTTTTTTTTTTCATTTTGGCCTTTGGTTTCCCTTTAGGATCAATCCAAGGCGTTGTCAGGTGAAGTCCTGTGATCTCTGTGAGAGGTAATAATACCTGGACGGGTTACACCGACACATTACTGAGCATGCATGAAGTCAGCAGAGGACATCTGATGACAGGTCCAACTTCAAGACATCTTAAAAATCAATCAATTGAAATGTAACAATGGTGGTCCATCGAGAAATCAAAACTTATTTCGGATGTTTAATTTGCGCTCGGCTCACTCGACTTTTTTGGACCAAAGCCTGTTCTCTGTTTTGCGTATTATACCGGATTTATGAATGGCGGGTAATTAGGGTAATGGATAGAGTTGAGCGGGTAGCTGGATATTCGGGTCCGGCGGGTTCAGCCAAACTTCGGAAAAAAGTTCGGATTCGGGACCGAACTTTAACCCGAACCCGGACCCGGACCCGGACCCCATTGAAGTCAATGGGGACCCGGACTTCTGACGACTAAAAAGGCTCTAAAAAAGTAATGGAAAGGGCTAGAGGGCTGCAAATGGCAGCAAAATGTTGTTAAGAACATGGCAAGTGCTCTGCAAACAAATGTGGATAGGAAATAACTTAAAAGAACATAAAAAAAATTAAAAAATAAAAAAATATGCTGGAGGCCCGATTTTCAGCAGAAGAGGTACAGGAAGTCATTAAGAACCTCAGAAACTCAACGGCACGATGCGACACATATGGTGGGAATGCCCCAGAATACGCCCTTTCTGGAATAAATTATTTAATTTAATGGATAAGCTAGTGGGAAAATAAAATACTTTGAAATAAAAATGTAGCGGGGTGCTAAATTTAAGGAAAGTGTTTGAGTGGTAAATAGGCTCAAATACCCTAATTCTGTAGGATTCATGGACCATTTTGTCCTCGGGGGACAGTATTGGTGTGCAGTTCCCTGCGGCCTACAGGTGGCGCCTTTTGTGTCCCCTCTTGGCAGTAGTACAGCGGGGCGGGGAACCTGCTGTGCATGCCAGGAGAGCATATAAAAGGGGCAGACCTTTGGCCTGGGGGCTGATGTCCAGTGGGGTCCGCGCCCAGGTGCCTTCGGCCTGGGTGCATGTGTTCCTGTTCCATCTCGGGCACCTTTAGCCCGGGGTGAGGTACTATCCTGGAGTTCTTGCTGCCCTGGGTATGGAGGCCTAGGGGCGGGAGTAAAGCCTGGAGTCCAGAGCCGCCTCGTGTAGGGGACCCTGTTCCAGGGAAGGGAGGATCATTCTGATGGACCGATGCGGGAGTCACGGTGAAGGAATGGTCTGTTGACTCCCTGGAGAGATGTCTTCCCCTTGATATGGGCTAGGTTCGTAGAAGGAGAAGCTCAAGGTCACCTTGACTGTATCAGAGGCCTTATTCAACCGGCCCGTGGCAGGGGCCTTATACACCCTGGTCTGTGGCTGAGACCAAAGTTCTCCAGGCCCGTGGCAGGGGCCTTATACACCCTAGTCTGTGGCAGAGACCAAAGTTCTCCAGGTCTGTTGCAGGGGCCTTGTACACCCGGTCTGTGGCAGAGACCAACCTCAATGTCTGTGGCAGAGACCGTGCGCCAAAAACAGTTTGAGAAACCTAAGCAGTGAAGTGAATGTGCTACGTTTGTGCCTGGACCTCCTCCACACCTTAAGCTGTCCTGTTTCTTTGCTCTAACCTTTTCTATCTGAGTACAGTTTATTTTGCCATGAGAGAATAAGAGTTGGAGTTTCAGCTGGTGTGGACATTGACTTTACTGGCAATTAAAGGACTTGCCTCTACCTACAGTAGAGGTGAGAATCATCCTCTGGAGGAGTTTTGACTCCGGCTGTGGACACGGCCCGTCAAGTACACCGCTCAACCTCTTTATATAGGAGGATACGGGCTGGTAGTGCGGTGTGCCTTTCTCCCTCCTGCGAAGAGCCAACAACATAAAGGCAGGTAAGGGGGAAAGGATCTGTGCGCTACAAAAAAATAAAATAAAAATTTTAATCTTGGCCTAGGAGGACGAGGTCCATATGGAGTAGGAGGTTGAGGTGGCGGTGGATGTGGCTGTGTAGGTGGAAGCGGCGGTGGAGGAGGACGAGGTAGCCAACACTGGTTCAAAAATACAACAATGGCTGGGTAAGGCCGGTGATGTGTCGAATTCTGTCCCCTGTCGAATAGTGTCCGCCCTGTACTGCGCTTGCTGAGTATGTAGGACAAGGGGATTTCAAAAATCTCCCAAGACTAACGGCGCCTGCGTGTTGAGTTCAGGTGAAGGCCACACCATCCGTGGTTCAAGCCGAGCCAAGCAAGGCCGCGATCGAAGCGAGCCCGTGAGGGGCCCTGTTACTATGTGCTACCGTATGTCCTCTTGGATGGTGGGGCTTGAACCTGCACTCACAGCGCAGGCGCCGTTCATCTTCGGAGATTTTGTGAATCTCCTTGTCCTCTGTACTGCGCAAGCGCTGCGCCTGCGCAGTACGGGCCGGACAGTTTGTCACAACACCGGTATACATGTCTATTCTGCAGAAGGTACGGACAAGTCCTGTGGGATCCATGCCTGGTTCATTTTAATGAACGTGAGCTTGTCCACATTGGCTCTGGACAGGCGGCTGCGCTTGTCTGTGATAACGCCCCCTGCCGTGCTAAATACACGTTCAGATAATACACTGGCTGCAGGGCAGGCCAGCACCTCCAAGGCATAAACGGCAAGCTCAGGCCATGTGCCCAATTTGGAGACCCAGAAGTTAAAGGGGGCAGACCCGTCATCCAGTACGTGTAGGCCTGTGGACACATACTGCTCAACCATGTTGGTGAAATGCTGCCTCCTGCTAAGACGTTCCATCTCAGCTGGTGGTGCTGGTTGTTGTGGCGTGCTGACAAAGCTTTTCCACATTTCGGCCATGCTAACCCTGCCTTCTGAGGTGCTGCCGGTGCCCCGGCTGCGTTGGCGACCTCTTCCTCCTCCTCTGCCTTCGCCTTGTGCTTCCACCGTACGCCCGCTGTCAGGTGGGAATGCCACCAGCAGCGCGTCTACCAGCGTGCGCTTGTACTCGCGCATCTTACGATCCCGCTCCAGTGAGGGAATTAAGGACGGTACGTTGTCCTTGTAACGGGGATCCAGCAGGGTGGCCACCCAGTAATCAGCACCAGTTAAAATGTGGGCAACTCGGCTGTCGTTGCGGAAACACTGCAGCATGTAATCGCTCATGTGTGCCAGGCTGCCCAGAGGCAAAGAAAAGCTGTCCTCTGTGAGAGGTGTATCGTCTGTGTCCTCTGTATCCCCCCAGCCACGCACCAGTAATGGCCACGAGCTGGTCTGAGTGCCACCCTGCTGTGAACATGGCTCCTCCTCCTCCTCCTCCTCCTCCATCTCCTCCTCCACCTCGTCATCCTCCAGAACTGTGCCCTTTCTGCCGGACAATTGTGTACCTGGCGTTTGTTGGTGCAGGAACCCACCCTCGTAGCCACTTGTGAAAGACTGCCCTGAAAGCCTTTGAAATGATCCCGCTTCCTCCTCCTCCTCCTCATCCTCCTGTGCCACATCCTCTTCCATCATCGCACGAAGCGTTTTTTCAAGGAGGCATAGAACTGGGATAGTAACGCTGAGAACGGCGTCATTGGCACTGGCCATGTTGGTGGAGTACTCGAAACAGCGCAACAAGGCACACAGGTCTCGCATGGAGGCCCAGTTATTGGTGGTGAAGTGGTGCTGTTCCGCAGAGCGACTCACGCGTGATTGCTGCAGCTGAAACTCCACTATTGCCTGCTGCTGCTCGCACAGTCTGGCCAGCATGTGCAAGGTGGAGTTCCACCTTGTGGGCACGTCACATATGAGGCGGTGAGCGGGAAGGCCGAAGTTACGCTGCAGCGCTGACAGGCGAGCAGCAGCAGGGTGAGAACGCCGAAAGTGCGCACAGACAGCCCGCACTTTCTGCAGCAGCTCTGGCATATTGGGGTAATTTTTAAGGAACCTCTGGACCACCAAGTTCAGCACATGCGCCAGGCAAGGGATGTGCGTCAAACCGGCTAGGCCCAGAGCTGCTACGAGATTTCGCCCATTATCGCACACCACCAGGCCGGGCTTGAGGCTCACTGACAGCAACCACTCATCGGTCTGTTGTTCCATGTCCCTCCACAACTCCTGCGCGGTGTGGGGATTTTCCCCCAAACAGGAAAGTTTTAAAACTGCCTGCTGTCGTTTACCCCTGGCTGTGCTGAAGTTGGTGGTGAAGGTGTTACGTTGAATGGATGAGGAGGCGGTAGAGGATGAGGAAGCGGAGAAGGAGGAGTTAGCAACAGGAGGCAAACTGAAGCGCCCTGCAATCCTCGGTGGTGGAAGGACATGCGCCAAACTGCTATCTGCCTCAGGCCCAGCCGCCACTGCATTTACCCAGTGTGCTGTTAGGGAGATATAACGTCCCTGACCGTGCTTACTGGTCCACGCATCCGTAGTTAGGTGGACCTTGCCACAGATGGCGTTGCGCAGTGCACACCTGATTTTGTCCCCCACCTGGTTGTGCAGGGAAGGGATGGCTCGCCTGGAAAAGTAGTGGCAGCTGGGCACGACGTACTGCGGGACAGCCAATGCCATCAGGCTTTTAAAACTCTGCGTCTCCACCAGACGGAATGACAGCATTTCAAAGGCCAGGAATTTTGAAATGCTGGCATTCAGGGCCAGGGATCGCGGGTGGCTAGGGGGGTACTTCCTCTTCCGCTCCAATGTTTGGGAGATAGAGAGCTGAACGCTTCCATGGGACATTGTGGAGATGGTTGGTGACCCAGGTGGTAGTGTTGCTGGCAGATCCTCTGTTTGCGGGGTGACAGGTGCCACTGTCACTACAGAGGTGGATGAAGAGGCCGAGACTGCATCAGAAGAGGAAGCAGGAGGAGCCAGAGACCTTTCTTGGTTTTTGAGGTGTCTACTCCACTGCAGCTCGTGCTTTGCACTTAGATGCCTGGTCATGCAGCTTGTGCTCAGGTTGAGAACGTTTATGCCTCGCTTCAGGCTCTGATTGCACAGCGTGCAAACCACTCGTGTCTTGTCATCAACACACTGTGTGAAGAACTGCCACGCTAGGGAAGTCCTTGGACCTGGCTTTGGTGTGCTCGGTCCCTTGCTGCGTTGGGCAGTAGCAGATGTACTGTCTAGGGGACGAATGCTCCGTTTTTGCACCCTGCTCCCTCTTCTGCTGTGCTGGTGGCTCTGTGCGACCACCGCCTCTTCATCCGAACTACACTGGTCACCTGCATAACGTTGATTCCATGTGGGGTCGAGGACCTCATCGTCCTCCACATCATCTTCCACCCAGTCTTCACCCCTGCCCTCCATGTCTGTCTGCACAATTGCGAAAGCAGCAGCAGTTGGCACCTGTGTTTCGTCATCATCCGAGACGTGCTGCGATGGTCCTCCCATGTACCCATCATGAAACATAAGTGGTTGGGCATCGGTGCACTCAATCTCTTCCACTTCTGGGGCAGGGCTAGGTGGATGGCCCTGGGAAACCCTGCTAACAGAGTCATCGAAAAGCAGAAGAGACTGCTGCATGATTTGGGGCTCAGACTGCTTGGCTGATTTGCAAGGGGGTGAGGTGAAAGACTGATGGACATGGGCTTCAGGTGCCAACTCTGATCTTTCATCAGAAGAGTGGGTGGGAGACAATGTGAAGGAACCTGAGGCACTGTCAGCAACCCAATCTACTATCGCCTGTACTTGTCCTGGCCTAAACATTGGTACAGCCTCATTAGGCGCGACAAAATACCGCCGCAGGCTCGGTCGCCTACTCGCACCTGAGGAAGGTGTTTCACTTGTGCGTGTAGCTGGCACAGATCCACCACGTCCTCTCCCTGCAACAGGAGCTCCACCAGCAGCACCACGACCGGGGCCACCACGTCCCTTTGACCTTCCCCTCATATTTTCCAAATTTAGAATCTTGCCCTAAATGGCGTTTTTTGGAAGACCACAACACACCCACAGTATTTAACCGCTGAAACGCACAGCTACAGAACTGCAGAAAATGCTATTCAAAAAAAAAAAAGGTTGTTTTTTTTAGTATAGCACAGTACAAGGAAAATATATAGAAATTGTTTATTTCACACACCTCCAGATGTGTATTTCACACTGCAAAATATTTTCTGTGGCCCTAAATGGCGTTTTTTGCCAGACCACAACACACCCACAGCACGTAACCGCTGAATCGCACAGCTACAGAAAATGCTATTAAAAAAAAAAGGTTTTTTTTTTTTAGTATAGCACTGTACAAGAAGAATATATAGAAATTGTATATTTTACACACCTCCAAGATGTGTATTTCACACTGCAAAATATTTTCTGTGGCCCTAAATGGCGTTTTTTGGAAGAGCACAACACAACCACAGTATTTAACCACTGAATCGCACAGCTATAGAAGTGCAGAGAATGCTATTCAAAAAAAATGTTTTTTTTTTTTAGTATAGCACTGTACAATATATAGAAATTGTTTATTTTACACACCTCCACATGTGTATTTCACACTGCAATTTATTTTCTGTGGCCCTAAATGGCATTTTTTTGAAGAGCACAACAACCCCAACAGTATATAACCGCTGAATCGCACAGCTGCAGAGGCCAGAGAATGCTATTCAAAAATAATGTTGTTTTTTCACACACCTCCAGATGTGTATTTCACACTGCAAAATATTTTCTGTGGCCCTAAATGGCGTTTTTTGGAAGAGCACAACACACCCACAGTATATAACCGCTGAATCGCACAGCTGCAGAGAATGCTATTCAAAAAAAAGTTTTTTGTTTTTTTTTAGTATAGTATAGTACAAGAAAAATATATAGAAATTGGTTATTTCACACAACTAGAGATATACACTGCAAAATATTTTTTTTGCCCAAAAATAGGTCTTTTTTGCGCACAACAAAGTGCCTTTTTTTTTTTTTGCAACAGCACAATAAAGTGCCTTTTTTTTGGGGGGGGGGCCCAAAAATGGGTATTTTTAGCAAAAGCACAATAAAGTGCCTTTTTTTTTTTTTTTTTCTGCCCGAAATGGGTCTTTTAGCAAGAGCACAATACAGCCACAGTATGGAATAGGTGTATCACTCAACGTAATGCAGTGCTGGTGCACTGAGCTTGCAACACAAACAGATAAACCTATGCAGATCGCTGAGCTATTATATCTCTCAATCTGGACTCCTATCTAAATCTCTCTCCCTGAAAGCACAAACAGGATCCTGCCCCTACACTACACTACACTACACTGTCTCCCTATCTTTTCTATCAGTAGATTGCAGAATCAGGACTAACTCCTATCATATAAATCTCTCCCTCACAGCAACAGCAGCCAGGATCCTTTCCCTACACTGTCTAAAAGCAGAGTGACGATCTGTGCTGTGTGCCTCTTGCTTATATAGAAGCTGGTCACATGCTGGGTCACATGTTGCACTGACCAATCACAGCCATGCCATTAGTAGGCATGGCTATGATGGCTTCTAAGGGCACACCAGCTAATCAAATGGTGATTGGCTGGCCCCTGAAGCATTTCTAACTGCGCCATTAAATTCCCGAATCCGGACCCGAACCCGGACTTTAGCGCAAAATCCGGGTCCGGGTCCGGGGTCGGGAAAAAGCCAAAATTCGGTACGGACCCGAACTTTACAGTTCGGGTCCGCTCAACACTAGTAATGGACTATCTGTGAGGTCACTGCCAACTTTCCACACAAGATACTTAATGAAAGCCAAGTGCCATGTCACCCATTGTGGGGCTGGAGAGTAATCACATCCCAGCATGCTCCTGGAGGGCACTTCACCCACTTTCCCAAATTCATTTTTCTCGAATCCCGTGAGCGGCGAGCCATTATCTCCAAGCACTTTTTGCGCGGTCTCCTCCATTATGCCTCGCGCATTACGTCTGATAATGTGCTCTGACCTACTTCAATAATTGGTAAAAATAGTCCCTTTGACGGCAGAGAGCGTTTTCTTAAAGCGCATCTTCCGCCTTCAACGAACCTGCAAAATCAGAAGAGCCGAATCTGTTAGATGGGACATTAGACCGCGGCGCGGCTGGTGGAGTCTCATCTTCAGACGTCAGGGCTGGAGGAGACAAGTTTTAATTATTGGCGCGGTCCATTATTAGGGAAAATTTGAATATATTCGAGCAAATAAATCCCACCCTATGTTGTATCAAACAACCTTTTAGACATGTGCAGAACGGAACTTTTTTTTTTGTTTTGTATCGGATAGATTTGTTATGTTACTATTTTTGTTTCATTAACCTCTTCGCGCCCGCGCTATAGACAGAAGACGCCTACAGCGCGGCGCTCAAATGCCGGGACGGCGTCCCTGGACGTCCTCCTGTTTACTTCCTCCTTGTCCACCGCCGTGTGTGCGCATCGGGGAAAGTCTGTGCCCGCCGTGTCACGCGGGTGCCGTGCGTGCCGTGCGTGCGCGATCGGCATTTACAGAGCCAGGGACGTGGATCTGTGTGTGTAAACACACAGATCCACATCCTGTCAGGGAGAGGAGACCGATGGTGTGTCCCTTGTAGATAGGGACACAGATCGGTCACCTCCCCCAGTCAGTCCCCTCCCCCCACAGTAAGAATCACTCCCTAGGAAACACATTTAACCCCTTGATCGCCCCTAGTGTTAACCCCTTCCCTGCCAGTCAAATTTATACAGTAATCAGTGCATATTTATAGTACTGTTCGCTGTATAAGTGTGAATGGTCCCAAAATAGTGTTAAAAGTGTCCGATCTGTCTGCCGCAATATCGCAGTTCTGACAAAAATCGCTGATCGCCGCCATTACTAGGAAAAAAAAAAAAGTCATAAATCTATCCCCTATTTTGTAAGCGCTATAACTTTTGCGCAAACCATTTACTATACGCTTATTGCGATTTTTTTAACCAAAAATATGTAGAAGAAGGGGTTAAATGTGCCTAGGGGAGTGATTACTACTGTTAGGGGGCGTGGCTACGAGTGACACGTCACCGATCTCCGCTCTGATTACACAGAGCGGAGATCGGGGACAGTGTCAATAGGCGAGCAGGGAGATGTTGTGTTTACACTAACATCTCCCCCCGCTCCATGCCTCTGTGAGACGATCGCGGGGATTCCCGCGGCGATCGAGTCCGCGGGACCCGCGGTCCGACTTACGGGGAAGGTAGCGGGGTCGCGAGCGCAACCCCCCCTGTCGGCCAGTTAAAGGGGACGTACAGGTACGTTGATGTGCCTGTCCGTGCCATTCTGCCGACGTATATCTACTGGAGGCGGTCGTTAAGTGGTTAACAACCGATGAGTCATCAGCTGTCAGCGGGCTTCTCCGCTGACAGCGGAAATGTAAACAAAACAATGCCGGAAAATGAAAAATACAGCACTTGGGTCCCCCTTTTATCCACACCAAGCCTTTCAGGTCTGTTATGAATTTTAAGGGGAACCCCACGCCAATTTTATTTGATTTTTTAAATGGCGTGGGGCCCCCCCTCCCTCAAATTTATACCAGACCCTTATCCAAGCATGCAGCCCGGCAGGCCAGGAAAGGCTGGAGACGAGAGAGCCTGAACCTGAACCATACCAGGCCACATGCCCTCAACAAATGGGGGTGCTTTTACTTCACACCAACTAGTGGCCAAATGTGGTAATTTTTTTTTTAAATCAACGTAAAACTTTCATCCAGCACTGAAAATAGCCTAATAACAATATCTTTTTTTTTCTTAATTCACACGGAACAAATGCACTTTCACTGGACAAACTGCTATATAATTTTTCTTTATAAACACATAGCTAAGAAAACATTTCTCCTTGCTTTTCATCATGTAAAAGTGAACATATATATTTGTTCTGTGCAAATGGGTCAACATTTTTTTTTTTTTTATGTTATTAGGCTGTTTCCAGTGCTGGAAAAATTTCACATGTTTATTTGTAAAAAAATGTTGAAAACCATTTATAATTTTCCTTCCACTTCACAATTATGTGCCACTTTGTGTTGGTCTATCACATAAAATCCCAATAAAATACATTTACATTTTTGGTTGTAATATGACAAAATGTGGAAATAGGGTATGAATACTTTTTCAAGGCACTGGAATTTTATTTTTTACTGGTAATGGTGGTGATCAGCAATTTATAGTAGTGAGGTGGACAATCTGGCACTAACTGACTAATTGGCTGAAACCTGCAGACAAAATTATGCTGTGTCCAATCACAGCACAGGTCAGCAGGGGGGGGGGGGGGGTTTGACTCGGAGTCTGACTTTAATATGTTGCTCCCTCCATGTAGGTGAGGCGTTGGGTTCAGGGGGTGCTGTGGTCGGTGCTCCCCCAAGCCGCCCCTGAAGAAGAGGCGCTCCGGAAAGCCCGGGTCAAGAAGAAGAAGGCGGAGTCTGCGTCCAGGTCAGGCCGATCGCCGGGGAAGTCTCACTCCAACTTTCAGCAAGGCTTCGTCTTCCGTGCCGCCCCCAACGACCGGCGCCAGGCTAACGATACGGAGCGGGTGAGAGTCGGGGCCCGGGAGGGGCGACGCCAGAGCTTTGACAGTTCCTTCTTCCCCAGCCGGATCCAGGAGGACGTGGTGGACAACGTCTTCTATCCATAAATTTTCACTTTTTATGAAACCTTTATACTGAAGAGTTTCTCTGTTAGCATCTCATATATCATTTGTTAAAGCTGAAGTTTAATCTGCTTATATTCCCCTCCCCCCACCAGCATGCAGATAACATTTTTAAATAAAATCTTTCCATTTTCAGTACATTTTACAATCGGTGATCATTGGGTCTCTGCCTCAGTACTCCTCCCAAGAGCCTTTAACACTGATGTAAGCAGTGGGAGGAGTTATGCAAATATCAAAATGCCAGCAGCGGGAGGAGTTATGCAAATATCAAAATGCCAGCAGCGGGAGGAGTTTTGTAAATGTCAAAATGCCAGCAGAGGGAGGGGTTATGCAAATGAAAAAAATGTCAGCAGTGGGAGGGGTTATGCAAATGTCAAAATGCCAGCAGAGGGAGGGGTTATGCAAATGCAAAAATGTCAGCAGTGGGAGGGGTTATGCAAATGTCAAAATGCCAGCAGAGGAAGGGGCTATGCAAATGCAAAAATGTCAGCAGTGGGAGGAGTTATGCAAATGAAAAACTGAAAAAGTGATTGGTTTCCATACAAACATAAATAAACATGTACAGTAAGGAGATAGTAGTGCGTTACTTTACATATTTATTTATTTTTGAGTGGGAAGTCTACTTAAAGGGGCAGCTACTAAACAATTAATAATAGGATAAGGTTGGCACCATTTGCACTTTAACATTATTTCCATACAAACATGTTACATCATGACCCGTGTTTAGGAGAGGACACGTGACCCTTGTTTAGGAGAGGACACGTGACCCATGTTTAGGAGAGGACACGTGACCCGTGTTTAGGAGAGGACACGTGACCCTTGTTTAGGAGAGGACACGTGACCCATGTTTAGGAGAAGACACGTGACCCGTGTTTAGGAGAGGACACGTGACCCTTGTTTAGGAGAGGACACGTGACCCTTGTTTAGGAGAGGACACGTGACTCTTGTTTAGGAGAGGACACGTGACCCATGTTTAGGAGAGGACACGTGATCCGTGTTTAGGAGAGGACACGTGATTCGTGTTTAGGAGAGGACACGTGACCCGTGTTTAGGAGAGGACACGTGATCCGTGTTTAGGAGAGGACACGTGACCCGTGTTTAGGAGAGGACACGTGATCCGTGTTTAGGAGAGGACACGTAACCCGTGTTTAGGAGAGGACACGTGACCCGTGCTTAGGACAGGACATGTGACCCGTGTTTAGGAGAGAACATCTGACCCGTGTTTGGGAGACAACATGTGACCCCTGTTTAGGAGAGGACATGTGACCCATGTTTAGGAGAGGACATGTGACCCGTGTTTAGGAGAGGACACGTGACCTGTGTTTAGGAGAGGACATGTGATCCGTGTTTAGGAGAGGACACGTGACC
This sequence comes from Rana muscosa, assembly GCA_029206835.1. Lineage (NCBI taxonomy): Eukaryota > Metazoa > Chordata > Amphibia > Anura > Ranidae > Rana > Rana muscosa. The sequence continues at coordinate 60,678,426 of CM055126.1, read as the reverse complement.
TATGTTTCGGAGAGGACACATGATCCGTGTTTAGGAGAGGACATGTGACCCGTGTTTAGGAGAGGACATGTGACCCATGTTTAGAAGAGGACACCTGACCCGTGTTTAGGAGAGGACATGTGACCCATATTTAGGAGAGGACACGTGACCCGTGTTTAGGAGAGGACACGTGACCCGTGTTTAGAAGAGGATACCTGACCAGTGTTTAGGAGAGGACATGTGACCCATATTTAGGAGAGGACACGTGACCCGTGTTTAGGAGAGGACACGTGACCCGTGTTTAGGAGAGGACACGTGACCCGTGTTTAGGAGAGGACACCTGACCCGTGTTTAGAAGAGGACACCTGACCCGTGTTTAGGAGAGGACACGTGACCCGTATTTAGGAGAGGACACGTGACCCGTGTTTAGGAGAAGACACGTGACCCGTGTTTAGGAGAGGACACGTGACCCGTGTTTAGGAGAGGACACGTGACCCGTGTTTAGGAGAGGACACCTGACCCATGTTTAGGAGAGGACACCTGACCCGTGTTTAGGAGAGGACACCTGACCCGTGTTTAGGAGAGGACACGTGATCCGTGTTTAGGAGAGGACACGTGACCCGTGTTTAGGAGAGGACACGTGACCTGTGTTTAGGAGAGGACACGTAACCCGTGTTTAGGAGAGGACACATGACCCGTGTTTAGGAGAGGACACGTGACCTGTGTTAAGGAGAGGACACGTGACCCTTGTTTAGGAGAGGACACGTGACCCGTGTTTAGGAGAGGACATGTGATCCGTGTTTAGGAGAGGACACGTGACCAGTGTTTCGGAGAGGACACGTGATCCGTGTTTAGGAGAGGACATGTGACCCGTGTTTAGGAGAGGACATGTGACCCCTGTTTAGGAGAGGACATGTGACCCGTGTTTAGGAGAGGACAAGTGACCCGTGTTTAGGAGAGGACACGTGATCCGTGTTTAGGAGATGACACGTGACCCGTGTTTAGGAGAGGACACGTGACCCGTGTTTAGGAGAGGACACGTGACCCGTGTTGAGGAGAGGACACCTGATCCGTGTTTAGGAGAGGACACGTGACCCGTGTTTAGGAGAGGACACGTGACCCGTGTTTAGGAGAGGACACGTGACCCGTGTTTAGGAGAGGACACGTGACCCATGTTTAGGAGAGGACACGTGATCCGTGTTTAGGAGATGACACGTGACCCGTGTTGAGGAGAGGACACCTGATCCGTGTTTAGGAGAGGACACGTGACCCGTGTTTAGGAGAGGACACGTGACCCGTGTTTAGGAGAGGACACGTGATCCGTGTTTAGGAGAGGACACGTGACCCGTGTTTAGGAGAGGACACGTGACCCGTGTTTAGGAGAGGACACGTGACCCGTGTTTAGGAGAGGACACGTGACCCGTGTTTAGGAGAGGACACGTGACCTGTGTTTAGGAGAGGACACGTGACCCCGTGTTTAAGAGAGGACACGTGACCCTTGTTTAGGAGAGGACATTGCGGTGACATACGTGTATGGACGGTGGTGGGTGATGACATTTTGTGTACAGAACCTCCAGGAAGCCGGATGTAATCAATAACTCTGATTGTCCTGATTGCCGGGACAGTCTGAGGTGTCCGGCCACATCAAATATCCACTTCACATCCCGCAAGTGAGTCAGCGATCAACGCCGTGTACATTCCCCCCGTCATGTAACGTCAGTGTGGTGACACTTGTCATGTCCCATCCGTTGCTAGGCAAGAAGTCTTTTAGGGAACTTCAATTTCCTAAAAATATATATATATAACATTTGATTATAATAAAATGATATTTATTATTTTCTAGATTATGTTGTATTTATATATAAATAGAACTGTACAGTATAATTACATAGAAAAATGCTGTTTACCGACAGGATATATCTCAAATGAAATTCTATAAATAAGTGATTAAATAAATGCATTTTTTTATTTTTATTATTAATATAGGTACTTATATAGTGCCGTCAATTTACGCAGTGCTTTACATATTTATTACGCATCAGTCCCTGCCCTCAAGGAGCTTACAATCTAAGATCCCCAACTCACATTCATCCACATAATAGAGACAATTACCCCACCAGCATGTCTATGGAGTGTGGGAGGAACTGGAATATCCGGAGGAAACCCACGCAAGCACAGGGAGAACATACAAACTCCAGGCAGGTCGAAACACGACCCTAGTGCTCTAAATTATTTATATACAGTATCTCACAAAAGTAAGTACACCCCGCACATTTTTGTAAATCTTTTCTTCTATCTTTTCATGTGACAACACTGAAGAAATGACACTTTGCTACAATGTAAAGTAGTGAGTGTAGAGCTTGTATAACGGTGTAAATTTGCTGTCCCCTCAAAATCACTCAACACACAGCCATTCATGTCTAAACCGCTGGCAACAAAAGTCAGGACACCCCTAAGTGAAAATGTCCAAATTGGGCCCAAAGTGTCAATATTTTGTGTGGCCGCCATTATTTTCCAGCGCTGCCTTAACACTCTTGGGCATGGAGGTCGCCAGAGCTTCACAGGTTGTCACTTTTCCTCTCCTCCATGATGACATCACGGAGCTGGTGGATGTTGGAGACCTTGCGTTCCTCCACCTTCTGTTTGAGGATCCCCCACAGATGATCAATAGGGTTTAGGTCTGGAGACATGCTTGGCCAGTCCATCACCTTTACCCTCAGCTTCTTTAGCAAGGCAGTGGTGGTCTTAGAGGTGTGTTTGGGGTGGTTATCATGTTGGAATACTGCCCTGCGGTCCAGTCTCTGAAGGGAGGGGATCATGCTCTGCTTCAGTATGTCACAGTACATGTTGGCATTCATGGTTCCCTCAATGATCTGTAGCCCCCCCAGTGCCGGCAGCTCTCATGCAGCCCCAGACCATGACACTCCCACCACCATGCCTGACTGTAGGGAAGACACACTTGTCTTTGTCCTCCTCGCCTGGTTGCCGCCACACACGCCTGACACCATCTGACACCAAATAAGTGTATCTTGGTCTCATCAGACCACAGGACATGGTTCCAGTAATCCATGTCCTTAGTCTGCTTGTCTTCAGCAAACTGTTTGCGGCTGTTTCTTGTGCATCATCTTTAGAAGAGGCTTCCTTCTGGGATGACAGACATGCAGACCAATTTGATGCAGTGTGCGGCGTATGGTCTGAGCCCTGACAGGCTGACCCCTCCCCCACCCCTTCAACCTCTGCAGCAATGCTGGCAGCACTCATACGTCTATTTCCCAAAGACAACCTCTGGATATGATGCTGAGCACGTGACCTCAACTTCTTTGGTGGACCATGGCGAGGTCTGTTCTGAGTGGAACCTGTCCTGTTATACCGCTGGATGGTCTTGGCCCCCGTGCTGCAGATCAGTTTCAGGGTCTTGGCGATCTTCTTATAGCCTCGGCCATCTTTATGTAGAGCAACAATTCTTTTCTTCAGATCCTCAGAGAGTTCTTTGCCATGAGGTGCCATGTTGTACTTCCAGTGACCAGTATAAGAGAGTGAGAGCGATAACACCAAATTTAACACACCTGAGACCTTGTAACACTAACGAGTCACATGACACCGGGGAGGGAAAATGGCTAATTGGGCCCAATTTGGACATTTTCACTTAAGGGTTGCCATTTTTGTTGCCAGCAGTTTAGACATTATTGGCTGTGTGTTGAGTTATTTTGAGGGGACAGCAAATTTACACCGTTATACAAGCTGTACACTCACTACTTTACATTGTAGCAAAGTGTCATTTCTTCAGTGTTGTTACATGAAAAGATAGAAGAAAATATTTACAAAAATGTGAGGGGTGTACTTAATTTTGTGAGACACTGTATATATTATTTGTATTTATTTTTTAAACAAGAAAATATATATACAGGTATATTTAATTTATTGTTCTTTATATATATATATATATATATATATATATATGTAGCGGGGTTCCTTTAAAGACTCTTGAACTACTGTTCCCAGAACCCCACTGGTTCCCAGGATGTTTTGCTTCTGCCCCAGAGACTCATGGGTGGGGATATATAAGGAAGGGGCTCGGCCTGGCTCGGCCTCTTTGGACACGGGACGGCAGAGACTGATACACCTGTGCGGACCTGCGCTGGGTAAGGCCTGAAGCCTGGGGCCTTCCGCAGCCGACCAAAGAGCCTTCCACCCCACTGCGAGCCTGGGTGGCATCCGACATCTCTACTTACAGCCTAGATTGGATCGGGGACCCGATCGCAGCGACCGCTGTGGGCGAGTGAAGACACAGCCGGTGGAAGACCCGGACGGAGATCGCGTCCGGTGGGTGAGCGAGCGTAAGCTCATTCCATAACCTGTTTGATAGTACTGTGCCTATAGACTGCCGAGGCCTACTACCTCATGTTAAAGACTCTCACTGGAGATCCACAGCAGGACAGATCCAGAGGATCTCCAGTGAAGTGTTGTCAGTTATCAACTTTCCCTTTTCCTGGATTACAATTGTTGTTTATTAGGCTTGTGCACAACGGAAAAATTCGGTTAGTTTCGGTTCGTTTCTTTTCGGTCCTGTTGATTCGTAATCATTCGTAATTTTGCTAGACGGGATTTTTCGTGTTCGGACTAATTCGTATTTTCGCAAGCGACATTTTTCGTTGAATTTTTAGTTGATTTATAATTCGTACTTTCGGTAGAGTACATTGTTTTTCGTTGATTCTGGACACAACTCCTACTTTCGTAACTTTTTTTGGGTTCGTTGATTCGTAATTTTCTGTGTCTCTCTCACGACGACGCTGCCTATTATGCCTAATGTGCTTCGAATGGATTTGTACTTTTCTAAATACATAGCGGTTATTTGTAACGATTCGAAATCTCGTATTTTACTTTCGTTTTTTACATGCGGCTATAGCCTCCGCCCCTGTACACCATTTTGAGAGGGTTCAGCATGGTGAGGGAGAAGCAGAGAGCAGAGCAGAGTGTTATTGTGCTTCGAATGGATTCGAAATCTCGTATTTTACTTTCGTTTTTTACATGCGGCTATAGCCTCCGCCCCTGTACACCATTTTGAGAGGGAGTTCAGCACGGTGTGGGAGAAGCAGAGAGCAGAGCAGAGTGAGTGTTATTGTGCTTCGTATGGATTCGTACATTCGTAACTTTTTCATAACGAATTATGCCGAAGACATTCGGGCATTCGCTATTTGCGGTATAATTTATTTCGGATTCGGTCTTATTCGTAATTGCTTTGTTCGGAAATTCGAATGCTTCCGAATGTCCGAAAGTTGCTAAATTCGGACGAATTTCAATTCGTTACGAAACGAATTGCACAAGCCTATTGTTTATTCTTAAGTGCACCACCTCTACATATGCCGGTGAAGAATCCATCATTCATACAGGACTGAGTTCTAGAATTAGGAATCAGGCCTGATTCATTAGGGACCTAGTTTAGTTATCGCGCCACAGGGCGCCTAGTTAACAGTCGCCCCACGTGGCGTCTCCTTATACACCCCTCCCTCTCCAGGGTGTAGTGTGACTGATATTGTGATATTGCAGGGTTCTGTGTATATTCTAATGGTCAAGTTGTTATCACTGTTCATTCCCCTTTGCATAGCTGAAAGTAAAATCTGTTATTCATTTATAACTACTCTGTGTCTGAGTCTCTCATAAAGTATAAGTATTAAATGTGTATACCCCTAGACTAACTGTGCCAGAAAGGGTCGAGTAGATTGCCGGGGGTTGGCGGAGCTGTATTCAGGGCCCAAACCGAATCTGCGGCCCTTTTAGTTGAGGGTATCGCTACACTTGGGGGTTCTCGTCCGGGATCCTGATAGAGCAGAAAACCCGCCAAGAGGTACCGGCATGGACCCGAAAGACATCAGAACGTGGTGTGGAGTAGCTAAGACAGATCCAAGCCAGTCAGTGGTCATTAACATGCCGGGTCAGGAATGGTCGACCGAAACGGTGGAAGGATTAATGAAGTCAGTGACTCCAGATTGTACACCGTGGGTGATGGGAACAAAGTCAGACCCAGACACCTCACCCCAGTATGCGCTAGTGGAGTATTCAGATGGGAAGCCAGAGGTTTGCAAGCGCAAATATACGCAGACGTCGGATAACAGATCTTATAGTCTGGCGCATGCTATTAAGAAGGAGCCACCCCTAAGGGGACCACCGCAGACTTGCGGCCCGTACCTCACCAGAGAGGAGAGATGGAGCGACACCTCCGGTGACGCCTGCACCTGCCACGGCCATATCACCCGAACTGATAAAGGCGTTAGGGGACCTACTAACAAACTGTCAGAAGGCAAGCACGGTGCACGTAGAGACTAGCTACCGGAGACTAAAAGCATTCTCGGGGAAGCTCCCCATCCCTGCGGGGGAGGAAGATTTTGACGCCTGGGTGGAACAGGCATTACAGGCAGTAGAGGCATGGGAGGTGCCTGAGGCACAGAAGAGACAGCGAGTCTTAGAAAGTCTGAAAGGTGCCGCGGCAGAAGCGGTGAAGAGCTTCCGGTTTGGAAATGAAAACTGTACAGCTCAAGATTGCCTGGCCATGCTGCAGGAAGAGTTTGGTCAGCTGGAGAAGGTGTCAGAGATGATTTATCAAATTGAACACACTCTCCAGCAGCCGAATGAGAAACTGTCAGAATATGTTAGAAGGCTGAACAGGCAGTTATGCAAGATTGTACTGAAGAAGGGAATGCTGCCCAAAGATGCAGATGAAGCACACATGAAGCAGATCATGAGGGGAGCGCGGCGCTCAGACCCGGTCTGGCTGCACCTGAAAACCTCAGGAGGAGGAATGTCACTAACCTACTCTGATCTAATAAAAATTATTAGGGACGAAGAGGCGCTGCAGGAAGATCAGCAGGTGGCCAGGGCGAATGTTACCCCTGTGCCAGTGTTGGTCAATTTGGTCAAGAGCCCGGAAAGAGATGCAGAGGTCGACACTTTGAAATCGCAAATGGCCCAAGTGTTGGAGATGCTGACCTCTTTGATGGAGAAAGATCAAAGAAGACCAGAGAAACCAAGCCCAAGAAAGGAGTTGTTTCCGAACACCTCAGCACCGGCCTCCCTACAGGACCGAGAAGAGGTGATTTGCTATAACTGCGGAGTGAGTGGCCACTTTGCTAACATATGCTCCAGCCCAAAGAAGAAGAGAACAGATAATTACAAGCCGGCGGGAAACTCCAAAGGGCCCCGGTGAAGGAGTCAACCGGGTGCCCATCATCTTCAGTGCGCTCCAAACTGAATAAAAAGGCCAAGAATGGAGGAGACAAAACTCCTAGGAGGGGATATAGTACCCCCCCACCAAGATGTACCCCAGAGGGAGGGGGCAAGACCCCTCAGTGGAAATACAGCACCCCGAAGAAGGAACATCCACCTAAGAGGAACAATAACATCCCTCAGCGGGTTTGTGCCCCCATTGAGAGGGAGAAAGTCAATGCATGCCAGGCTCAGGAAAAAATAAAGTCCAAAAGGAGCTGGGCGAGGAAAAGCCCAAAGAAGAAGGTGACCCCAGTCCGGCCATACCCAGAGGAACTGGTGGGCCCATCTCCTACTGTGCCCATTCAAGTGGAAGGAGTCTATACTAAAGCTCTTCTGGACACCGGAGCACAGGTGACTTTACTATACTGGGACTTCTATGATAGGCACTTGAGTCATCTGCCTATCCAGAAGATAGAAGAGCTGGAGATATGGGGATTTGGAACCCAGAGTTTCCCCTACGATGGTTACCTGCCCATAAAGATGACTTTCGACCCATCCGTAGCTGGGAAAGCTGAAGTGTTTGACACCCTGGCAGTTGTGTGTCCCCGGCCGCCTGGAGCCAGCAAGACTTCCCTGATTATAGGGACAAACACGGATCTAGTCCGGAGACTCCTGACCCCTCTAGTGAAAGAGAGGAACCATTCAGCCACCAAAATCCATCCCATGCTAAAGACGGCCTACCAACGACTGGTCTTAGAGCAGAAGACCCAGAGAGAGGGGATAGGGAAGGTGTGGAGACTTGGCAGAGAAGGAGAGAGGTGTCGCAGACCGGAAGTGCCCGGACTCATAGTAAGACGGCGGTTGCGCCGCTTGATCTTAATGCCTGTCTTTTTTAATTCAATGTACGCAGAATATTTACTACCTAATAAATTCTATATTATTTAAAACTACTACACCATTGGAGTCTTCCCCTCTCCCTCCCTTCATTTCGCGGAGCTTTCTATGCTCCACACACAGAGCTTCTCCCCCCCCCCCCCCCCCCCTCTCTCCTTTGTTTTGAATAGGAGCAGGCGCCATAGAGCTCAGTGGAGGAAAGAGGAATAGCGCCCTATACATTAACATTGGGAGAAGATAACTAGTGAAGAGAGAGAGAATAACTCACTGCTCATATAAAACTACGTGGAGGTAAGAGTCCTGAGAGGCCATAGTTCAAGACGTCCAGAAATAAGAATACATTTTTATTGAGCAGACTCACATAGTTGGATAAACTGATTTAAGCAAATCACTATTTGAACTCTTTTTTTATATTATAACTACTTCACCCGGATCACGTTGGATTATTATTTATTTATTTGTTTATGATTCTTTTACATATAGTACTGCATTTTATACATATGCATTGCTATTTCTTTGCACTTGTTAAGATTTACACATAGTAGCTATTTTGCACATGATAGTAATTTTAACAGTTTAGCACATAGGAGTTTATTTGCACAGTGCACAGGCACTTTGTTTATTATATAATATAATTCACTTTATTCTATTTATTTATACATGTACACATTGTATATCACTATGTATTAATTTTATCACCTATTGTGTGGGAGCCTTTTAGCGCGGAAACAATTTTTATTTATTTGTCACATTGTGTAAAGTGAACACATTTGGTTGCTGCTGCTTTAGGGTTGAGTGCAATATATAATTTTATATTTTTTGGCACATAACATTTTAGTTTGTATAATCTATTACTCAATAGTAGCGCAAAAGATTCTTCATTTATTAGAGAAGGAGTAGTACTGCAGCCCGGAGAAGTAACCTGTCTTAGGGCCACTGTGAAGTTTATGTGGGAACAACCTGGCCCCTTTGTCATGCTGGAATCTGACCCAAGGGAAGAGTCCTCGGGCCTGGAAGTGATACCAGAAGTGATCCCGCTCAAGGCCCTGAAGAAGGCCTATGGCAGAGTCCCGGTGAGTGTAAGGAACACTACGGGAGGGCCCATGGAGATCCCTGCCAGAATGTTGCTGGGACAGGTGAGCCCTGCTGCCCCGGTCACTCTATCTGAAGTCAAGGGGACGGGTGACGGAGGAGATGTTTGGGAGAAGCTGTCCGTGGAAAACCCGAACCTACCCAGGGCTTGGAAAGAAAGAGCCAAGGCCCAACTGACCAGATGGGAGAAGATCTTTTTCGAAGATAAATTCGATGTGGGGTGTGCCAGAAGTGCCACCCATCGGATCCGCCTCCAAGAAGATAAGCCCTTCCGAGAGAGGGTCCGGCGGGTCCCCCTGGCAGATCTGGAGGATCTGAGGGAACAACTTGCAGAACTAAAGAAGACTGGTGTGATCCGGGAGTCTAGAAGCCCCTAATACTCCCCAATAGTGGTGGTCAGAAAGAAGAATGGATTGTTGAGGCTTTGTATCGATTACAGGACTCTCAACAGGAGAACCATCCCTGACCAATACACCACGCCAAGGATAGAAGATGCCTTACAAAGTTTGTCTGGAGCCAAATGGTTCAGTGTGATGGACCTCAAGAGTGGGTACTATCAAATCCCTATGCACCCAGAAGACAGAGAGAAGACGGCTTTCATAACCCCAGTGGGGTTCTTCGAATTCAATAGGATGCCTCAGGGTCTGTCCGGAGCCCCTGCTACCTTTCAACACCTTATGGAGAAGACTGTTGGAGACATGAATCTTATAGAAGTCCTTGTGTATTTGGATGATGTCATTGTCTTCGGGAGAACCTTAGAAGAACATGAGGCCAGGCTGGAGAAAGTATTGAGAAGACTCAGTGAGGAGGGACTTAAGCTTTCCCCTGAGAAGTGTCGGTTCTACCAGTCTTCTGTGAACTATCTGGGGCACATAGTGTCTGAAGAAGGAGTGGCCACAGATCCCGAGAAGTTGGAAGCAGTCACCTCCTGGCCACGACCCACCACAGTAACAGAGCTCAGATCCTTCCTGGGGTTCTGCTCCTATTATAGGAGGTTTGTGGAGGGGTTTGCTCGGATTGCCCGCCCGTTAAATGAATTGCTAAAGACGGAAGGGGAAGAGGATGACTCAGGGCCCAGGAGGCCGGGTGAGTCAGTTCAAGACCAGTGGAACTCAAGGTGTGAAGAGGCCTTCCAGGCCCTGAAGAGGAGCTTAACCACTGCCCCAGTCCTGGCCTACGCCGATCCTACCAGACCTTATGAATTACATGTGGATGCCAGCCATGAGGGCCTAGGCGGAGTGCTCTACCAAGAATATGAAGGACAACTGCGACCAGTGGCCTTTGTGAGCAGGAGCCTGACCCCCTCAGAAAAGAACTACCCCACCCACAAGCTGGAATTCCTGGCTCTCAAATGGGCAGTAGTAGACAAGCTAAAAGACTACCTCTATGGGGCAGAGTTTACTGTGAAGACAGATAACAACCCCCTGACCTACCTCTTCACCACCGCAAAACTAGATGCAACTGGACACAGATGGTTGGCTGCATTGTCTGGATTCAACTTCAGTCTGAAGTACAGACCAGGGGCTGGAAATAGGGATGCAGATGCCCTGTCCCGGAGATCTCATGCCACGACCAATGACTGGGAAGACTGGACCCAAGTGGCACCCGAGGGAGTGCGGGCCCTTTGTCAAGGAGCTGAGTTTCAAGCCCGAGGAGGCTCCAGGGCAGAGGAGATAGGAGTTACAATGGTAGGAGTCCCTAAACACTATTGTGGAGTCACGCAGCTTGAAGAAGATAACCTGCCAAAGCTATCCAAGAGGGAGTTGAGGTGTGACCAACTGGAAGACCCCATGGGGAGATTGGTCCTCGAAGCACTGGAGAATCAGGATCCCAACAAACTCCTACATCACCCCTCCAAGGAGGCTCGCCTGTTGAGGAAGGAATGGGACAGGCTGCAGGTGCATCAGGGAGTGGTCTACCGAAGGGGCCCCTCTGATGACTCAGAAGATAAGTGGCAGTTGTTCCTCCCAGAGAAACATCGAAAGACTGTACTAATTGCCCTACATGACCATCATGGTCACCTAGGGGCAGAAAGGACCTTCCAGCTTGTCAGAAGTCGGTTCTATTGGCCCTGCATGAGGGCAGAAGTAGAGGAGTATTGCCATTCCTGTGCACGATGCATTCAGAGGAAGACTCTACCCCATCAAGCTGCCGCACTTACAGAGTCAAGGCCCAATGGATCTGGTATGCATTGACTTTCTCTGCCTCGAACCCGACCTGAGTGGATTGGGGAATGTTCTGGTAATAACCGACCATTTCACCCGCTATGCCCAAGCTTTCCCAACCAAAGATCAGAAGGCATCCACCGTGGCCAAGATACTTATGGAGAAGTATTTTGTCCATTACGGACTACCACAGAGACTCCACTCAGATCAAGGAAGGGACTTTGAGAGTCGGTTGATCCAGAAACTTCTGGACTCATTGGGAATAAAGAAGACCAGAACCACACCTTACCATCCACAAGGAGATGCTCAGCCGGAGAGATTTAACCGGACCCTGCTCAACATGTTGGGGACTTTAGAAACAGAGAAGAAGCAACATTGGAGCCAACACATATCCGCCCTAGTGCATGCTTATAACTGTACCACAAGTGATGCTACTGGCTACTCCCCTTATCGACTCATGTTTGGGAGAGAAGCAAAGTTGCCAGTGGATCTGGCTTTTGGCACTTCGGTAGATCATACCTCAGCTACATCTCACAAGGGATACGTGGACAGACTTAGACGCAGCTTACAGGTGGCCTATGAACAGGCCCAGGCGGCCTCGGACCAAAGGGGGGCCCGCAACAAGAGAAATTTCGATCTGAAGGTTCGAGTGCAGGATTTGCAGCCCGGGGACCGAGTACTGCTACGCAATCTGGGAATCCCTGGAAAACACAAGCTGGCAGACAGATGGAGATCGGAGCCCTATGTCGTCTGTAGGAAGTTGCCTGGGTTGCCTGTTTACAAACTAAAGCCCGAAGGGAAGGTGGGACCCCTGAAGACGTGGCATCGAAACCACTTGCTCCCACTTGCTGAAGCAGTCAGGATACCCCCAGCAAGGGACCTGTCTCTATCCTGGATATCCCCAGGCAGAGTACTCGGTCTCAGACCTCTCGAGCTGAAGAGGGGAAGGCCTCTCAACTGAGTACAGATGAAGGAGGAGAACTGGACTGGTTGTGGCCTTCCTCGACTCCGGGACCGTCCGCCATAGATCTCCCAAATACAGGGGATACTCCAGATGCAACGCTGAATCCGGAGGCCACTGAATTCATACCCTTCAGTCCCTCAGCTGATTACTGGGAAGATGTTCCTGACACTTGCTCAGAGGAGGATCCTAGAGATTCCAATTATCAGTCAACTTCTGAATCGGAGGTTCCAGAACTAGAAATGTTACCTGAACTTGCTCCTGAAGAAGAGCATGTGGCGCTGGAGCCAGAAGTCCCAAGGGAGCAGAGGGCTCGCAGAGTTATCAGGCCTCCCAAGAAACTAACTTACCCCCAAATGGGGACGAGCTCAGAGGACTCTGTTGTAACGGCTAGGAGAAGTGTTGAGCAACCTGATCCCTCCACTGTCCATTTGGTGGAGGGCAACCCCAGCTCACTCTCTGGCACAGTTAGGCAGGCCACTCATGGTAGTGTGACCTGTGGGCAAGAGAGTTCCATCCCAAAATTTTGGTGGGAATTCCCTATGCCAACATCATACTCGACACTGTCCAAAATGGTACACAGTATTTGTTGAAGTTATCTTTGGGGACCAAAGAGTTTAAGTGGGGGGAGTGTGCAGCGGGGTTCCTTTAAAGACTCTTGAACTACTGTTCCCAGAACCCCACTGGTTCCCAGGATGTTTTGCTTCTGCCCCAGAGACTCATGGGTGGGGATATATAAGGAAGGGGCGAGGCCTGGCTCGGCCTCTTTGGACACGGGACGGCAGAGACTGATACACCTGTGCGGACCTGCGCTGGGTAAGGCCTGAAGCCTGGGGCCTTTCCGGAGCCGACCAAAGAGCCTTCCACCCCACTGCGAGCCTGGGTGGCATTCGACATCTCTACTTACAGCCTAGATTGGATCGGGGACCCGATCGCAGCGACCGCTGTGGGCGAGTGAAGACACAGCCGGTGGAAGACCCGGACGGAGATCGCGTCCGTTGGGTGAGCGAGCGTAAGCTCATTCCATAACCTGTTTGATAGTACTGTGCCTATAGACTGCCGAGGCCTATTACCTCATGTTAAAGACTCTCACTGGAGATCCACAGCAGGACTGATCCAGAGGATCTCCAGTGAAGTGTTGCCAGTTATCAACTTCCCCTTTTCCTGGATTACAATTGTTGTTTGTTCTTAAGTGCACCACCTCTACAGATTGCCGGTGAAGAATCCATCATTCATACAGGACTGAGTTCTAGAATTAGGAATCAGGCCTGATTCATTAGGGACCTAGTTTAGTTATCGCGCCACAGGGCGCCTAGTTAACAGTCGCCCCACGTGGCGTCTCCTTATACACCCCTCCCTCTCCATGGTGTAGTGTGACTGATATTGTATATTGCAGGGCTCTGTGAATATTCTAATGGTCAAGTTGTTATCACTGTTCATTCCCTTTGCATAGCTGAAAGTAAAATCTGTTATTCATTTATAACTACTCTGTGTCTGAGTCTCTCATAAAGTATAAGTATTAAATGTGTATACCCCTAGACTAACTGTGCCAGAAAGGGTCGAGTAGATTGCCGGGGGTTGGCGGAGCTGTATTCAGGGCCCAAACCGAATCTGCGGCCCTCTTAGTTGAGGGTATCGCTACATATATATAAAACAATAACTTAAATATAAGTGTATATATATTTTCTTGTATTGTTTATATATATATATATATATATATATATATATATATATATCTTTTGTGAGATACTGTATATATTATTTTTTAAACAAGAAAATATATATACAGGTATATATTTATAATTTATTGTTTATATATATATATATATATATATATATATATATATATATATATATATAAAACAATAAATTAAATATACCTGTATATATATATTCTTGTATTGTTTTTATATCTTTTGTGAGATACTGTATATATTATTAAAAAAATGTAAACAAGGAAATATATATACAGGTATATTAAATTTATATATACATATATATATATATATAAAAACAATAAATGAAATATACCTGTATATATATATATATTCTTGTATTGTTTATATATATATATATATCTTTTGTGAGATACTGTATACATTATTTTTTATTTTATTTTTAAACAAGAAAATATATATACAGATATACAGGTATATTTAATTTATTGTTTATATATATATAAAAACAATAAATCAAATATACCTGTATATATATTTTCTTGTTTAAAAAAATAAATAAATATATATATACAGTATCTCATATAATATATATATATATATATTCTTAAAATTAATAACATATATATATAATAAAAAATATATATAAGTAGAATTGTATTGTATAGTTATAAATAAAATGTCGTTTTGCGATTTTCTCACAATGCTCATCCCCCTGTGCCAATGCCAGAAGCCCACACAAAAGTCCAATCACAGGCAAGGACACCTACAGACAAATATAAAAAAAATGACATTCAAATTGCTTCTCTGTTCCTTTAATGCCGCGTACACACGATCGATTTTCTCGACGGCGAAAACACAGTCGGGAAAATAGACGGGAAAAATGAGGGAACGGCTTGGTTCCCTACACACGGCCGTTTTTCCCGACACATTTTTTCATGGTCGAGAAAAACGACCGTGTGCGGGCTCCCCGGCAGTGTTTCCCTATGGGAAAACTGCCGCGGAAAAAAATGACGGGAATCACGACGAGAAAAATTAGAGCATGTTCTAATTTTTCTCGTCGTGATTAATGTCGTTTTTCCCGTCGGGAAAAATGACAAAAAGCCCACAGACGGGCGTTTTTCTTGTTAAAAAAAAAAAAATGTAATTTTTCCCGACGGGAAAAATGATCGTGTGTACGCGGCATTAGAGTTTTAAATTCTTCTCAAATCTGAAAACGCGATGAGTTGCCACACACCGGCTGAAGGGTGAAATGAGGCTTGCAGTGTGATAGTCTGCTCTGTGATTGGATGGAGAGGATAGTAGTTAGGTGGACTTCAAGTGACAGCTCGGTCTCTGTGCCGGGAGCGTGCGGCGAACGCGTTCTCAGCACAGCAACAAATGGCTGCCCAGCAATGCCTATGTGTGGTGTGCATACTGTATGTGTTAGGCGGCGTAGATGCGGTCACGCAAATTTCTTAATCAGCCAATCCTCCGGGGAGCAGCGGGAAAAACATTGTGTTCCTTCATGCTTGGCTTCGAACCAGCCAAGTTTATTTTCTTTTAAGAAGCAATTTAAAATCAATCGATCTAAGATGATGGCGAACGTGCGTTCAGAAATTTCTCACGTTTGTTCAATGGGAACTGCGCAGAGGTCAACCGACATGTGAGAACAGGAAAGATCGCACCGGCATGGCGAGAAGATCTTCTTCAGGGCCCATTGAGATCTATGTGTGAGCATTTTTTTTTTTTTGGAGCATTACCACTTCCCATCCGGGCCAATTCTGACACTTCGCTCCTACATGTAAAAAATACTAATTTATTTTTTTTGCTAGAAAATTACTCAGAACCCCAAACACTATATATATATGTTTTTTTAGCAGACACCCTAGGGAATAAAATGGCGGTCATTGCAACTTTTTATCTCGCACGGTATTTGCGCAATCATTTTTCAAACGCATTTTTGTGGAAAAAAAAAACGGTTTCACGAATTAAAAAACATTAAAACATTAAAGTTAGCCCAATTTTTTTTGCATAATGTGAAAGATAAAGTTATGCCGAGTAAATAGATACCTAACATGTCACCCTTCAAAATTGCACACGCTCGTGGAATGGCGCCAAACGTTGGTACTTAAAAATCCTCATGGGCGACGCTTTAATTTTTTTTACTGGTTACATGTTTTGAGTTACAGAGGAGGTCTAGGGCTAGAATTATTGCTCTCGCTCTAACGTTCGCTGTGATACCTCACATCTGTGTTCTGAACACCGTTTTCATATGTGGGCGGGACTTAGATATGCGTTCGCTTCTGCGTACGAGCTACCGGGGACAGGGGCACTTTAAAAAAAAATAAAAAAAATGTTATTGTTATTTTTACTTTAAACTTTTTACTTTAACACTTTAAAAATAAAAAAATAAATTTGATCACTTTTATTCCTATTACAAGGAATGTAAACATCCCTTGTAATAGGAATATGACATGACAGGTCCTCTTTACAGTGAGATATGGGGGTCAATAAGACCCACATCTCACCTCTAGGCTGGGAAGCCTGAAATAAAAATAAAAAAACGATCACCGCTTCCTAGCCGAGGCGGTGCTGTTTTTTTGAATGCAGAGGCCGGGCGTGACCTCATAACATCGCGCCCGGCCTCCGAACGATCATAGAGACTCCGGCGACCATCTGGTCCGCCGGAAATCTCTATGGTAAGAAGCCAGGGCCGGCGGATCCTGTCACCGACTCACCGATCGCACAGGTGAGTCGGTAGAAGCACCAGAGGGCGGCGGGATGGGGGGATGGGGCGTCCTCTCTCGCCGGCTGTAAGAACGATCAAGCGGTGGAACAGCCGCTATGATCATTCTTACGGTGCACAGAATCGCCGGCTCTAAAAAACGATATCTGAATGATGCCTGTAGCTGCTCCCATCATTCAGATATCCCGGCTCAAAGTCAAGGACGTCCAGGGACGTCCATCTGGTAGGAAGTGGTTAAGCAGGTACATTGTCATGCATCAACAAGCGTTGACTTGCGTTCAATCCATTTTTGAATTTAGAATTTGGCGTGGAAAGGGTTAACAGCCATTGTTCTGATTCGCCGTCATTGACTTCTAGGGGCCACTTACCTTGTAACTCCACCCTCCACCGTGCACATCAAAGCTGATGAAGGGAGATGATTCCCCCCCGAAACGCGTTGAAACATCCTTTGATGTGGGTGGAGTCACAGTGCAATGCGAGTGACAAGGCAGCAAGCCGCTGGAGAGCGGTATGAGTACTCCACCACTGGATCCCAGGGATGAACACACACCAGCGGGTACATCTGCTCTGCAGCCACACTGCAATACAGCAGTTCCAATAACTGCACTGCTGGACAAGCCAAATCTTTCCTTGCTATTATGGACTTCCAATGGTGGAGTGTATTTATAAAAAAAATAAAAAACAGATAGCTATTTATCCTATGAGACCGCATTTACATTTGTCTTGTGGGAATGAGGACAAAATCGAATGTTACTCTTTTCTCTCCAGGTCGAATGTTATACATTCATACAGAATAGAATGAATCAGAAAAATACCACATTATGGCCATTAGATAGCTAGCGTTCATAGCAAAAGGCATTTATTTTCCTGTGATTATTAATGCCATCTAGTGGTCCTTATGTGGTATTTTCCTGAATCACACAATTCTGCATGAATAAGAAAATAGCCTAATAACATTCGATTTTGCACCCATTCCCATAGAACAACTGTACATACAGGTTCACCAGATGAATAGCTCTAAGCAATTTTCTATTTATTCATTCATAAAAATGAAAAAAAAATTGACAGAAATTTGCCGAAGTGAAAGCGCGTGTGCATTTGTTCTGTGTGAATGGAGCAAAATAATAATGTTATCAGGCTGTTTCCTGTGCTGGATGAATGTTTTACAGTGATTTGAAATGGAAAATACCACATTTGGCCACTAGATGGTGTGAAGAAAAATATAATTTTTCAGCTCCAACTAGTGGCCAAATGCGGTATTTTCGGTTTTAAATTGATGAATAACATTTTTCCAGCCCTGGAAACAGCCTAAGAACATACATTTTTTTTGTCCCATTTGCACAGAACAAATATATATGCACTTGTACTTGAGGAATAGCAAGGAGAAATGTTTTAATAGCTATGTATATACAATAAAAAATATATATAGCAATTTGCCCAGTGAAAGTGCATTTGTTCTGTGTAAATTAAGAAAAAAAAAATATTGTTATTAGGCTATTTTCAGTGCTGGATGAAATTTTTACGTTGATTTTTTTTTAAAAATACCACATTTGGCCACTGGATGGTGTGAAGTAAAATAGAAAGACCCAGTAAGCCAGAGGATTGTCGGTTGGAAAGGTCTCCAAGTCTGACCTTGCCCCTAGGTATTCCTGCACCATGTAAATCAGACGCTGGCGATGGTTGCTGGAACCGATCATACCTTGGGGCTGCGGACTAAAAAATTGTCTGAACGCATCAGTCAGACAGCCACCTTCCCCACCGCTCCTTCTTTGACTGACCGAAGCCTCAGCAACACGTTGTCCAGGACCAGGACCAGGAAATTGTAACCTCCCAGGCTCTGGAAACGCGTTGCACAAACCTTTCTGCAAGGCCTCCCGAAGACGTTTCATCCTCTGCTCCCTCTGCGACGGCAGGATAAGTTCCGCAACCTTACCCTTGTACCGTGGATCAAGAAGGGTTGCCAGCCAGTAATGATCCCTCTCCTTGATCACACGAATACAAGGATCCTTTTGCAGGCTTTGCAGGATCAGGGAGGCCATGCAGCGTAGGTTTGCTGAGGCATTCAGTCCGGAGTCCTCTGGGTCACTAAGGACGTCATGATCCGCAGCCACCCCCTCCCAGCCACGTACAAGTCCATGGGTTTCTGGGGACTGTAAACGATCCCTTGAAGACTGCTGCTGATGATGCTGAGTGCCAGGCTCCACCTCCATGCTGACACAATCCTCCTCCTCCTCCTCCTCCTCCTGTGCGATGGGTGGGACAGAAGGAACACTGTCTGGGTAAAGGGGGCCTTGAGAGGCAAGGAAGTCCTCCTCTTCCTGCCTCTGTTCTGCCTCAAGTGCCCTGTCCATTATTCCACGCAGCGTGTGCTCCAACAGGTACACAAGGGGGACAGTATCACTGATGCATGCACTGTCACTGCTCACCATCCTCGTGGCCTCCTCAAATGGTGCCAGGACAGTGCATGCATTCTTGATCATGGCCCACTGGCGTGGGGAAAAAAATCCAAGCTCCCCTGACCCTGTCCTGGTGCCATAGTCGCACAGGTACTCATTGATGGCCCTCTGTTGCGTGTGCAGCCGCTGCAGCATGGCCAACGTTGAGTTCCATCTGATGGGCATGTCACAGATTAGACGGTTCTTGGGCAGGTTGTATTCCTTTTGGAGGTCAGCCAGCCGAGCACTGGCATTATATGACTGGCGGAAATGCACACAGACTTTCCTGGCCTGCCTCAGGACCTCCTGTAAGCCCGGGTACCTGCACAAGAACTGCTGCACCACCAAGTTAAGGACGTGAGCCACACAGGGCACATGGGTCAGTTGTCCCTCTCGGAGTGCGGAGAGGAGGTTGGTGCCATTGTCGCAAACCACCATTCCTGGCTGAAGCTGGCGTGGCGTCAACCACCTCTGAGCCTGCCCCTGCAGAGCTGACAGAATCTCTGCCCCAGTGTGGCTCCTGTCCCCCAAACACACCAGCTCAAGCACCGCATGGCATCTCTTTGCCTGAGTACTTGCGTAGCCCCTTGAACGCCTATGGAGAACCGCTGGTTCCGAGGACAAATCAGCACAGGAAGAGGCCATGGAGGAAGAAGAAGAGGAGGGGGTGGAGGAGAGAGGTGTGTCAGAATCACCACTAGTAGCATTTTGGAGGCGTGGTGGCGGAAACAACCTCCAACAAGACTGCACCCTGTCCTGCATCCTTCCCAGCTGCCAGCAAAGTCACCCAGTGTGCCGTGAAAGATAGGTAACGTCCCTGTTCATGGCTGCTGGACCATGAGTCAGCGGTAATATGCACCTTACCGCTGACCGCCCTATCCAGGCCAAGACATTGCCTTCCACATGCCTGTAGAGAGCCGGAATAGCCTTCCGTGAGAAAAAGTGGCGTTTGGGAACCTGCCACTGAGGAACCGCACATTGCACAAACTCACGGAAGGGGGCCGAGTCTACCAACTGAAAAGGCAGCAGTTGGAGTGCTAGAAATTTAGCCAAGCTAGCATTCATCCGCTGGGCATGTGGAAGGCTGGGAGCGAACTTCTTTCGGCGGTTTAGCAACTGGGGCAGGGAAATTTGCCTGGTACAATCGGACGTTGGTGTAGCGATAGGAGATTGCCCGCAAGTGCTTGGCAATGACACACCTAATTCTACACCTTCATTCCTCTCAGTGCAGGTTTCAGAGAGGACTGAAGGTATAGTGGGGTTAGAGATCCCAGCTGATGAGGAGCAAGGAGAGGTCCGCCTTTTTCTTTGGTGTGGGTCTTTTAAGTACGCTTGCCAATGGACTGCATAGGAGTTTGACATATGTCTGGTCAAGCATGTGGTGCCCAAACGGCTGGTGTTTTGGCCACGCGATATACGCTTCAGACATATGTTGCAAATAGCAACGGTGCGATCTGCTGCACACGTCTCAAAAAAGTCCCACACCAAAGAACTTTTTGAATAACGCGCGGAGTCAGCAGCGCCCTGCACAGGCGGAGCTCTGTGGTGTGATGCAGTTGGTTGGCTGCCCTTAAGCTGGCCCCCGGAAGGCATCCTGCCTCGTTGGAGATGTGCCTCCTCCTCCTCTCTCCTATAAAGGCACCCACGTAGAGTCAGTGACCTCATCATCCCCTCCCTCCTCGTCACTGGAGTAAACCTGGCAGTATGCTGCAGCTGGGGGAACATGACTGCCAGTTTGTTGTCCTTCTTGGGCACCCCCTCTCCCTGGGCTCACGTTACTGCCTTCATACTCAACCTGGGTACCATCATCAGAGCCTTCAAAACGCTGCACATCCTCCTGCAGCATGTACCCCACACTGTGGTCGAACAGTTCGGGGGACTCCTCAGGGCATGATGGTGGGGCTAGGGAAGGAGTAACTGATGACCTCGAGCCAATGGAATAGGCCGCTTTGGCACCTTCATTGGCAGCCAAGGAACTCTGAGCCTGGGTGACAGAGGATGAGGAGGATGAGGACGGCTTGGTCATCCACTCTACCAACTCTTCTGCATGTTGTGGCTCAACACGGCCACCTGCCGGAAAAAAGGACAAGCGCGCCCCACGGGCACGTGCTGAGGGTGCACCATGTCCACGACCAGCACTGTTGGCTCTAGACACAGAGCCTGCTTGCCCTCTTTTAGTGGCCTGTGAGTGTCTGCCTCTCCTTGGTGGCCTTCCAGACATACTGTATTTGATGTATTTGAATAGGTACACCAGGAATGGCCTGCAGTGAGATGTAGCTGCACAAAGCTGGGATGTATATATATAAAATGAATATACTGCAGCTACCTGAATCAACTGCCTGCCTGTAGTATATTAGGAAGAGAACAACAGGAACGCTCTGCAATGAGGTTTAGCTGCACACTGTGCCCAGGATACAGTATACTGACTGAATATACTGCAGCTCCTTGAATCGACTGTCTGCCTGTAGTATATTAGGAAGAGAACAGGAACGCTCTGCAGTGAGGTTTAGCTGCACACTGTGCCCAGGATACAGTATACTGACTGAATATACTGCAGCTACCTGAATCAACTGCCTGCCTGTAGTACAGGGCTCAAAATGTCAAGTCCTGAGCTACTAGCCAGGCCTCAAGGGTTACTCGCCACCAGTTGCCCCACCCAGCCCGCCCTGCCCTGCCCCTAGTTCCGCCCCTAAACACGCCCTCATAAATTATCTCATGAAATTACACTTAAATGTTTTATGCAGAATTAAGTTATAAAAATAAATGTTAACAACAACTGTATCCATGCCCACCAATGCAGGCTGCCTGTGCCCACCAATGCAGCCTTGTGTTTACCAATCCAGCCTTGTGCCCACCAATGCAGCCTTGTGCCCACCAATGCAGCCTTGTGCCCACCATGCAGCCTGTGTCCACCATGCAGCCTGTGTCCACCAAATGCAGACAGAGCTTGAAATATTTTACAAAGAAGAATGAGCAAAAATGTCCCTCTCTAGATGTGCAAAGCTGGTAGAGAAAGACTTGCAGCTGTAATTGCAGTGAAAGGCGGTTCTACAAAGTATTGACTCAGGGGGGCGCCATACAAATGCCCCCCACACTTTTCACATATTTATTTGTATAATTTTCCTTCCACTTCACAGTTATTTGTCCCTTTGTGTTGGTCTATCACATAAAATCCCAATAAAATACATTTACGTTTTTGGTTGTAACATGAGAAAATGTGGAAAATTCCAAGGGGTATGAATACTTTTTCAAGGCACTGTATACGTATTGCAGTTCGGCAAGTGGTTATAGTCTAATAATCGGATGAATAGCTCTGCACATTTTTTACAAATCCCCCCCCCCCCCCCCATCATCATTTCCTTGATAACCGCTCCACGCCGACCGTACACAAATTTTCGTTAATGGCATGAAGGGATTATACCGGGGTGATACAGTTTTTTAGAGTGGACGGTCGGCTCTTTAGTGATAACAACCGATGCGGCTAAAAGCCGCTCGGCTGTAAACTAAAGGAGCGGGAGGGGACGTACCCCCCTCCCACCACCTTCCGACACTTTTCCCAGACCTCCCGTCCTACCGGGAGACCCGAGTCACCAGCTGGCACGTCCGCCGCCTAGGCTGAGACCCTAACGGTGCCGGATGTAAAATCCCAAAAGCGACGTCCCTTCCGGTTTACTCGGCTTCCAATGGCGCCGATTTTAAAAAAATGACAGAATTCAGAATCGCCGATTTTGGCGATCTGAATACTTTTAAGTGCAAAGGAGAAATTTGGGGTCTATTAGACCCCTGATTACTCCATAAAGAGTACCTGTCACTACCTATTACTGTCACAAGGGATGTTAACATTCTTTGTGACAGCAATAAAAGTGATCAGAATTTTTTTTTTTTAAAGGGATAATGTTAAAAAAATTTAAAAGAGATACGATTTTTTTTTAACTGCCCCGTCTCTGCGTGCTCGGGCAGCAAAGAAAACACATACATAAGTCACGCCCACAAATGTAAACGGTGTTCAAATCACACATGTGAGGTATCGCCGCGATCATCAAAGTAAGAACAATAATTCTAGCAAAAGACCTCCTCCGTAACTCTGACCCGTTACATTTTTTAAAGCGTCGCCTATGGAGATTTTTAGGTACCGTAGTTTGTCACCATTCCCCGAGCATGCGCAATTTCAAAGCGTGACATGTTAGGTATCTATTTACTCGGCATAATATCATCTTTCACAATTTACAAAAAAATTGGGCTAACTATACTGTTTTTTTTTTATTCATGAAAGTGCGTTTGAAAGACCGCTGCACAAATACCCTGTGACATAAAATATTGCAGCAATCACCATTTTATTCTCTAGAGTCTTTGCTAAAATATATATATATATAATGTTTGGGGGTTCTAAGTAATTTTCTAGCAACTAGTAACTTGTAAGCAACAAATGTCAGAAATAGGCTTAGGCATGAAAGGGATAAACAAGATACATTGTATTCATTTTATGTGTGTGTAGTAACATTGTATACATTTTATGTGTGTGTAGTAACATTGTATTAATTTTATGTGTGTGTAGTAACATTGTATTAATTTTATGTGTGTGTAGTAACATTGTATTAATTTTATGTGTGTGTAGTAACATTGTATACATTTTATGTGTGTGTAGTAACATTGTATACATTTTATGTGTGTGTAGTAACATTGTATACATTTTATGTGTGTGTAGTAACATTGTATACATTTTATGTGTGTGTAGTAACATTGTATACATTTTATGTGTGTGTAGTAACATTGTATACATTTTATGTGTGTGTAGTAACATTGTATACATTTTATGTGTGTGTAGTAACATTGTATTCATTTTATGTGTGTGTAGTAACATTGTATACATTTTATGTGTGTGTAGTAACATTGTATTCATTTTATGTGTGTGTAGTAACATTGTATACATTTTATGTGTGTGTAGTAACATTGTATTCATTTTATGTGTGTGTAGTAACATTGTATACATTTTATGTGTGTGTAGTAACATTGTATTCATTTTATGTGTGTGTAGTAACATTGTATACATTTTATGTGTGTGTAGTAACATTGTATTCATTTTATGTGTGTGTAGTAACATTGTATACATTTTATGTGTGTGTAGTAACATTGTATACATTTTATGTGTGTGTAGTAACATTGTATTAATTTTATGTGTGTGTAGTAACATTGTATTCATTTTATGTGTGTGTAGTAACATTGTATACATTTTATGTGTGTGTAGTAACATTGTATACATTTTATGTGTGTGTAGTAACATTGTATACATTTTATGTGTGTGTAGTAACATTGTATTCATTTTATGTGTGTGTAGTAACATTGTATTCATTTTATGTGTGTGTAGTAACATTGTATACATTTTATGTGTGTGTAGTAACATTGTATTCATTTTATGTGTGTGTAGTAACATTGTATACATTTTATGTGTGTGTAGTAACATTGTATACATTTTATGTGTGTGTAGTAACATTGTATACATTTTATGTGTGTGTAGTAACATTGTATACATTTTATGTGTGTGTAGTAACATTGTATTAATTTTATGTGTGTGTAGTAACATTGTATACATTTTATGTGTGTGTAGTAACATTGTATACATTTTATGTGTGTGTAGTAACATTGTATACATTTTATGTGTGTGTAGTAACATTGTATACATTTTATGTGTGTGTAGTAACATTGTATACATTTTATGTGTGTGTAGTAACATTGTATACATTTTATGTGTGTGTAGTAACATTGTATACATTTTATGTGTGTGTAGTAACATTGTATACATTTTATGTGTGTGTAGTAACATTGTATACATTCTGGGGGGTTATTTCAGGTTGTTTTGCAAAACAGAGGAAGCTGAATTATTGCATTTCATAGATCAATCAACAGCCAAAAAATATCCAGAAACATGTAAAAAAAAGCCCCCAATTGTTCTCTCGGCGTATCTATAAATATCCCCAGAAGCAGGATTGGAGAACGTGGATCCTGTACTGAATGACATTCGATTTGCTTGTTTTATGTGAATTATCCGACACATGGGTAATAATTGCGCACTGGACACTTCTGAAGAGGTAACGTGCAGACTGAGCGAGCGGCTGCGTGGTACGGGGGAGGGGAAGAAAACGCGGACTGTACAGGTGACTGAGGATGCGGCTAGGGCTGTGCTGTCAGCACGAGAATATTAACCCCTTCGCGTCTAAGAGTAAAACAAACGTTAATGCCTAAGCACGATTTTGCAACTTTGACACGTGTTAGTAAAACCGTACATATCATCACCACTACTTTGTACATCCAGGAGGATTTTTTCAGGATAATTTGGGCTTTTATTTTTTGTTTACAAACGTTTTTTATTTATTTTTTGGTGGAAAAATTATTGTTACAAGAATATATTACAAATAAAAAATAATTGTTCAGATACACTGTTGTATACATGTAATGAAGCATTTTTATAATAATTTTTAGGCTAACAGAATAATAAATTGGGCTTTTATTTGGTGTTAAATGGAATATCTCCTGATTTTTTTTTATTATTAAAGGAAAACTGGCCCACAATAGTAAAAAATTGTACAAAATTGTAGAAAAAAAAAATATATTTTTTTAAATTTAGCTGTATACAGGTCCTTCTCAAAAAATTAGCATATTGTGATAAAGTTCATTATTTTCTGTAATGTACTGATAAACATTAGACTTTCATATATTTTAGATTCATTACACACAACTGAAGTAGTTCAAGCCTTTTCTTGTTTTAATATTGATGATTTTGGCATACAGCTCATGAAAACCCAAAAATCCTATCTCAAAAAATTAGCATATTTCATCCGACCAATAAAAGAAAAGTGTTTTTAATACAAAAAAAGTCAACCTTCAAATAATTATGTTCAGTTATGCACTCAATACTTGGTCGGGAATCCTTTTGCAGAAATGACTGCTTCAATGCGGCGTGGCATGGAGGCAACCAGCCTGTGGCACTGCTGAGGTGTTATGGAGGCCCAGGATGCTTCGATAGCGGCCTTAAGCTCATCCAGAGTGTTGGGTCTTGCGTCTCTCAACTTTCTCTTCCCAATATCCCACAGATTCTCTATGGGGTTCAGGTCAGGAGAGTTGGCAGGCCAATTGAGCACAGTAATACCATGGTCAGTAAACCATTTACCAGTGGTTTTGGCACTGTGAGCAGGTGCCAGGTCGTGCTGAAAAATGAAATCTTCATCTCCATAAAGCTTTTCAGCAGATGGAAGCATGAAGTGCTCCAAAATCTCCTGATAGCTAGCTGCATTGACCCTGCCCTTGATAAAACACAGTGGACCAACACCAGCAGCTGACATGGCACCCCAGACCATCACTGACTGTGGGTACTTGACACTGGACTTCAGGCATTTTGGCATTTCCCTCTCCCCAGTCTTCCTCCAGACTCTGGCACCTTGATTTCTGAATGTACTTTGGACCACTGAGCAACAGTCCAGTGCTGCTTCTCTGTAGCCCAGGTCAGGCGCTTCTGCCGCTGGTTCTGGTTCAAAAGTGGCTTGACCTGGGGAATGCGGCACCTGTAGCCCATTTCCTGCACACGCCTGTTCACGGTGGCTCTGGATGTTTCTACTCCAGACTCAGTCCACTGCTTCCGCAGGTCCTCCAAGGTCTGGAATCGGTCCTTCTCCACAATCTTCTTCAGGGTCCGGTCACCTCTTCTCGTTGTGCAGCGTTTTCTGCCACACTTTTTCCTTCCCACAGACTTCCCACTGAGGTGCCTTGATACAGCACTCTGGGAACAGCCTATTCGTTCAGAAATTTCTTTCTGTGTCTTACCCTCTTGCTTGAGGGTGTCAATGATGGCCTTCTGGACAGCAGTCAGGTCGGCAGTCTTACCCATGATTGCGGTTTTGAGTAATGAACCAGGCTGGGAGTTTTTAAAAGCCTCAGGAATCTTTTGCAGGTGTTTAGAGTTAATTAGTTGATTCAGATGATTAGGTTAATAGCTCGTTTAGAGAACCTTTTCATGATATGCTAATTTTTTGAGATAGGATTTTTGGGTTTTCATGAGCTGTATGCCAAAATCATCAATATTAAAACAAGAAAAGGCTTGAACTACTTCAGTTGTGTGTAATGAATCTAAAATATATGAAAGTCTAATGTTTATCAGTACATTACAGAAAATAATGAACTTTATCACAATATGCTAATTTTTTGAGAAGGACCTGTATTTCTTGCTACTACCATAACCTTCCACCAAAGTACAAACCAAAATAAATTCTACTGCTCCTGATAATTGCAGTGAAATCACATATGTGTATGTTAGTTGTTGTTTGTACAATGCTGGGTGCAGGGGCGCTGCTTCCCTGTCCATGCGTCTGGCCCTTTAATCTACATCCAGGGCACCGGACGCATGGATTCCAATGGGTTTTTTTTTTTTAAGCACATGATCAGAGCCTGAGGCTCTAATTGGCTTAAAAAAAGGGCGGGCTCGGGGCGCAGAGCACTGCGCCCCGAGCCCACCCAGTTGTGTGACAATAGCGAATTATTATTTGCTATTGTCACACTGATTCTTCCCCCGGCCAACCAGGAAGCGGGTCCTGAGACTCGTTTCCAGATTGGCAGAAAAGAGAAGTGATCCTATTGGCCTAGGAGGAGGAGGAGGGAGGAGACGCACAGCCGCCGTGACGCTGAGGAGAATGCGCAGACTGTTCTGTACCCAGCAGGTCATGACTGATTGAAATACCTTTCTCTCTCAGTGAAGATGTTGTTTCTTGGCTTCCCCCTGCAGTGCTCTGTGCTGCCAGAGCTCAGTAACAGCCACACCATTCAGCACACATCATCACACAGCCATATATTGCAGAAAAGAGAGGGGGTGTGTCAAACTAAGTCAGTTACTGAGTGCTGATTACTGAGAGCACTAGGTCTGTCTACACTGACTCTCTGACTGGTGTGTATCACGCCAGGTTATGACCTCTGATTGGAAATACTCTCGTCTCTCATTGTAGATGTTGCTTTTTTAGTCTTCCCCTGCAGTACTCTGTGCTGGCAGAGCTGAGTAACAGCCACACCTTTCAGCACACGTCATCACACAGATATACATTGCAGAAAGGCGGGAGGGCGTGTGTGTGACTAGAAAGGGGGTGTGTCTGACCAGGTCAGTTACTGAGTGCTGATTACTGAAAGCACTAGGTATACCTATGCAGACTGTTGGACTATTCTGCATCCCAGCAGGTTATGATCTGTGATATTACTTTAGTCTCTCAGTGTAGATGCTGTGTTGCTTCCTGGCCTCCCCCTGCAGTGCTCTGTGCTGGCAGAGCTCAGTAACAGTCACACCTTTCAGCATGTGTCACCACAAAGACATATATAAAGCAGGAAGACAAGGGGGTGTGTCTGACTAGAAAGGGGGCATGTCAGACCAGGTCAATTACTGAGTACTGATTATTGAGAGCACTAGGTATGGTGACTGTCGGACTGGTGTGTATCCTGGCAGGTTATGATCTGTGATTTGAAATACTTTCATCTCCTATGCCGCGTACACACGACCATTTTTTAATGATGAGAAAAATGCAATTTTTTAAAATGGTCATTAAAAATGATTGTGTGTGGGCTTACGAGCATGAACGTGAAAAATGGCCATGAAAAAATTGGAACATGCGCTAATTTTTCGTTTTTCTCGTCATGAAAAACGGCCGTGTGTATGCTTTAACGACGTAAAAAAAAATGCGCATGCTCAGAATCAAGTATGAGACGGGAGCGCTCGTTCTGGTAAAACTAGCGTTCGTAATGGAGATAGCACATTCGTCACACTGTAACCGACTGAAAAGCACGAGGCTGAAAAGCGCGAATCGTCTCTCACCAAACTTTACTAACATGAAGGGTGGAGCCATCCGAATGGAACTTCCCCTTTATAGTGCCGCCGTATGTGTTGTACGTCACCGCGCTTTACTCTAACATTTTTTTCCATGATAGTGTGTAGGCAAGGCAGGCTTGAGAAGAATCACGTCGAGAAAAATGCAGTTTTTTTAAATGACATTAAAAACGGTCGTGTGTACGTGGCCTTAGTGTAGATGGTGCTTCCTGGCCTCCCCCTGCAGTGCTCTGTGTTGGCAGAGCTAACAGCCACACCTTTCAGCACACGTCATCACACAGACCTCTATTGCAGGAAGAAGAGGGGGGCGTGTCTGACCAGAGAGGGGGTGTGTCAGACCAGGTCAGTTACTGAGTGCTGATTACTGAGAGCACTAGGTCTGTCTACACTGACTGTTGGACTATTCTGTATCCCAGCAGGTTATGATTGATTGAAATACCCCCCTCTCTTAGTGTAAATGGTGCTTCCTGGTCTCACCCTGCAGTGCTCTGTGCTGGCAGAGCTGAGTAACAGCCAGACCCTTCAGTACACATCATACAGACATATAATGCAGAAAGGAAAGGGGGCGTGTCTGGCCAGGTCAGTTACTGAGTGCTGATTACTGAGAGCACTAGGTATACCTATGTAAATGTAGCACACAGATCCTTTTCTCTGCCGTCCAGTCGGGCACACCTGCTACTTTCCCGGTATCCCCCCTTGTGTAGAGGGGCGAGCGGTGTTATTGTTTGGGCCTTGGAGCAATTACCTCTCTCAAATGGATCCCTTGCTCCGTTGTCTAAGTAGAAGTTTTCAGAATAAGGCCAATGTCCACACAGGAGTAAAACCTAAGCAGTAAGGCTTTATTCTTTATCCTTGCAGAAAACTTGAAGAGAAAGTAGGAAAGAAGAGAAGGGGAGGTTCAGGCACGCAGCACTTAAAACACAATGCAACTCTTTCGTCGCCACCCAAGCCTGAGTGGGTATTGCTCACCCGGATAGTCCCTTTACGAGCGATCCTAGCAGCCGGGATGGAGCACGGATAAATTATGAACGTTTTAGGGGATGTGATCAGGAATCCTCTGCCACAGGATTATTATTCCCAACCCTCCCTGCCAAGCAATAATCAAGAACCTTTAAGCCGGATTGGCGTATTGCAGGGCTTGTAACGATGGATCCCTCCTTAGGTGAGCTCCAGGCCTCCTCCCGAGACAGCAGTACCGTCGCTAGTCTCCTCACGGGACTGATCCTCCCCTGGTCTCCTTCCCTAAGCGTGGCTTCCCTAAAGTGGGCAGCCTGGGATGCTTCTTCAGTTGTAGACCCTAGCTGAAGGTGCTGGGCCTACCAGGTAGCAATGTAGCCTCGGGCTGAAGGTGCCTGGGGCTATTCCACACACGCGCGCACACGAACCCCGAACCAAAGGCGTCTGCCCCTTATGTACCCTCTCCCAGTATGCACAGCGGGTAGACCACGCCAACTGTACGGCTGCCGAGAAAGGACACCCAAGGTGTTGTGATACCCCCCCTAGGTTCAACCTATGCCGGTGATGACAGTGCCACCTACAGGCAAACAGGGAACACTACTGCCAGGCGGTATCACACCCAGAGCAGAAGCAAATCCAGAACAGACAATTGATCTGAGCCCAATTACTGGCTCAGATTACCCTTAAATTTACACATAGCGCCCCCAAATATTGGGGGGGTGGGCAGTGGCGTCTCTAGCTTTCATATTTAGGGGGGGCACATGGGGGGACAAGGACAAAAGTAGGGGGGCCAACCATAAAACGTGTGTGTGTGTGTGTGTGTGTGTGTGTATGCACACGAAACGCATGAACATGAAATATTCCTGACAATGTACACGAAACGCACAAATATGAAATATTCCAGACAAATTCAATGCACACGAAACACATGAACATGAAATATTCCTGACAATGTACATGAAAAGCACAAAAATGAAATATTCCAGACAAATTCAATGCACACGAAACGCATTAACATGAAATATTCCTGACAATGTACACGAAACGCACAAATATGAAATATTCCTGACAATGTACACGAAACGCACAAATATGAAATATTCCTGACAATGCACACAAAACGCACAAATATGAAATTTGAATTCTTAATTCACGGTTCACCTACGTTGTCAGCAAATTTTAACTCATTCATGGTAAAATATCAATTTATTGTTTAATCCTTATCAATTATCATTGCATGCACTTTGTAAACTGAAAAAAATATTTCTTAGGCCCGGTTTACACTGGTGTGTTGCGAGAACACTGCGAATCCACTGCGGATTCCTGCATCGCACCCGACACGCACGCAAGTTCACATTTAAGGCTAGGTTCACACTGCTGCGATGTCAGAGTTCGCATGTGATCCGCACCGCACTGCAAGTGCACATCACAGGACCCTTTTTTTTGTCCGCAGCAGAATCGGATCGCATGGGTGTTCACACCCATGCGATCCGATTCCTGTCCGAGTTTGCAGATCGCACTGCGATATGTTAACTGATTTGGGGGTGTCATTAACTTTTACTTGACACTCCCAGCAGTTCACATAGGGCAGTGTGAACTGCTGCCGGGAAAACCTGCGATGCGGGAACCCGCAGTGGATTCGCAGCGTTCCCGCATCGCAGCAGTGTGAACTGAGCCTAAATCTGAAATAAATAGCTGGTGGTTCTGGTGCCGGACAACAGTAACTTCAAAGATACATAAGACAGAGCTCTCATGGAGGTAACAGAAAAAATACTTAACTAATATTATATATTGGGGTCAATGATATATATTTTAACCTCTAAAACACACATTGGTTTGGGTTTTGCAAAAAGAAAAAACAAAGCCTCCTATATACTATTTAGTCAATATTACTTCATCTTTTCATCATGCTTTTCTAATATTAGTTAAGTATTTTTTCTGTTACCTCCATGAGAGCTCTGTCTTATGTATCTTTGAAGTTACTGTTGCACCAGAACCACCAGCTATTTATTTCAGATTATAAATGGTAATGCAAGCAAATTTTTACTGTTTTTTGGACCTACCTTTCCTGTGGCAGCACTGGTGGCAGAGGCACTGTGACTGGACTGGAGTTGGCGGGCAAAATATGATCAATTATTCATGCTAACCTACCGCGGCGATGGGAGTTAGCATGCGGTAGGCTGGCTGCGCTGCTCTTCTCAGTGACTCACTGACTCCACCCCCCTGGAGCAGGGAGCTTGAGCACGACGTAGCCAGCGCCGCGGACTACAATTCCCATAATCAATAGCGGCGGCCGTCAGACGCGACGTCACGTGACAGACTGACGTCTGTTACTGTAGTGAGTCTGATTCAGTCATTCAGCGCCGCGGATGGAAACTCAGATAGCCGCGGCGCTGGCGGACATTTTTTGTGTTAAAACCAACAACTTAACTTGGGGGGGCACATGGGGGGGCACACAGTAAAATTGGGGGGGACGTGGCCCCCTCAGGTCCCACCCTGGTGACGCCCATGGGGGTGGGGCGCTACATAAACTTTTGGATTATTCTGTATTTCAGCAGGTTATGATCTGTGATTGAAAATACTTTCGCCTCTCAGTGTAGATGGTGCTTCCTGGCCTCCCCCTGCAGTGCTCTGTACTGGCAGAGCTGAGTAACAGCCACACCTTTCAGTATGTGTCACTACACACTAGGGTTGTCACCTCATCCCTTTAAACCCGAACACGTATTAATTACACAGGTTCTGTGGCTCATTAACCACTTGCCGGCCGGCCGCCGTCGTTGTTGTACGTCGGCTGTTTGAAGAGGAATATCGTTATGGCAGCAGCTAGCTGGTATCTTCTTCAGTGGGCGGTCCGCTTTCAGATAAAAGTGGTCTCTGTGGCGGATTCGCTGCAAGATCACTTTTATCGGTGGCGGGAGAGGGGCCCCCCTCCCGCCGCGCTCCGCTTGTCTCCACCACTTACCAGAGCCACTGGTAGCAGCAGAGACAATTGCATCCTCTCCCCTAGATGCCTGGCTGCCAAGTGAGAGAAAGATGGCTTCCACTCGGCTCCATAGCACTGGAGGGCGGAAATGACGTTTAAAGGGGATTTTTTTTTTTTTTAACTATCTTTTAGACCCCAGATCTCATATTTAAGAGGACCTGTCATGCTTCTTTCTATTACAAGGGATGTTTACACTCCTTGTAATAGGAATAAAAGTGACCCCAATTTGTTTTTAAAAGGACAGTGTAAAAATGTTAAATAAAAAGTAAAATAAGTAATAAAAAAATATATATATTTTTTAAAGCGCCCCGTCCCGCCGAGCTTGCGCGCAGAAGCGAACGCATACGTATGAAGACAGTATTCAAACCACACGTGAGGTATCGCCGCGATTGTTAGAGTGAGAGCAATAATTTTAGCCCTAGACCTTCTCTTTAAATCTAAACATGTAACCTGTAGAAATTTTTAAACGTTGCCTATGGAGATTTTTAAGGGTAAAAGTTTGTTGCCATTCCACGAGTGGGCGTAATTTTGAAGCGTGACATGTTGGGTATCAATTAACTTGGCGTAACATTATCTTTCACAATATAAAAAAAAAAATTGGGCTAACTTTACTGTTTTTTTTTTTTTAAGTCAGTTCTCCCCATCCCAGATCGGCTCTTCATTGGGTAGATCGATAGCAGTGCAGCCATTGGCTCCCGCTGCTGTCAATCAAATCCAATGACGCGGCCACTTGGGGGGGGCGGGGCAGAGTCATACAATCGGCGGCTATGGACACCGAGTGTATGACACAGGAGCGCGCCCGCAAGGTAACCCCCTCAGGAGAGAGTTTCCCAGGGGGGGGGGTTAGCTCTTGCGGGGAGGAGCTGCGAGAGCGGCCGTGGGACCCCAGAAGAGGTCGATCGGGGGCCACAAACTGCACAGTGGAGGTAAGTATGATATGTTTGTTATTTAAATAAAAAAAAATCGAAGCTCTAGTGTTATTTTAAGTGGGGTAATTAAATTCACTTAGTACATTCAATCAGTCTCAGAATCTGTGTAATTAATATGTGTTCGGGATTAAAGGGATGAGGTGGCAACCCTACCACACACACACATACAATATATAGCAGGAAGACGAGAGGGGCGTGTCAAAGCAGGTCAGTTACTGAGTGCTGATTACTGAGATCACTAGATTTGTTTATGCTGACTATTGGATTGTATTTAGACCCAGCTGATGCACCCGGAAAGTGGGGGTTAGCAGTGGCATCACTTGGGGGGGCAGAGGGGGCCATGGCCCTCACCAACATTATACTGTGCCCCCCAATTAAAAGGCCTTTTTTTGTGTACCGGGTGCCGAGTGCTGGATGTTAGTACAATGTCTATCTGACTGGATATCTAGTTCCTTGACTTTAATTTATCTTTAAATCTAGTTTCTCATACGCAACCATGATATAATCTCTCACCTGCAAACAATAAATCAATATTTCTAGCCCACTGTGACTATTATGTCTGAAGGATTCGAATGCCAAAAGAGATGAGTGGACGGATTCAGGGCTTGTTCAGTCTGGAACACGGTGTGTGAAAAACATTCAGTGTGCCTTTCCTGCACTGAAAATGCACTGTGTGTGCGATCTGCTGCTGGTGTCAATATATTTCTAATGACACCCTGAGTGCAGCCTGCAAACACACTGTGATTGCCTGCACTGGATTGCACAGTATCACAGTACCATTCAATCTGGTGCAGTGCCTATTTAAAAAAAAAAAAAAAAAAAAAAAAAACTAGTGTATGCATTAATTTTGGTGCAATTTCATCCTATTCAAATGAGTTGCACAGAAATCGCACAGGAACGGAAAATGTATTTCAGGAGTGAACTGACCCTAAAGTGGGAGGGGCCAGCAGGGTGCTGTACATCGCTTCCTGAAAACAGCACCCATATGTTATGCTGAGACTCTATGAATGAAAGGGGCGGGGCCAGGGAAATTAAGCGTGGCAGTCTATAATGCATATTGCGAGAAGCTCACAGTGTGCAGTGAAATCAGAGGAAGCCATGTCAGTCTAGGAGAGAAGCCGGTAAACCCGGAGGATGGAGGTCAGATTTAAGAAACCACAAAAATGCAGATATTAATAAGTTTGATTTTCTTTATTTTTTTATTCAAGAAAAAAAAAAAAATACGACTTTCAGAAATAGCATATAAAATAAATATTTCTCCCTTTTATGTAAACAGATTCCCTGCCTGCATCAGAATGAAATAAAACCCCTCTGTCTGTACATGTACAATATATATATACACACACACACACACATTATATACAAAGAGCTCTGTACAGTCACATTGTGCCACTGCCCCGCCCATTTCCATCTTATATACAATCACAGTGTGTCACTGCCCCGCCCACTCCCATCTTATATACAATCACAGTGTGTCACTGCCCCGCCCACTTCCATCTAAGCTTATATACAATCTGTACAGTCAGTGTGTCACTGCCCCGCCCACTTTATATACAATCTTTACAGTCACAGTGTGTCACTGCTCCGCCCACTCCCATCTCAGCTTATATACAATGATTCCATTTCCTTTCCTTTGTAAAAAAAAAAATAAAAAAAAAAAAAAAAAAAAATACACAATGTTGCAAAAACACCTCATAATTATAATCCAATAATAATAATCATACATATGAAGAGCGATCACACACACAGATTTCGAATACCATCAACATCAGATGAATTGCACGTCCCCCCACCACACACTGATTGGCCCAAAGAGATGACGATTTAATAAGTCGGTAGGATGTCATGGCATTTTCTCCTTTTTCACTGCCAATCAGACCTGTGCGCAAAACCTCAGAAGGAAGCCGTTTTTTTTATCTGCGTCTCCACACATTTAGGTGACAGCACAACCTTAGAGTGCAGCTTCCAACTGAGGCTTTTCGCATGGGTGCCTCACCTTCAAAGCAGCTTACCCTTTAACACCTGACCTTAAAACGCTTATTAACTAAGATATCAAAAAAAATAATGTTTTTCTTTTTTTTTTTACCATTAACCCAAAGATATCAGTAGCTTATATTAAAGGTCTTTAGGCAGTGGGAAGTTTGGGCAACGGTAAACCTTGGGCTGATTTGGATATCCGCAAAGCAGCCTTGATAAAGGAGAGCCATTAACATTTACAAGTATAGATATAAGCAGGGGCTTTGCTAGGTCTACAAAAGATCTGGGGCTCTAGCCCCAAGCAGCGAAGTAAAGAAAGTCATATGCTTGGGTGGGCATATACATGTGGGTATATATATATATATATATATAAAATATCGTTACATATCTGAGTGAGGATTCCCCTTTACATCAGGGTCCCCAGAGAACCCCCGCACCTTCATCAGGGTTCCCCCCATTCTGCCTCAGCACCCGCCCTGGTCACCCTAGAGACTCTGGGCCTTGGGCCCCAGATTCAGGGCTATAGCCCCAGAAGCCACCCCCCTAGCAACACCACTGGGTATAAGGAGCTTTGAACAAATGTATCAATAAAGTTCCTAGGAAACAAATATTTCTTCAGTACATTGACTAACAGGAAGCAAAATGTGCACTGCAAAAATATCCTCCCCTTCCAATCAGAACGCTAAATGGCAGCTCCTTTTGTATTTAAAGAGCAAGTCCAGCCAAAACTTGTTTTCTTCCAGTTAGAAAGGATTAGAACCCATGCAAAGTTTTTGGGAGCCCCATTATAGAGATTTCCCCTCGCTTCCTGTCCCGTGACAACGATTCCACCAGACAGGAAGTGAGGGAAAATCTCCAACAGCAGTAGAAATACCAAAAACCTGACAGGGGGTTCTAGCCTTCCCCTATTCATCTAACACACGTTGTCTGTCTGTGTTGCTGTAGGAAACATTTTCCTCACTTCCTGTCAGGTTAAAAGCGTTGTCACCAGGGCAGGAAATGAGGATAAATCTCTCTAACCGACATTCCAATAGCAGTAAAAAACCTGACAGGTCTTCTAATCCTTGCCCACTGTATCAAAAACTAAAAAAAAGTTTTGACTTGACACACTTTGAAGGTGAGATGCCTGTGCGAAAAAGCCTCAGGTGGAAGCTGCACCCTGCCTACCAGTTCCAAGGTAGTGATGTCACCTAAATAGGTACAACTTCAGAGGCCTAGGAGCTAGTAGCCATTGCAGGGGGATATAGAAAAAAAAAATCAGTTTCCGTCAGAGGTTTTGCACACAGGCGTTTTGCTCTAATTGGCTGTAAATCGAATGAACGTGGTCCACTTTGCATGGATAAGTCCATGGTGACCCTAAATAGAGGGGAGAAATAGATAAATGTATTCATTGCAGTTACAGGAGTAGTAGAGGAAGTCTGGGTGGAACAAGTCAAAAACTCAGTTCCCCCCCGTATAGTGCAAATAACACTCCGGAACCAACAGTGAAAAATTCTCTGTCCTCCACTTTGGGGCCTTGAGACTCCCCCCTGGAGAATGAAGCCATATCAGACACCACACAACAAATAAAAAAAGTCAGCAGGCAGGTGAACATTTGAACAACTAGCCCTTAGGAAGAGTCATTGTCCTGCCCCTGTTGCATTGTGAGAATGGACCATTTGGTGGGGGTGAGGTCTGCATTGGGACGAATAAATGTTCTCCAGCATTGGGCCGTACCCTGTGCTTGTTATATTGTCCATTGTATACCAATCTGGACTACACTGAGCCGTGTCCGCCAAGTTGCTGGACAAAAAAAAAAAGCCAAAAAGATTGCACAACCATCAGCAGGTTGGAGGCTTGTCCGGGACAACGGCTTCAACCAAGTCTGCTTCAAGTCAATACTGTCATTCGGGTATCGGGCATCAAGTCCAACCCCTGACTGTTCCATGAACAAGTGCGCCAGTTCCAAGCGGTCTGCGACGGACCACATAAATACTTATGCCGGTAGCCCGCCACCTAGACATTGCCCTTTAAAACGGTTGCAAGGCCAATTGATAGGCCAAAGAAGTTGCAGATGAGAAGGCGTTAGCTTCACTCCATCCTCTTGCGCCCGAATACGGCGGACATGCTCCTGACGATGCCCTTGATGCCAGCATTTTTCTTGTTGGCGTTGCGGTTCTCCCGCACGGACTCCAGGAGTTGGTGGAAGACCACCAGCGAGCCATGGTAGGTTTCCGCCGCTGAGATCTCGAAGAAGCCGCAGTCGGAGCCGATGGCCAGCATGCGCCCCTCCTCGCTGGAGACTTCCCGCCGGTGCTGGAGGTCACGCTTGTTCCCTACAATTATGACAGGAGCTAGACCCTGGCGCTTCTTCTGCTGCCTTATGCGCTGCAGCTGCTGGCGCACCACGTTGAAGCTGTCACGGTTGCAAATGCTGTAGACCACGACAAACCCATCGGCCCATCGCAACTGCTCGTCACTGATACATGTCTGAAGGCTAGGGTTCTGTTCAAGAAAGGCAAAATATTTTTATTTAAAAAAATATCCAAATACACATTGATAAATCACAGTGATAGGTTAAATGAGGCTTAAAGGGTCACCCCACCCAGAAATGAAATGGAGATGGAGTTAAACCATCTGAGACCTCTACTCTTAACTTGCCCACCATAAAAATGGCCAGATACTCTCCTTGTAGAGATTCAACCCATTCTAAATTCAGTAAGAAGCATGTACAGTACAATGTGGGTGGGAAATCACAAAACTTCAAGGTAGGTGGGAATGTGGAACTTTAAGGTGGGAGGGAACATCTAACTTTATGGTGGGTGGAATTTCTCCACTGGATCCCCCAAGAGATATAAGGACCCAATGGGTCTACTAAGTAACAATCACTTTATGTACCCAGGAAGGATTTCATGACATTGACTCACCTGAGGACAGACAGAGTCCCAGATGCTGAAGAAGGTCTCCCGGCCATCCACCATGACATTGTGCGTGTAGATAGACTCTGAAAAGACATAAGAGAAAAATGATTGTTAGGAGAGCTGGGTATCCTCCAGGACATAGTTCATAATCTGACCAATTAAAACTTATATTCAATATTAACTTAAAATCTAATTTTTAGAATGATAAGCACTTGTGCACATGGGAATATTGGTCAATGTAGCAAAATACGGCCATATTGTGGTGCTCAGGAGCCACAAAACGCAAGTGAGGACTACGTTGGGGAAAAGACTACGTTGGGGAAAAGACTACGTTGGGGAAAAGTCTACGTTGGGGAAAAGTCTACGTTGGGGAAAAGTCTACGTTGGGGAAAAGTCTACGTTGGGGAAAAGTCTACAAGTCTACGTTGGGGGAAAGACTACGTTGGGGGGAAGTCTACGTTATCTGCAGCCTTGGGCTCCACCTATTCCTCCTCATCTTCTACGGCAAGACTGCCCATGTAAATGAGTTGCCTGTCTACCACCAAGGAAGAAATACGTAAGCAGTGGAAGGGGGTGTGCTACAGTGGGTGATATATGTTAAAGGCTGAAGGTTTTCATTCTAGGTAAAAGTTGGATCTATAGGGAAAGGAGTAAGCCCTCTTATACAGTATTTAAGTTCTATCTCTGAATTCATTAACATTTATTCTTTAATTTTATTTAGCAAGAAGAACTTACCAGTGCCAACGTATTCTCCGATGAACCTCCGGGTCAGGAATCGGACGGTTAGCGCTGAAAAGCAGAAGATAAAATATTTAGATTTCAACCCAGAAACACAAAATTCAATAATTTAAAACAAATAAATTATTAGTGACTTTTCAGAACATTTAAAAAAGGTCAAAGTCTGGCTCATTTACCTGCAATATGCCGCAACCAATCAGAATCAGTTTACTGTTGTAAGATAGGTGGTGAATGCATGTTGATAATAATTTCCCTTGGGATTAATAAAATATTCTGAATCTGAATCTGATTGGTTGTCATAGGCTATTGCACTAAACAGTTACTCTTTATCCCACCAAGTTAACCTCCATTAGTACATCTAAACCTGGCTTGTAAAACTGTCCAGAATGACCTTTTTAATTACCCTTTCTCTCAAAAAATGCAGCTGTATCTGTCCTGGTTATAATTGAAAGGATCAGTCCATCCATAAGGGATATTTTATTAACTGGTGGAGCATGCGGGCATGAACAACCTCAAACTTTGCTATATGTTTTGGATACCTCAACAATGAGATTGCCCTGTCTTAATTCCTGGTTCTTTCCCTGCCTCCCTTTGTGTGTTCCAGACTTGGGAACTCAGCACAGGGATGGTGAGAACCCCTCATAATGGGCACAGCAGGTGTACAGACCCGGGAACTCGGCACAGGGATGGTGGGAACCCCTCATAATGGGCACAGCGGGTGTACAGACTCGGGAACTCGGCACAGGGATGGTGGGAACCCCTCATAATGGGCACAGAGGGTGTACAGACCCAGGAACTCAGCACAGGGATGGTGGGAGCCCCTCATAATGGGCACAGCGGGTGTACAGACCCAGGAACTCAGCACAGGGATGGTGGTAACCCCTCATAATGGGCACAGCAGGTGTACAGACCCGGGAACTCGACACAAGGGTGGTGGGAACCCCTCATAATGGGCACATCAGGTGTACAGACCCGGGAACTCAGCACAGGGATGGTGGGAATTACTCATAATGGGCACAGCGGGTGTACAGACCCGGGAACTTGGCACAGGGATGGTGGGAACTCCTCATAATGGGCACAGCATTGAAGAGATAGAAGAGACTGCCAGGGAGGTTTAACCCTCCATCATCCACCAAACACAGAAATATCAGTTTTTGTTGGACTGACCCTTTTATTTGAAAATGTCCAAATCTCCTTCAAGCTTAAATCAGCAAGGAGGGTGCTAATCAGCGCTCCAGACCACAGAGAGAAAGAAGAGGGTGAAGAGTGCACCCATCCAAATTCATTCTGGGCAGCAGGGCTGGCAATCACATAGGGTGAATTTCCTATAACACATAGCACCGTCTAGCTGGCCGAATGTGCCATTTTCCATTAAAAACATTCGATCAGGAAAGGAAGTAGCCCAATGACATTTGTTCTTTGCACCGCCTCACCGGGTAATTTTCTTGTTATAATTACGCCCCATAAAACGTTCTGCTAAACTTTATTATATTAAATTCTTATCTCCCTTTATTTCTTTGTCAAGGCACATTGCACCATAAGTGACAGAAGAAAAGAAGCTAATTCCCATTCCAATAAACTAAATGAAATCTGCTGCACTTTTCACACTCAGATGTTGGCAGCAGAGCTTGCAATCAAAGTGAATACTTTAAAATCAAAATTGCATTTCATCTTTTTTTCCAAAAACTATTTATCAACAGGAAAAATGAGAAACATTTAGGGGGGGGGGGGGAATGTAGAAAGGAGTAAATCCGACATCCACCAAACATTCACAGCCGGTGGTATAAATGACAGTGATAGATCCACCACCGGTGAATGTTTGGTGAAAGTCACATTCCCCGCTTTATAAATGCACCCCGTGGAAAAAAAATTTTTGTTAACCTACCGGATTTGCCCACGTTCTCCGCGCCCAGGACCAAAATGTTGGCTTCCACTTTCTGCTGCTGGTGGCCGATCTCGGTCATCTTGGCTTGCTGGTGATGTTGGTTGGTGCGGATTTGAACAACCATTTGTAATCCGGGAACTTGTTACTGAGGAAAAGAGTGATGAGGATTCTAAACTCCGAGCCGACTGCCTGCTCTTCTTATAGCAGAGGGGAGAGGAGGTGGGAGGGTGATTGACAGCAGCAGTAGCCAATCGCAGAGGACCTCTCGGGGAGGGGGGGGGGGGATGTTGACAGTGGCAGTGAGTTGTCTTTGCAGGGGCCTTTTCATATGTAATCAATCAGCCGTGTCCCTCCCTCTCATGCTCTGTATCAGGTGAGCGGACAGTTTCATGTGTCTGGGGGGGGCAAAAATACTTGCGGCAAAAAGATTGGACGTAGGAAATCATAAATAAAAATACAATGAAATAGAATATATGAAACAATAAATAAATACAATAAAATAACAAAAATGCAATCAAATAAAATATAAAACAATAATTAGATAAAATACTATAAAATAAATAAATACAATGCAATGCAATAAAATATAAAACAATAAATAAAATACTATATAAAAAAAAAGAAATAAAATAAAATATAAAACAATAAATTAATAAAATATTATAAAATAAAAAATACAATGCAATGCAATAAAATATAAAACAATAAATAAATAAAATACTATAAAATCAAATAAAAAATGCAATAAAATCAAATATAAAACAATAAATAAATGAAAAATACTATAAAATAAAAAAATACAATGCAATGCAATAAAATATAAAACAATAAATAAAATACTATAAAAAAAGAAATAAAATGCAATAAAATCAAATATAAAACAATAGATTAATAAAATATTATAAAATAAAAAATACAATGCAATGCAATAAAATATAAAACAATAAATAAATAAAATACTATAAAATAAAAT
The DNA here is from genome assembly GCA_029206835.1 of Rana muscosa. Taxonomy (NCBI): domain Eukaryota; kingdom Metazoa; phylum Chordata; class Amphibia; order Anura; family Ranidae; genus Rana; species Rana muscosa. Next base: position 60,636,098 of record CM055126.1, on the reverse strand, counting down.
AAAAAAAATGCATTGAAATAAAATATAAAACAATAAATAAATAAAAAATACTATAAAATAAAAAAATACAATGCAATGCAATAAAATATAAAACAATAAATAAAATACTATATATAAAAAAAGAAATAAAATGCAATAAAATAAAATATAAAACAATAAATTAATAAAATAATATAAAATAAAAAATACAATGCAATGCAATAAAATATAAAACAATAAATAAATAAAATACTATAAAATAAAATAAAATAAATGCATTGAAATAAAATATAAAACAATAAATAAATAAAAAATACTATAAAATAAAAAAATACAATGCAATAAAATATAAAACAATAAATAAAATACTATATAAAAAAAGAAATAAAATAAAATATAAAACAATAAATTAATAAAATATTATAAAATAAAAAATACAATGCAATGCAATAAAATATAAAACAATAAATAAATAAAATACTATAAAAAAATAAAAAAATGCAATAAAATAAAATATGAAACAATAAATAAATAAAAAATACTATAAAATAAAAAATGCAATGCAATAAAAAAATACTATAAAATAAAATAAATATAATGCAAAAGAATAAAATATAAAACAATAAATAAAATACTATAAAAAATGCAATGAAATATAAAACAACAAATAAATAAAATGCAATAAAATATAAAAACAATAAATAAATAAAATGCTATACAATAAAGGAAATAAAATGCAATTAAATATAAAACAATAAATAAATTAAATACTATATATAAAAAAATGTATGCAATAAATTTAAATAAAATATAAAACAATAAATAAATAAAACACTATACAATAGAAGAAATACAATTTAATCAAAAAAAATTTAAAACAATAAATAAATAAAACACTATAAAATAAAAAAAACAAAATAGAATAAAATAAAATAAAATATCTGCATAGCATTAAAAATAAATAAATAAAGTCACGTAAATGTAACTTTCAACTGGGTGGTATGTCTAGGGGGGGGGGGCAAAAATACTTATGCGGCAAAAGAATCAGACGTAGGAAATCGTTTAAAAAAATACCATTAAATAAAATATAAAACAATAAATAAATAAAACCCTCTACAATAAAATAAATAAAATGCAAAAAATATAAAACAATAAATAAAACCCTCTACAATAAAATAAATAAAATGCAATAAAATAAAATATAAAACAATAAATAAAAAAAATACTATACAATAAAAAATAAAATGCAATAAAATGAAATATAAAACAATAAATAAATAAAATACTATACAATAAAAAATACAATGCAATGCAATCAAATATAAAACAATGAATAAATAAAATACTATAAAATAAAAGAAATAAAATAAAATAAAATAAAATATCTGCATAGCATAAAAAAATAAAGTCACGTAAATGTAACTTTCAACTGGGTGGCATGTAGTTTGCTAAAATTCTGCAAATACATTAAATATTATAAAATAATTAACATTTTTAGATTGTAAGCTCTAATGAGCAGGTCCCTCTGATTCCTCTATATTATTATTATTATTATATTACAGGATTAATATACCAACAGTCCGCACAGCGCTTTACAACATTAGGACAAACAGGTACAATATAATTCAATAAAAGAGGAATCAGAGGGCGCTACTCGTTAGAGTTCACAATCTAGAAGTATTGAATTGTTTTGTAATCGTATTGTCTGCCCTCATGTTGTAAAGTGCTGCACAAACTGCTGGTGCTATAGAAAGCCCGTATAAGAATAATAATAGTTAAAATAAAACCATATGCAAGAAAATGCAAGAAAATAAAACAAAATGAAAATAAAAACAAATAAATAAATATTATAAATACAATATAAAACAAAAAAAAAACAATAACATAAAAAATTCAATAAATAAAATGCAATAAAATGAAAAAAAATGCAATAAAATAAATGAAACACAATAAAATAAAACAATACAATAAAATAAATACAATATAATGAAATAAATTAAATAAAAATACAAAACAATACAATAAATAAAATATTAAAAAATAAAATACAATAAAGTACAATAAAATAAAACAAAAACAGGATATTTAAATGGATTGCCTTCTTTTATATTGTTGTTCCTTGAAGCTAATTGTACTGCACTTGACTGCAGGTGACCTTAATGTTCAGTGGATACTGTAATGCCTTGACTTTGTTTACGGTACTATGGGAAGATTGAATTGTAAGCTCTTATGAGCATGGCCCACTTAACCCTCTTGTATTTTATTGTATTGTGACTGTACTGTCTCTCTTGTTATATTGTAAAGCGCTGCGTAAACTGTTGGCGCTATATAAATCCTGTATAATAATAATAATAGAACGTATCCAGAGACCGATTTGCATCCCTTTTCTGCCACATGTTTTCAAATTGGCTTTTGTAATTCTTTGAAATACTTAATAAAAATGATTGGAAATAAAAATAAAAACAAAAACATAAAAAAAAAAAAGATAAAATATAATAAAATAAATGAAAAATAAAATAAATAAATACATGAAAAATAAATAACGTAACTAATAAAATAAATAAATAAATGAAAAATAAATAAATACAATACAATAAAATAAAACAAAACACTATTCAAAAAAAAATTATATTATAATAAATAAATACAATAAAAGAAAACAAAACACTATTCAATAAAATAAATTATATTACAATAAATAAATACAATAAAAGAAAACAAAACACTATTCAATAAACTAAATTATATTATAATAAATAAATACAACAAAAGAAAACAAAACACTATTCAATAAAATAAGTTATATTATAATAAATAAATACAACAAAAGAAAACAAAACACTATTCAATAAAATAAATTATATTATAATAAATAAATACAATAAAAGAAAACAAAACACTATTCAATAAAATTTATTATATTATAATAAATAAATGCAATAAAAGAAAACAAAACACTATTCAATAAAATAAATTATATTATAATAAATAAATACAATAAAAGAAAACAAAACACTATTCAATAAAACAAATTATATTATAATAAATAAATACAATAAAAGGAAACAAAACACTATTCAATAAAATAAATTATATTATAATAAATAAATACAATAAAAAAACACTATTCAATAAAATAAATTATATTATAATAAATAAATACATACATAAATAAAATACAATAAAATATATTAAATAAAATATCTGCATAGCATCAAAAAAATAAAAATAAATTCATGAAGAGTCAAGTAAATGTAACTCTTAAATGGGTAGCATGTTTTGTTTGCTAAATAACGCAGTCATCTAAATGGCCCCCTAGTGGTTTCTGTGTTTGTGGCAGTAACTTGTTATAGTTTATATGTGTATCTCTTTTCTCAGTTGAAATGATACAAAAAATGAATGAATTTAATAGCCGTTTTTTTAAATCTCAATTACGCAGGTTATTTTCTGGAAATGGCGTCAGTTCGCGTAGCTATAATGATAATTTTCTCATTAAACTGTGGAAGTCGCTCCCTGAATATCACATCCACGCGTAATGCTCCGTCACACAAAGCCGCTACTTATACTGTATAAATTAGAAAAAAATATATATATATTTTTTTCATTTTTATTATCACAGTTGCATTTTTATTCCCTCCGTGATGTTGTAATCTCCTTGTAAAAGTGTGTGACTAACATGGGGGAAGAGCAAGAAAACTAATAAAGTATTTCGACAACCAGAATGGTTTTTTTTCCGGTCCACTAACTATTGGGAGTTATAAAAAATAAAAATATTTTTTTTTTGGATTGTTTATTGGGGTTAACAGTTCATTGGGGGGTCTGAAAATGTCATCCATTGGTGGTTAGCCCAGAAGCAATGCTGGAGCACAGGTGAGTTGTCGTATGATGTTACCTGGAATAAAGGTGACCATATACTATACAATCTGATTGTACAATCTCCTTTAGATCTATCATCATTAATGAAGAGCAAGGGCCTGCCTCATATGTAACAAATGGAATCCATTTCCAAAGTTAAGACATAATAAATATTCACAAATTCACATCGGAATGTGTCTGTAGGGTTCATTATGGAGTTGGCCCGCTCTTTGCAGCTATAACAGCTTCCATTTCCATTAATGACGAATAAACACATGCTGCAACGAGCTAAAGCACATACACTATATTAAGCAAGGTCCATAAATACTTGGATGAGCGAGTTTGGGGTGGAGGAACTTGACTGGCCTGCACAGAGTCCTGACCTCAATCCGATAGAACACCTTTGGGGTGAATTAGAGCGGAGACTGTGAGCCAGGCCTTCTCATCCAACATCAGTGCCTGACCTCACAAATGCGCTTCTGGAAGAATGGTCAAACATTCCCATAGACACCCTCCTAAACCTTGTGGACAGCCTTCCCAGAAGAGGTGAAGCTGTTATAGCTGCAAAGGGCGGGGCCAACTCAATATTGAACCCTCCGGACTAAGACTGGGAGGCCATTAAAGTTCATGTGAGTGTAAAGGCTGGTGTCCCAATACTTTTGGTAATATAGTGTATGTGCTTTAGTTCGCTGCAGCATGTGTTTATTCGTCATTAATGGAAATGGAATGCGCAGTTGCGTCTTTATCACTCGGAATATAATTTTCAGAGTGGGTAATGCATGTCATCTTTGTCACATAATTTTAATAATATATAATATTAATAATACTATCAATAATCAGCTTTGTCACATCAGTTTAATAATAATAAATAATAATAATTATGATGATAATAATACTACTACTAATAATAATTATATTAATAATACTTTTAATAATCTGTTTTGACACAATGTCAGTTATGTCACATCATTTTAACAATAATAATAATAATAATATTAATTCTATCAATAATCAATTGTGTCACTTCAGTTTAATAATAATAAATAATCATTTTAATAATAATAATGATAATAATACTAATAATAATTATAGTAATAATACTATCAATAATAAATATTGTCTCACTAGTTTAACAATAATAAATAATAATAATGATGATAATAATAATAATTATATTAATAATACAATCAATAATCAGTTTTGTCGCATCAGTTCAATAATAATACTTAATACTTTTAATAATCGGTTTTGTCACAATGTCAGTTATGTAACATCATTTTAATAATAATAATATTAATTCTATCAATAATCAATTGTGTCACTTCAGTTTAATAATAATAAATAATAATATTAATAATACTATCAATAATAAATGTTGTCATATCAGTTTAACAATAATAAATAATAACAATAATGATAATAATAATAATTATATTAATAATACAATCAATAATCAGTTTTGTCACATCAGTTCAATAATAATACTTAATACTTTTAATAATCGGTTTTGTCACAATGTCAGTTATGTCACACCATTTTAATAATAATAAATAATAATAATATTTTAACAAAAATCAATTTTGTCACATCTGTTTAATAATTAATAATATTAATAATACTAATGATAATATTAACAATTATATTAACAATACTATCAATAATCAGTTTCATCACACCAGTTTAATAATACATAATACTTTTAATAATTCATTTTCTCACAATGTCAGTAATGTCAGATAATTTTAATTAAAAAAAAAATAGAAAAAATAATAATAATAATAATACGAATATTCTGTTTTGTCATAATGCCAGTTTATGTCACATCATTTAAATAATAATAACAATAATAATAGATAATAACAAATAATACTATCGATAATCATTTTTTTTTGTCACATCAGTTTAATAATGAATACTTGTAATAATAAGTTTTGTCACATAATAAGCTGATGATGATGATGATTGGGCCCTACAAGGCTGTTTCTGTTTTCCATCCCCAATAACTCAATCAGCCATAATCACACCGCCATGGTCTATGCGGGTGCCATCTCGTAGGATTGAATACAATAATACAAGCCATGAAAGAGCTGTGATTGGTGTTTACAAAACATTCACTTCTTATAAACAAAACACTCATCTGCCGCCATTGATAAGATGGAACCTCTAAGATTACTTCAAATATCCTCCAATAGAAAGTGTTTGTTATGGTAATACACAAGAGGTGAGGACGCCGCTCATTAACCAGGACAGATCAAAGTCCCAGGAGGCCAATCCACATGATCTGAAAGGAAAGTTTTCAAGAGAAAAAGGAGGGGTCGGAGGGGGTGACCATTGCTAAGCTCTCCTGGAAAGTTTAGTTACCTGGCTGGTATGCCGACCCTCTCTGTAATATTTTCCATATTCATGACAAGGAACTATAAGCTTGCATCAGAAAAGGCAGAGAAAAGTCCCCATCTAGATTATTTTGGGTTACAGACTAAGTATACGTATTATAGCCGGGGGGTTGAAATGATAGCCAGGAGACTAGCATTTCCAGTAGAAGTTAAGAATAGAACTTTAGGGTTAGGATTTAGGGTTAGAGTTAAGAGCTTTAGCAGTAGAGTTAGGACTTAAGGGGTAAGGCTAGAGTTAGGGCTTTAGAGTTAAGGTTAATGTAGGGCTTAAGGGGTAAGGTTAGAGTTAGGGCTTTAGAGTTAAGGTTAATGTAGGGCTTAAGGGGTAAGGTTAGAGTTAGGGCTTTAGGGGTTAAGGTAGGATGTAAGAGGTAGTGTAAGTGTTAGGGCTTTAGAGTAATGGTAGATCTTTAGAGGTAGTGTTAGTGTTAAGGCTCTAGAGTTAGGGTAGGACTTGAGGGATAGGGTTAATGTTAGGGCTTTCAATCTAGGATTAGGGTAGGACATACGGTGTAGGGCTTTAGAGTTAAGGTTAGGGTAGAATTCTAAGGATAGGGTTAGTGTTAGGGCTTTAGAGTTCAGGTTAGTTTAGACCTTTACGGATAGGGTTTGTGCTGGGGCTTAAAAGTTAGGGTTAGGGTAAGAATTGAGGAATAGGGTTAGTGTTAGTGATTTAAAGTTAGGGTTAGGGTAGGACTGTATGTGTAGGGTTAGTGTTAGAGCTTTAGATTTAGGTTAAGGTTTGAGGGATAGGGTTAGTGTTAGAACTTGAGAGTTAGGGTGGATCTTTAGGTATAGGGTTAGTATTAGGGCTTTAGAGTTACAGTTAGGGTAGAACTTGAGGGGTGGGGTAAGTGTTAGGACTTTAGAGTTGTGGTAGACCTTTAGGGATAGGGTTAGTGTTAAGGCTCTAGAGTTAGGGTAGGACTTGAGGGATAGGGTTAATGTTAGGGCTTTCAAGCTAGGATTAGGGTAGGACACACGGTGTAGGGTTAGTGTTAGGGCTTTAGAGCTCAGTTTAGGTTAGACCTTTACGGATAGGGTTTGTGCTGGGGCTTTAAAGTTAGAATTAGGGTAAGATTTGAGGAATAGGGTTAGTGTTAGTGATTTAAAGTTAGGATTAGGGTAAGATTTGAGGAATAGGGTTAGTGTTAGTGATTTAAAGTTAGGATTAGGGTAAGATTTGAGGAATAGGGTTCGTGTTAGTGATTTAAAGTTAGGGTTAGGGTTAGGGTTAGGCCCCTTTCACACTGGGGTGGTTTGCAGGCGCTATTTTGCTAAAAATAGCGCCTGCAAACCGAGCCTAAACAGCGGGGCTTTAGAGTAATGGTAGACCTTTAGAGGTAGGGTTAGTGTTAAGGCTCTAGAGTTAGGGTAGGACTTGAGGGATAGGGTTAATGTTAGAGCTGGCTTTCACACTGGAGCGGTGCGCTAACAGGACGTGAAAAAAAGTCCTGCTAGCCGCATCTTTGGAGCAGTGAGAGGAGCGGTGTGTTTACCGCTCCTCCACCGCTCCTTCCCATTGAAATGAATGGGACACCGCGGTAATACCGCCCTCAAACCGCGGCTGTAGCCACGGTTTGCGGGTGGTATTAACCCTTTTTCGGCCGCTAGCGGGGGTTAAAACCGCACCGCTAGCGGCGGAATACCTCAGCAATCCCGACAGTATAGCGCCGCTAAAAATAGCGGCGCTATACCGCCACCGCACCCACCGCCCCAGTGTGAAACCGGCCTTAGGGTAGAAGTGTATGTGTAGGGTTAGTGTTAGAGCTTTAGATTTAGGCTGGTTTCACACTGGGGCGGTGGGTGCGGTGGCGGTATAGCGCCGCTATTTTTAGCGCCGCTATACCGTCGGGATTGCTGAGGTATTCGGCCGCTAGCGGTGCGGTTTTAAGCCCCGCTAGCGGCCAAAAAAGGGTTAATACCACCCGCAAACCGCGGCTACAGCCACGATTTGCGGGCGGTATTACCGCGGTGTCCCATTCATTTCAATGGGAAGGAGCGGTGGAGGAGCGGTAAACACACCGCTCCTCTCACTGCTCCAAAGATGCGGCTAGCAGGACTTTTTTTCACGTCCTGTTAGCGCACCGCTCCAGTGTGAAAGCCCTCAGGGCTTTCACATTGGAGAAACAGCAGCCGCTGTTTAGGCTCGGTTTGCAGGCGCTTTTTTTATCACAATAGCGCCTGCAAACCGCCCCAGTGTGAAAGGGGCCTTAGGGTAGGGTTTGAGGGATAGGGTTAGTGTTAGGACTTTAGAATTAGGGTGGACCTTTAGGTATAGGGTTAGTATTAGGGCTTTAGAGTTACAGTTAGGGTAGGACTTGTGGGGTAGGGTAAGTGATAGGACTTTAGAGTTATGATAGACTTTTAGGGGTAGGGTTAGTGTTAAGGCTCTAGAGTTACAGTTGGGGTAGGATTTGAGGGATAGGGTAAGTGTTAGGGCTTTAGACATAGGACTAGGGTAGGACTTTATATACAGTATAGGGTTAGTGTTAGGGATTTATAGTTAGGGTTAGGGTAGGACTTTTTTGTATAGGGTTAGTGTTAGGTCTTTAAATGTAGGGTAGATCTTTGGAGATAAGGTTAGGGCTTTAGTATTTGTACTAGGATTGGGGTTTTTAAGGTAAGGATTTTATTTATAGGGTTACAGTTTTAGGGGAAGTTCTAGAATTAGGACTTTAGGGCTAAGGTTGGGAAAATGCCTCCATCTCCCATGTGACTCTGAAGACAAAGGATCAGTATGTCAGGCAAATAGCATATCCAGAGGAGATTAGCAATTGCAGCCTAGAAGTGTCTCACATGAAAGGTTTCCTGTAGGGTGCCCATGGACATCTAATGGCCCCAAACAAACATTTCTGGGGAACAAAGTGATTGGGCAAATCAGCAAACCCATTTATTAGCTATTGATTTCCCCCCATGCTGGGAGAGTCTGAGCACAGCACCCCTCCCTCCTTCATTGTCACCACAGGAGTCCACAATCACATAGAACATCCAAGAAGATATCATGTCACGAGACGTTCAGATTGTGCATGTATGTATATTCACTCTTTACTATCTATAGTCATCGGTACATGGTTTAATCTTTGACCATTATTTTCTAGATCTTCATTTGATGTTCTACAATACACCAACTTCCATCAGTTCTTCTGAGAGTACCACCCTTTCTTCAAAGCAATCACCTGTTTTCTTAAGAATGGCCCTTCAACGTGTCACATCACCAGGGTAAAGCTTTATGGAATTGACTGATTTCCCCCAAAAAATCCAAAATTTACATACAGTGGAACCTCGGTTTACGAGTAACGCGGTTAACAAGCATTTGGAAAGACGAGCAATATAAAAAAAAAAATCTGACTCGGATTGCGAGTGTTGTCTCGCAAAACGAGAAGAATTCAAGCTAATGGGGCCTGCAGTACCGCATTTGGCCTGAGGTGCTGGGGACGCCGGAGCCGAGCAGAGCCGATCTGAGCCGTTCAGAAATACTCGGAAATGCTCCGTTCCCGGGTGTTTACAAGCCTTTCTGAGGGTTTCCGAGGTCAGCCGAGCTGTCCCTGGGCCTTTCCAAGTTTTCCCGAGGCTCTCCTGTGCCCCCCCATCTCTGGCTACATGCGGTATTGCATTCCATTGAAGTCAATGCGGAACAAATTTTTTTCGTTTCCATTGACTTCTATGGGGTAACTCGCTTTGATATTCAAGTACTTTGGATTACGAGCATTCTCCTGGAACGGATTGTCCATCAAAGGATGAAAGGACGGTGATGGCTGGCATTGTATGCTTCCGCAGAATCCACATGGAGTGTCTTCTTATCAACAGAAGAGGAAGTCAACTTCGATTTACCTGCAACCATGACTACCCGAAGTCTGTATGAAATAGTACATAACTACAGATGATTAAAGCGTCTATCAAGACAGCTACTGTTTTTTTATAGATTTAAATGGAGTGTGGAAGAAGTCACAGCCCCGCCTCTCCACCTTGTCCAATCAGAGAATGCTTTGCATTTATCAACCACTTTCCAACCGCCGCACGCACTTATACGTCGACAGAATGGCACGGCCACGCAAATGGGCATACAGGTACGTCACGTTAAATTTGCCACCGTGTGGTCGCGCACAACACCAGCAGCACCGCGTGCGACCCTGCTGCGAGCTCCGTGCCCGTGCCCGCGGGACCCGCGCACTCGATGTCCTCCGGTGTCCCGTGATCAGGTCACAGAGCTGAAGAACGGGGAGATGTCAGTGTAAACACAACATCTCCCCGTTCTTCCTAGTGACATGTCACTGATCGTCTGCTCCCTCTCATCGGGAACAGCGATCAGTGATGTGTCACTCGAAGCCACGCCCCCTAACAGTTAGAATCACTCCCTAGGACACACTTAACCCCTTCCTCGCCCCCTAGTGGTTAACCCCTTCACTGCCAGTGTCATTTAAACAGTAATCAGTGCATTTTTATAGCACTGATCATTGTATAAATGTGAATGGTCCCAAAATAGCACCAAAAGTGTCCGATGTGTCCGCTATAAAGTCGCAGTCACGATAAAAATCTCAGATCGCCGCCATTATTAGTAAAAAAAAAAAATTCCAATAAAACTATCCCCTATATTGTAGACGCTATAACTTTTGCGCAAACCAATCAATAAACGCTTATTGCGATTTTTTTGACCAAAAATATGTAGAAGAATACGTATCGGCCTAAACTGAGGAAAAATTTTAGTTCTTTTATACATTTTTTTGGGGATATTTATTATAGCAAAAAAATAAAAAATATTGCAATTTTTTTTTTCAAAATTGTCGCTCTATTTTTGTTTATAGCGCAAAAAAAAAAAACCGCAGAGGTGATCAAATACCACCAAAAGAAAGCTCTGGGAAAAAAAGGACGTCAATTTTGTTTGGGAGCCACGTCGCACGGCCGCGCAATTGTCAGTTAAAGCGACGCAGTGCTGAATCGCAAAAAGTGCTCCGGTCTTTGGCCAGCCAAATGGTCCGGGGCTGAAGTGGTTAAGAAAAAAAAAAATGCAAAGCGATCTCTGATTGGCGCCTGTGCCAAGCAATCGACTTCCTGTGTTCAGAATCCAGCAGGTCAGCCGCTCAGCAGGAGACGCAGAAGCTAGCAGGGATCATTGACGTAGTTGTGTCTATAAGATGATTTCCTGCTACTAGAGAAGCATTTCTCAACCTTTGTAACATGGAGGAACCCTTGAAATACCTCTCTGATCCCCAGGGCCGCCATCAGGAATTTTGGGGCCCCTTACACAGCTTCAGGCATGGGCTCCCTGGAGCAGAGGAGAACCGGGGGGGGGGGGGGTGCTGCCGCCGCAAATTGAAATGTGTGGGGGGGCAGCCGCAAATTGAGAAATTGAGAAGCGGGGGGGGGGGGGGCTTTGGGTGCTGACGAACAAAGGATACAAAAAAAAAAGGGGGGTTGCCATCCAGGGCCCTGGGGATCTCTGGGCCCCTTACAAAAAAAAATAAAAAATTATAAAAAAAAAAATATATAAAAAAAAAAAAAAAAAAAAAGGGGGGTTGCCATCCGGGGCCCTGGGGACCTCTGAGCCTCTGGGGACCTTTGGGCCCCTAACAAAAAAATAATAATAATAAATATATATATATATATATATATATATATATTTTTTTTTTTTATATAAAAAATACATAAAAAAGGGGGTTACCATCCGGGGCCCTGGGGACCTCCGGGCCCCTGGGGACCTCTGGGCTCCTTACAAAAATAAATAAAAAATAAAAAAATAAATAAAAAAATAAATAAAAAAAGGGGGTTGCCATCCGGGCCCCTGGGGACCTCCGGGCCCCTTACAGGTGTACTGCCTGTACCCCCCTGATGGCGGCCCTGCTGATCCCTGAGAACACCCCGGCTGATAATTACTATATAGTCCTGGGACAAGACCATCCAGGGTCCAGGGCAAAAATGCCAAATTACACCCCCCCCCCCCCCCCTTTTCATTATGTACAAGCTTAGGAGGAGGAGGGGAAGAGAGCGCACAGCCTATACCTCTTCCCGGCTCTCAACTTCTTTTCTCGCCGCTGTCAGCGCTAGCCTGACAGAGGTATTGATCTGCTGTCACTACTCCTGTCAGCCTTATAGTAGAAATAACTTGCAGCTCCCCCATCCCTACAATAAACACACCACCCAGGGCAGCTTCTCCTTCTGCCCACCCCTTGTCCCAGCCCTGATTGGAGGTTTGCAGATCCCGCTACTCAAACCCTGGAAGGGTGGCATGGCCTGGGGGAGAGAGAACACAGCCCACACTTGTTCTTGAATCCCTCCTTCTTTCCTCGTCGCTTCCAGCACTGGGCTGACAGAAGAATTGATCTGCTGTCACTACTCCTGTCAGCCATATAGCAGAAAGAACTTGCGGCTCTCCTATTCCTACAATAAACGCTGCACCCAGGGCAGCTTCCCCTTCTGCCCAACCCTTCTCCCGGCCCCGACTGGAGGCTTGCAGATCCTGCTACTCAAATCCTGGAAGGGTGGCATGGCCTGGAAATGTTGTATAGCCTGTGGGAAAGAGAGAGAGAGAGAGAGCACAGACTGTACCTCTTCCTGACTCTCTCCTCCTTTCCTCACCGCTTCCAGCACTGGGCTGACAAAAGTATTGATCAGCTGTCACTACTCCTGTCAGCCTTTTAGTAGAAAAAACTTGCAGCTCCCCCATCCCTACAAAACACACTGCACCCAGGGCAGCCGCTTTGCTTTCTTTTATCTTGGCTCATTATTACCCCCACTGTCAGCAACAGTGGGGCAAAGTTCTTGCCATTGACACCAACAATGGGGCCCTATTCCTCCTAATAAAACCAATAATGGGGCAATAATAGGTTCAATGACACCAATGATGGGACACTATTCCTCCCACTAACACCAATGAGGGGGCACTATTCCTCCCACTGACACCAATGATGGGGCACTATTCCTCCCACTGATACCAATGATGGGGCACTATTCCTCCCACTGACACCAATGATGGGACACTATTCCTCTCACTGACACCAATGATGGGACACTATTCCTCCCACTGATACCAATGATGGGACACTATTCCTCCCACTGATACCAATGAGGGGGCACTATTCCTCCCACTGATACCAATGATAGGGACACTATTCCTCTCACTGACACCAATGATGGGACACTATTCCTCCCACTGATACCAATGATGGGACACTATTCCTCCCACTGATATCAATGATGGGACACTATTCCTCCCACTGATATCAATGAGGGGGCACTATTCCTCCCACTGACACCAATGAGGGGGCACTATTCCTCCCACTGATATCAATGAGGGGGCACTATTCCTCCCACTGACACCAATGAGGGGGCACTATTCCTCCCACTGACACCAATGAGGGGGCACTATTCCTCTCACTGATACCAATGATGGGGCACTATTCCTCCCACTGATACCAATGATGGGGCACTATTCCTCCCACTGATACCAATGAGGGGGCACTATTCCTCTCACTGATACCAATGATGGGGCACTATTCCTCCCACTGATACCAATGATGGGGCACTATTCCTCCCACTGATACCAATGAGGGGGCACTATTCCTCCCACTGATACCAATGATAGGGGCACTATTCCTCTCACTGACACCAATGATGGGACACTATTCCTCCCACTGATACCAATGATGGGGCACTATTCCTCCCACTGATACCAATGAGGGGGCACTATTCCTCCCACTGATACCAATGATAGGGGCACTATTCCTCTCACTGACACCAATGATGGGACACTATTCCTCCCACTGATATCAATGATGGGACACTATTCCTCCCACTGATATCAATGAGGGGGCACTATTCCTCCCACTGACACCAATGAGGGGGCACTATTCCTCCCACTGACACCAATGAGGGGGCACTATTCCTCCCACTGACACCAATGATGGGGCACTATTCCTCTCACTGACAACAATGATGGGACACTATTCCTCCCACTGATACCAATGATGGGGCACTATTCCTCCCACTGATACCAATGATAGGGGCACTATTCCTCTCACTGACACCAATGATGGGACACTATTCCTCCCACTGATACCAATGATGGGGCACTATTCCTCCCACTGACAACAATGATGGGACACTATTCCTCCCACTGACACCAATGAGGGGGCACTATTCCTCCCACTGATATCAATGAGGGGGCACTATTCCTCCCACTGACACCAATGAGGGGGCACTATTCCTCCCACTGACACCAATGAGGGGGCACTATTCCTCTCACTGATACCAATGATGGGGCACTATTCCTCCCACTGATACCAATGATGGGGCACTATTCCTCCCACTGATACCAATGAGGGGGCACTATTCCTCTCACTGATACCAATGATGGGGCACTATTCCTCCCACTGATACCAATGATGGGGCACTATTCCTCCCACTGATACCAATGAGGGGGCACTATTCCTCCCACTGATACCAATGATAGGGGCACTATTCCTCTCACTGACACCAATGATGGGACACTATTCCTCCCACTGATACCAATGATAGGGGCACTATTCCTCTCACTGACACCAATGATGGGACACTATTCCTCCCACTGATACCAATGATGGGACACTATTCCTCCCACTGATATCAATGAGGGGGCACTATTCCTCCCACTGACACCAATGAGGGGGCACTATTCCTCCCACTGACACCAATGAGGGGGCACTATTCCTCCCACTGACACCAATGATGGGGCACTATTCCTCTCACTGACAACAATGATGGGACACTATTCCTCCCACTGATATCAATGAGGGGGCACTATTCCTCCCACTGACACCAATGATGGGGCACTATTCCTCCCACTGACAACAATGATGGGACACTATTCCTCCCACTGATATCAATGAGGGGGCACTATTCCTCCCACTGACACCAATGAGGGGGCACTATTCCTCCCACTGACACCAATGATGGGGCACTATTTCTCCCACTGATACCAATGATGGGGCACTATTCCTCCCACTGATACCAATGAGGGGGCACTATTCCTCTCACTGATACCAATGATGGGGCACTATTCCTCCCACTGATACCAATGATGGGGCACTATTCCTCCCACTGATACCAATGATGGGGCACTATTCCTCCCACTGACACCAATGATGGGACACTATTCCTCCCACTGACACCAATGAGGGGGCACTATTCCTCCCACTGATACCAATGATGGGGCACTATTCCTCCCACTGATACCAATGATGGGGCACTATTCCTCCCACTGACACCAATGATGGGACACTACTTCTCCCACTGACACCAATGAGGGGGCACTATTCCTCCCACTGACACCAATGAGGGGGCACTATTCCTCTCACTGATACCAATGATGGGGCACTATTCCTCCCACTGATACCAATGATGGGGCACTATTCCTCCCACTGATACCAAGGATGGGGCACTATTCCTCCCACTGATACCAATGATGGGGCACTATTCCTTCCACTGATACCAATGATAGGACACTATTCCTCCCACTGACACCAATGATGGGACACTATTCCTCCAACTGACACCAATGATGGGACACTATTCCCCCCACTGATACCAATAATGGGACACTATTCCCCCCACTGATACCAATGATGGGGCACTATTCCTCCCACTGATACCAATGATGGGACACTATTCCTCTCACTGACACCAATGATGGGACACTATTCCTCCCACTGACACCAATGATGGGGCACTATTCCTCCCACTGATACCAATGACCTGCGGGCAGATCAGGTACAGGAACGGATCGGAGACGGGCAGCAAGCAGGGAGATCAGGGACAAGCCAAGTCAGACAAGGATCAGGTAAACAGAGTAACGGGTAGCAGGGGTCTTAGGAAACACTGTAGACCGGACAGCAAGGCAGCAAGGCATCAGTACCCTTTAAATAGCACATCTTGGCACCAAGTGCTGTCACAAGGTGCGCGTGCGCGTGCGCTGAATGGCCCTTCTGTGCACAGGCATTCTCCTGACACCCAGATTGCTGGGATGGTTGCTGGAACGCCTTTCCTGACAACCTGCCTTTACAAGCACATGAACTTTAATGGCATCCCAGTCTTAATCCGTAGGGTTCAACATTGAGTTGGCCCCGCCCTTTGCAGATATATCAGCTCCAACTCTTCTGGGAAGGCTGTCCACAAGGTTTAGGAGGGTGTCTATGGGAGTGTGTGACCAGTCTTCCAGAAGAGCATTTGTGAGGTCAGGCACTGATGTTGGATGAGAAGGCCTGGCTCAGAGTCTCCGCTCTAATTCATCCCAAAGGTGTTCTATCGGGTTGAGGTCAGGACTCTGTGCAGGCCAGTCAAGTTCCTCCACCACAAAATCGCTCAGCCATGTCTTTATGGACCTTGCTTTGTGCACTGGTCGAAACCATTTGGTGGAGAAGGGGGATTATGGTGTGGGGGGAAGGGGGGATTATGATGTGGGGGTGTTTTTCAGGGGTTGGGCTTGGCCCCTCAGTTCCAGTGAAGGGAACTCTTAAGGCGTCAGCAAAAGAAGACATTTTGGACAATTTCATGCTCCCAACATTGTGGGAACAGTTTTGGGGACGGCCCCTTCCTGTTCCAACATGACTGCCCACCAGTGCACAAAGCAAGGTCCATAAAGATATGGATGAGAGAGTTTGGGGTGGAGGAACTTGACTGGCCTGCACAGAGTCCTGACCTCAACCTGATAGAACACCTTTTGGATGAATTAGAGCAGAGACTGCGAGCCAGGCCTTCTCATCCAACATCAATGCCTGACCTCACAAATGCACTTCTGGAAGAATGGTCAAACATTCCCATAGACACCCTCCTAAACCTTGTGGACAGCCTTCCCAGAAGAGGTGAAGCTGTTATATCTGCAAAGGGCGGAGCCAACTCAATATTGAACCCTCCGGACTAAGACTGGGAGGCCAATAAAGTTCATGTGCGTGTTGTTTTGTCTTTTAATGTGTGTGTTTTCTAGGCTTGTGCAATTCGTTTCGTAACGAATCAAAATTCGTCCGAATTTAGCAACTTTCGGACATTCGGAAGCATTCGAATTTCCGAACAAAGCAATTACGAATAAAACCGAATCCGAAAAAAAATTATATTGCAAATAGCGAATGCCCGAATGTCTTCGGCATAATTCGTTATGAAAAAAGTTACGAATGTACGAATCCATTCAAAGCACAATAACAATCTGCTCTGCTCTCTGCTTCTCCCTCACCGTGCTGAACTCCCTCTCAAAATGGTGTACAGGGGCGGAGGTTATAGCCGCATGTAAAAAACGAAAGTAAAATACGAGATTTCAAATCCATTCGAAGCACAATAACACTCTGCTCTGCTCTCTGCTTCTCCCTCACCGTGCTGAACCCTCTCAAAATGGTGTACAGGGGCGGAGCCTATAGCCGCATGTTAAAAACGAAAGTAAAATACGAGATTTCGAATCGTTACATATAAGCGCTATGTATTTAGAAAAGTACAAATCCATTCGAAGCACATTAGGCATAATAGGCAGCGTCGTTGTGAGAGAGACACGGAAAATTACGAATCAACGAACCCAAAAAAAGTTACGAAAGTAGGAGTTGTGTCCAGAATCAAAGAAAAACAACGTACCCTACCGAAAGTACGAATTATAAAGCAACAAAAAATTCAACGAAAAATGTCGCTTGCGAAAATACGAATGAGTCCGAACACGAAAAATCCCGTCTAGCAAAATTACGAATGATTACGAATCAACAGGACCGGAAAGAAACGAACCGAAACGGAACGAATTTTTCCGTTGTGCACAAGTCTAGTGTTTTCACTTAAGCCTGGGTATGCCCAATAGGCTTTGTTTTGTATTCCAATTTATATTCTTACAATAAAAATAATAATAATAAAAAAAAAAGTTCATGTGCGTGTAAAGGCAGGCGTCCCAATACTTTTGGTAGTATAGTGTAGGTTGGAACTTCATTAATCAACACCTGTCCAGCCAGACCAACCTACTATACAGTGGAGTGTATGCAGGAGCAGAGCAAGCAAAAAAGCCCAATGCATCATGGGAGCTGAATTATTATTTTTCTGTGTTTCAGATCTCAGATATAATGACAGAGCTACAATAAAGGGATACAATGAAAGTTCATGTACATTGTACAAGGTCATTGAGAGGCGTTGCGTTGAATGGGGTTTTTGTTGTGTTGTGTTGTGTTGAGTTGAGTTGAGTTGTGTTGTGTTGAGTTGGGTTGTGTTGTGTTGAGTTGTGTTGTGTTGAGTTGTGTTGTGTTGATTTGTGTTGAGTTGTGTTGTGTTGAGTTGGGTTGAGTTGTGTTGAGTTGTGTTGTGTTGAGTTGTGTTGTGTTGAGTTGTGTTTTGTTAAGTTGAGTTGAGTTGTGTTGAGTTGAGTTGTGTTGAGTTGTTTTGTGTTGTGTTGAGTTGTGTTGTGTTGAGTTGGGTTGAGTTGTGTTGAGTTGTATTGTGTTGAGTTGAGTTGAGTTGTGTTGAGTTGTGTTGTGTTGTGTTGAGTTGTGTTGTGTTGAGTTGTGTTGTGTTGAGTTGAGTTGAGTTGTGTTGAGTTGAGTTGAGTTGTGTTGAGTTGTGTTGTGTTGAGTTGGGTTGAGTTGTGTTGAGTTGTATTGTGTTGAGTTGAGTTGAGTTGTGTTGAGTTGTGTTGTGTTGAGTTGTGTTGAGTTGTGTTGAGTTGAGTTGAGTTGTGTTGAGTTGTGTTGTGTTGTGTTGAGTTGTGTTGTGTTGAGTTGTGTTGAGTTGTGTTGTGTTGAGTTGGGTTGAGTTGTGTTGAGTTGTGTTGTGTTGAGTTGTGTTGAGTTGTGTTGTGTTGAGTTGAGTTGAGTTGTGTTGAGTTGAGTTGTGTTGAGTTGTGTTGTGTTGAGTTGTGTTGTGTTGAGTTGGGTTGAGTTGTGTTGAGTTGTATTGTGTTGAGTTGTGTTGAGTTGTGTTGTGTTGAGTTGTGTTGAGTTGAGTTGAGTTGTGTTGAGTTGTGTTGTGTTGAGTTGTGTAGAGTTGTGTTGTGTTGAGTTGAGTTGAGTTGTGTTGAGTTGTGTTGTGTTGAGTTGTGTTGTGTTGAGTTGAGTTGAGTTGTGTTGAGTTGAGTTGTGTTGAGTTGTGTTGAGTTGTGTTGTGTTGTGTTGTGTTGAGTTGTGTTGTGTTGAGTTGGGTTGAGTTGTGTTGAGTTGTATTGTGTTGAGTTGAAATGTGTTGTGTTGAGTTGTGTTGCGTTGAGTTGTGTTGAGTTGTATTGTGTTGAGTTGAAATGTGTTGTCTTGAGTTGTGTTGTGTTGAGTTGTGTTGTGTTGAGTTGTGTTGCGTTGTGTTGAATTGTGTTGAGTTGTGTTGAGTTGTGTTGCGTTGAGTTGTGTTGTGTTGCGTTGAGTTGCGTTGAGTTGCGTTGAGTTGCGTTGTGTTGAGTTGAGTTGTGTTGAGTTGTGTTGAGTTGTGTTGAGTTGTGTTGTTTTGTGTTTTGTTGAGTTGTGTTGTGTTGTGTTGAGTTGTATTGTGTTGAGTTGTGTTGAGTTGTATTGTGTTGAGTTGAAATGTGTTGTGTTGAGTTGTGTTGTGTTGAGTTGTGTTGTGTTGAGTTGTGTTGCGTTGTGTTGAATTGTGTTGAGTTGTGTTGTGTTGTTTTGAGTTGTGTTGCGTTGAGTTGTGTTGTGTTGCGTTGCGTTGAGTTGCGTTGAGTTGTGTTGAGTTGAGTTGTGTTGAGTTGTGTTGTGTTGTGTTTTGTTGAGTTGTGTTGAGTTGTGTTGTGTTGTTTTGTTGAGTTGTGTTGTGTTGAGTTGTGTTGTGTTGAGTTGTGTTGAGTTGTGTTGCGTTGAGTTTCGTAGCGTTGAGTTGCGTTGTGTTGTGTTGAGTTGTGTTGTGTTGAGTTGTGTTGTGTTGTTTTGTTGAGTTGTGTTGTGTTGTTTTGTTGAGTTGTGTTGAGTTGTGTTGTGTTGAGTTGTATTGAGTTGTGTTGTGTTGTTTTGTTGAGTTGTGTTGAGTTGTGTTGAGTTGTGTTGTGTTGTGTTGAGTTGCGTTGAGTTGAGTTGCGTTGCGTTGTGTTGAGTTGTGTTGAGTTGTGTTGTGTTTTGTTGAGTTGTGTGATTGTTTTACATACAAATAGGGATTAGCAGGTTTTGTGTATAGCCTTGTTGTTGGTTTCCCCCCAATCAGAACCTTGTCCCGCACACTCTGTATCTTTGTATCTTTATCACCTTGATGGGCCAAATAATGAAACAATAGCAGAGACAGAGACATGTGTCAGGTATGGTGGAGGTGACAATGGAGGTGAAAGAGGCGCCCCCTGGTGTGCGGATAACAAAAGCTCACCCTGAACTTTCCATATCTATACCTCCCGCCTCTCCATCCCTGAGAGCCACAGGAAGGATTATCCAGAGACTTCTATAGAACCGTCACTAGAGGAACGTCCAACCCAAGTCTACACAATACACACCGCAGATTATCCCACCACGGACCCCTCTAGAGATCTGCAGAACATCGCTCAGTCCCCTCCCCCACCTGACAGATCCATATTGATATATTCTGCAGATTATCCCACCACTGACCTCTCCAGAGATCTGCAGAACATCGCTCAGTCCCCTCCCCCACCTGACAGATCCATATTGATATATTCTGCAGATTATCCCACCACTGACCTCTCCAGAGATCTGCAGAACATCGCTCCGTCCCCTCCCCCACCTGACAGATCCATATTGATCTATTCTGCAGATTATCCCACCACTGACCTCTCCAAAGATCTGCAGAACATCGCTCCCTCCCCTCCCCCTCCTGACAGATCCATATTGATATATTCTGCAGACTATCCCATCACTGACCTCTCTAGATCGCTCCCTCCCCTCCCCCTCCTGACAGATCCATATTGATATATTCTGCAGATTATTCCACCACTGACCTCTCTAGAGATCTGCAGAGCATCGCTCCCTCCCCTCCCCCTCCTGACAGATCCATATTGATATATTCTGCAGATTATCCCATCACTGACCTCCTCTAGAGATCTGCAGAACATCGCTCCCTCCCCTCCCCCTCCTGACAGATCCATATTGATATATTCTGCAGATTATCCCATCACTGACCCCTCTAGAGATCTGCAGAACATCGCTCCCTCCCCTCCCCCTCCTGACAGATCCATATTGATATATTCTGCAGATTATCCCACCACTGACCTCTCCAGAGATCTGCAGAACATCGCTCCCTCCCCTCCCCCTCCTGACAGATCCATATTGATATATTCTGCAGATTATCCCATCACTGACCCCTCTAGAGATCTGCAGAACATCGCTCCCTCCCCTCCCCCTCCTGACAGATCCATATTGATATATTCTGAAGACTATCCCATCACATATGGCTTCCTCTGGGGATCGGTGACCTGGTTTACATTCCGCATAACGGAATTAATGACACAAAAACCTCATTTTTAATATCCTCCCTTCTCTCTGTTGAGTGTTTAAAATTTCATAAGACCAGCGGGGGAGGTGCTAATCCCGGCTCACATGTACAGCAATGCGGGTCAGTGGAGCAGATCCCGTGTACCGGGGATTAGAGAACAAAAGGATCATCATAGAAGAATATTCATCAAGGTGTATGGTGAGCCCAATACTACCGATAGAGGTGAGAGATGCTGCGCTACTGCCCTCTGCTGGCCACTCAGACCTTAGATTTAGGCCAGATTTACATCTACACTATATTACCAAAAGTATTGGGACGCCCGCCTTTAAACGCACATAGACTTTAATGGCACTCCAGTTTTAGTCCATAGGGTTCAATATTGAGTTGGCCTCGCACTTTGCAGCTATAACAGCTTCAACTCTTCTGGGAAGGCCACCCACAAGGTTTAGGAGTGTGTCTATGGGAATGTTTCACCATTCTTCCAGAAGCGCATTTGTGAGGTCAGGCACTGATGTTGGATGAGAAGGCCTGGCTCGCAGTCTCCACTCTAATTCATCCCAAAGGTGTTCTATCGGGTTGAGGTCAGGACTCTGTGCAGACCAGTCAAGTTCCTCCGCCCCAAACTCACTCATCCATGTCTTTATGGATCTTGCTTTGTGCACTGGTCCAAATCATTTGGTGGAGGGGGGATTATGGTGTGGGAGGGGGGGGGATTATGATGTGGGAGTTGTTCCTCAGGGGTTGGGTTTGGCTCCTTAGTTCCAGTGAAGGGAACTCTTAAGGCGTCAGCATACCAAGACATTTTGGACAATTTCATGTTCCCATACTACATTTTATACTACAACACATTACATCACTTCCGAATTTTTATTCTGTCGTACAATAATTTTCATGACTTTTTCATGACTTTAGTGGGGGAGGGTGGCTGGTTGTGCACCCCAAAAAAAATATCACTGGCCACCACTGGTAGCAGTGTCAGTTAGTGGCAGTGTGTTGGTTACTGTCAGTGTTAGTTAGTGTCAGTGTAAGTTAGTGTCAGTGTTAGTTAGTGTCAGTGTCAGTTAGTGTCAGTGTCAGTTAGTGTCAGTGTGTTGGTTACTGTCAGTATTAGTTACTGTCAGTGTTAGTTAGTGTCAGTGTCAGTTACTGTCAGTGTAAGTTAGTGTCAGTGTTAGTTAGTGTCAGTGTCAGTTAGTGGCAGTGTTAGTTAGTGTCAGTGTCAGTTAGTGTCAGTTAGGGGCAGTGTGTTGGTTACTGTCAGTGTAAGTTAGTGTCAGTGTCAGTTAGTGGCAGTGTGTTGGTTACTGTCAGTGTCAGTTAGTGGCAGTGTGTTGGTTACTGTCAGTGTCAGTTAGTGGCAGTGTGTTGGTTACTGTCAGTGTAAGTTAGTGTCAGTGTCAGTTAGTGTCAGTGTCAGTTAGTGTCAGTTAGTGGCAGTGTGTTGGTTACTGTCAGTGTCAGTTATTGTCAGTTAGTGGCAGTGTGTTGGTTACTGTCAGTGTTAGTTAGTGTCAGTGTCAGTTAGTGTCAGTTAGTGGCAGTGTGTTGGTTACTGTCAGTGTTAGTTAGTGTCAGTGTCAGTTAGTGGCAGTGTTAGTTAGTGTCAGTGTCAGTTAGTGTCAGTTAGGGGCAGTGTGTTGGTTACTGTCAGTGTAAGTTAGTGTCAGTGTCAGTTAGTGGCAGTGTGTTGGTTACTGTCAGTGTCAGTTAGTGGCAGTGTGTTGGTTACTGTCAGTGTCAGTTAGTGGCAGTGTGTTGGTTACTGTCAGTGTAAGTTAGTGTCAGTGTCAGTTAGTGTCAGTGTCAGTTAGTGTCAGTTAGTGGCAGTGTGTTGGTTACTGTCAGTGTCAGTTATTGTCAGTTAGTGGCAGTGTGTTGGTTACTGTCAGTGTTAGTTAGTGTCAGTGTCAGTTAGTGTCAGTTAGTGGCAGTGTGTTGGTTACTGTCAGTGTTAGTTAGTGTCAGTGTCAGTTAGTGGCAGTGTGTTGGTTACTGTCAGTGTAAGTTAGTGTCAGTGTCAGTTAGTGTCAGTGTCAGTTAGTGTCAGTTAGTGGCAGTGTGTTGGTTACTGTCAGTGTTAGGGTCAGTGTTAGTTAGTGTCAGTTAGTGGCAGTATATTGGTTACTGTCAGTGTCAGTTAGTGTCAGTGAGTGTCAGTTAGTGGCAGTGTGTTGGTTACTGTCAGTGTTAGGGTCAGTGTTAGTTAGTGTCAGTTAGTGGCAGTATATTGGTTACTGTCAGTGTCAGTTAGTGTCAGTGAGTGTCAGTTAGTGGCAGTGTGTTGGTTACTGTCAGTGCCAGTTAGGCCCTTTTCACACTAGCGCAGAGAATGCAAACCGAGCCCACCCAGGTGTGTTACAATAGTGAATGAATATTTGCTATTTCTAACACTAATCCTCCTCCCAGCCTATCAGGAAGCGGGTCTTGAGACCCGCCACCCGATTGGCTGAAAGGACAGACGATCCTATTGAACGCCTAGGAGGAACGAAGGAGACGCACATCGGAAGTGAGGAGGAGGAGAGGACACAGAAGCCCAATGCCCGTTACCTGCCACCTAGATGGGGTAAGTGACAGACAGCGAGCGGGTGGGCCGGGGGGCAACATGGTTGTTTGCCGCCCTCCCCCCCAAAAAACCCCACCAGCTGCCACTGCGAACCGCACATGCCAACCCTTTACTACCACTTTAGGTAGGGCAAAAAAAATCAAAACAAAATATTAACTATTGCTTCTCGATCCTTCTAATCTACAGGCACAAAAAATATCACCGCGATCACCGGATGTAGGAGAATTTGTTTTTCAGTTGTTTTTTTTGGTGGTGGTAAATGGTAATGACATAAAAACATACAGCTGAATGTAACCGCTTGCCGACCGTATACAGTACATATACAGCGGCAAAGGGGCTCCCCCCTGTGCAGGATCACCTACCTGTCCTGTACGTGATCCATGCACTTCCAGGTCTGAGACGTGCACGCGCCCCACGGGCATGCTCTTAGATTGTCTGAGACGTGCTCGCGCCCCGCGGGCATGCTCTTAGATTGTATGAGACGTGCTCGCGCCCCGCGGGCATGCTCTTAGATTGTATGAGACGTGCCCGCGCCCCGCGGGCATGCTCTTAGATTGTATGAGCCGTGCCCGCGCCCCGCGGGCATGCTCTTAGATTGTATGAGACGTGCATGCCCCCCGCGGGCATGCTCTTAGATTGTATGAGACGTGCACGCGCCCCGCGGGCATGCTCTTAGATTGTATGAGACGTGCACGCGCCCCGCGGGCATGCTCTTAGATTGTATGAGCTGTGCACGCGCCCCGCGGGCATGCTCTTAGATTGTATGAGACGTGCATGCCCCCCGCGGGCTTGCTCTTAGATTGTATGAGACGTGCACGCCCCCCACGGACATGCTCTTAGATTGTATGAGACGTGCACGCGCCCCGCGCGCATGCTCTTAGATTGTAAGCTCTAAGGAGCAGGGCCCTCTGACCCCTCCTGTATTAAAGTGTATTGTATTTGTTCTGTCTGCCCCCATGTTGTAAAGCGCTGCACAAACTGTTGGCACTATATAACTTCTGTATTATAACAATAATGTGAAATTTGCACCATTGGGTGCTCAGGTTTGCATTGACCATGAAGGGGGTTGAAGAGCTCGGTGCGGCTCCTGAGTGCGGCAACAACATCACGTTTGTAAACACATCACCGTGCCGCACACACTGCAGGTGGGGGAAGGGCTAATTTGCATTTGTATTGATAAGACTCGACTGAGGAAATTCTAAGGACGCCGCTCTTCCTCCGAGCCGCGGAGAGGATAATTCCAGCCCGCGGCCGGCGATAATAAGGAAGGATGGAGCCTCACGCTAATTGTTCTACATTAACCAGATTGAGTCCTCTGAAGAATCTCTGTGAGCTCGCCGCCGCTAATCGTTTTCTAGGAAGCGCCGGCCTCGGACGCACCAGATGAATTTCCTTGTAAGAGTTCCAGAATGATGAGGCGGAAGAAGCGCGGCGGGGGCACGTGATGGCAGATGGATCGCTTCAATATCGCTTTATTCACTTACGAATTGTGAGATGTGAAGAGAGATCACAGAGAAGCCTGGGGCTCCCTAATATCGGGGGGGGGGGGGGTTGGTGGTGGTAAATCTGATCCCATCCTCCAGGTGTACCGGCTCCTCTCCTGGACTAAAACGCCTTTCTCTGATTTTACCGCACACTGTGAGCTTCTTACCATGTGCATTAGAAGCTGCAGCCAATCATATAGCACTTGTCTCATATGCTTGCTTGGAGGACATTGAGCATTATCTAGCCGGTGGCAGCCCATCCATAGAGGGTGCACCCCCTACCCATGCGTCCGGCCCCCTGATCTACATATCAGGGCACCGGACTATGGATTCCAATGGGGGGGGTGTATTTTTGAAGCACCTGATTAGAGTCAGAGGCTCTAATAGGCTTAAAAAAAGGATGGGCTCTGGGCGCAGAGCATTGCGCTCCGATCCCACCCAGTTGTGTGACGATAGCGAATACATTTTCACACTAAAGTTCCTCCCCGCCAATCAGGAGGCAAGTTGTGAAACCTGCTTCCCTGATTGGTCAAAGCGTCAGAAGATTCTATTGGATGCCTAGCGCTTTGGGGGAAGAGGAGACTCACGGTGGAGGAAGCTTGAGGCATGGACACCGGAGCCGCCACTAAGCCCCACCTCCTCTTTCAGGGGGGGAGCTGTCAGTGTTGCACCGCCCGAAGGGGGGCGGGGTGTATGTGCTTTCAGTGCCGCACCGCCAGGAGGGGGGGTGGGTTGTTTGCTTTCTGTCCCCTTAAAAAAAAGAACTTACCAGCTGCCACTGTATCTGGCCCTTTCCTCCGCAGTCTCCCTGGCCCGCCCCTCTCATTCATTGGATTTCAGTTCTTTCAATCATGAAGGCTCAGCATCACATGTGGGCGTTACCTGTTCAATACAGTCTGCCTAGGAACGCCCACTCCTCCAGACTGATACCCACCCATCAAGGCAATTTGATATTTGCATAACTCCACCTACTGCTTGCATCAGGACTGAGGGCTCCCTGGTAGGTTTGCCACCTGTCTGAATCATGTGTCCGGGTTTCAGGCAGACTAAAACCCGGACACATTATTCAACTCTATATTAATAGCCTTGTGGGCAACTCCTTATTATTGGCCACGTGGGCAACTCCATATTAACGGCCATGTGGGCAACTCTATATTAATGGGCAGGCAGGAGAGGAACAACTTCATATTACTGGGCATAGGGGAGGGGGCAACTCCATATTAATTGCCATGGGGGGGGAGGAGGGCAACTTCGTAATAATAGCCATAGGGGGAGGGGGCAACTCCATACTAATGGCCATGGGAGGAGGGGGCAGCTTCATATCAATGGCCATGGGCAGGGCCGCCATCAGGGGGGTACAGGCAGTACACCCGTATAGGGCCTGGAGGTCCCCAGGGCCCCGGATGGAAACCCCCCCTTTTTTTATATATATAAATTATTTTTATTATTTTAATACATTTATTTATTTATTTATTTATTGTAAGGGGCCCGGAGGTCTCCAGAGGCCCGGAGGTCCCCAGGATGGCAACCCCCCCTTTTTTTTTATAGATAATTTTTTTTTTTATAATTTTTTTTTTTTTTTTTTTGTAAGGGGCCCAGAGGTCTCCAGATTCCCGGAGGTCCCCAGGGCCCCAGATGGCAACCCCCCCCCTTTTTTTTTATATATATATACATTTTTATATATTTTTTTATTTATTTATTGTAAGGGGCCCAGAGGTCCCCAGGGCCCCGGATGGCAACCCCCCTTTTTTTTTTTATATATATATATATGCAGTGGCAGCACACCCCCCCCCCCCGCTTCCCGGTTCTCTGCTCCAGGGGAGCCCATGCCTGAAGCTGTGTAAGGGGCCCCAAAATTCCTGACAGCGGCCCTGGCTGGAAGTATTACTTTCCCATGAATCCTACTTCACTGAGAGTATAATCTATGCAATGGTCATTCCTCAAATTCACCACTAGATGTCAGGAGTATACCAACAACCCATAAATAAGTGTTTATTGCCATTGTGTACAGGGCATGGTGCAACACCCCCTAGGGGCATATAAAAAGATGGGCACCTCTAGGGGCATCCACTTTCCTGACCTCACCCACATTCACTGCCATTGGTTTCTGGTGAAGAATGTATACATACACTTATACATATTAATGAGATCAATCAGACAAACACTAATGGAGAATGTTACTTTATAAATCTGTCTGATCTTCTGCAGGATATTTGGACTTAAAAAGATCAGAGATTGATTACTCAATCGATTTAAATAATCAAATAATAAATGTATATCATATAATAGGAATGTGTTCTCTGACATTGATGGCCTCATTGGTCATGCCAGTCCATTGCCTATTTCCCTTTCTACATATAGTGAGATAGTGGGACCAAGAGAGGGTGGCTACATTCCTACATGCAGTGAGACCAAGACAGGGTGGCTTCCTTTTCTTTCCTACATACAGTGTAATGTGGATTTCCTACATACAGTGGGGACCAAGACAGGGTGGCTACGTTCCTACATAGAGTGGGACCAAGGCAGGGTGGCTACATTCCTACATAGAGTGGGACCAAGACAGGGTGGCTACATTCCTACATAGAGTGGGACCAAGACAGGGTGGCTACATTCCTACATACAGTGGGACCAAGACAGGGTGGCTACGTTCCTACATAGAGTGGGACCAAGGCAGGGTGGCTACATTCCTACATAGAGTGGGACCAAGACAGGGTGGCTACATTCCTACATACAGTGGGACCAAGGCAGGGTGGCTACGTTCCTACATACAGGGGGACCAAGACAGGGTGGCTACGTTCCTAAATAGAGTGGGACCAAGGCAGGGTGGCTACATTCCTACATACAGTGGGAACAAGGCAGGTTGGCTACATTCCTACATACAATTGGACCAAGGCAGGGTGGCTACGTTCCTACATACAGGGGGACCAAGACAGGGTGGCTACGTTCCTGCATACAGGGGGACCAAGACAGGGTGGCTACGTTCCTGCATACAGTGGGACCAAGACAGGGTGGCTACGTTCCTAAATAGAGTGGGACCAAGGCAGGGTGGCTACATTCCTACATACAGTGGGAACAAGGCAGGTTGGCTACATTCCTACATACAATTGGACCAAGGCAGGGTGGCTACGTTCCTACATACAGTGGGACCAAGACAGGGTTGCTATGTTCGTACATACAGTGGTAACCAAGACAGGTTGGCTACGTTCCTGCATAGAGTGGGACCAAGGCAGGGTGGCTACATTCCTACATACAGTGGGAACAAGGCAGGTTGGCTACATTCCTACATACAATTGGACCAAGGCAGGGTGGCTACGTTCCTACATACAGGGGGACCAAGACAGGGTGGCTACGTTCCTGCATACAGGGGGACCAAGACAGGGTGGCTACGTTCCTGCATACAGTGGGACCAAGACAGGGTGGCTACGTTCCTAAATAGAGTGGGACCAAGGCAGGGTGGCTACATTCCTACATACAGTGGGAACAAGGCAGGTTGGCTACATTCCTACATACAATTGGACCAAGGCAGGGTGGCTACGTTCCTACATACAGTGGGACCAAGACAGGGTTGCTATGTTCGTACATACAGTGGTAACCAAGACAGGTTGGCTACGTTCCTGCATAGAGTGGGACCAGGGCAGGGTGACCACATTCCTACATACAGTGGGACAACAGGGAATGAACACAGCCACCCTTTATGGATCATGCAAATTCTATTGTTTTTTGTCAGTATTTGAAAGGACCAAAATATTGTCAGGAGAAGCCCCCAAAGCCGCACCATTCCTGGGAAACTGATCTCAGAATGTACTCGTGTTCCTCGGAATCTGTCATTACATACAATTAGAAGATTTACGTCTTTTCAGCCTGTCACCGGTATTTCCTGGAAGGCAGCGTCTGCTCAGGAATAATGACTTCCCTAGAACAGATCAGTCTGATTATAATGTGTTCATTTCTCCTCTATATATCTGATGTGACCACAGACACACAGATTCAGATTCAGAATTCTTTATTAATCCCAAAGAAATTAATAAAATATTCCACCTGGAGGATATTATGGTCACAGTAGAGTCAGGATCTGCCGCAATCCTCCCTCGATGGTAACAGTAGTGTATAGTCCACCTAAGAGACCGAAGGAACCATTGCAAAGAGATTTTCCAGTAGAGGTGCAATTCACAGCGCTTGCAGAAAAACTGCAATAAAACAAATTACAGGACAAGCCACACAGGGGGTTACATTGTGGATGCAGTCTGGGCTGACACTGAGAGGGGGCGCAGCAGAGCACAGTCACCGCACTGTGGGTTACTGATGG
The DNA here is from genome assembly GCA_029206835.1 of Rana muscosa. Lineage (NCBI taxonomy): Eukaryota > Metazoa > Chordata > Amphibia > Anura > Ranidae > Rana > Rana muscosa. Next base: position 60,606,164 of record CM055126.1, on the reverse strand, counting down.
AGAATGATTTGGATAAAACATTAATCTGATACATATAAATATTTTATAGGATGATTTAGATAGATCATGCTGCAGCAATAAAGACATTTCTAAAGGAAAAAAATTAATTTAAACTTGCTCGCGGCTGTAATGTATTGCTGGCTCCCGGCAATACAGATTAAAAAAATGAAAGTCCAGTCCATACCATACCATTTTTTTTTTTTGTTGCAGTGGAGTTCCCCTTAAAATCTATACCAGACCCAAAGGGCCTGGTATGGATTTTGGAGGGGGGACCCCATGCCGGTTTCTTTCTTAATTCTGTTATAGGGTTCCCCTTAACCACTTCAATACACTATATTATATACTCTGCACTACACTGCACTATATACTCTGCACTACGTTATATACACTACACTGACTGCACTGTATTATATACACTACACTGACTGCACTGTATTATATACACTACACTGACTGCACTGTATACTCTGCACTACGTTATATACACTACACTGACTGCACTGTATTATATACACTACACTGACTGCACTATATACTCTGCACTGCGTTATATACAATACACTGACTGCACTGCATTATATACACTACACTGACTGCACTATATACTCTGCACTGCGTTATATACAATACACTGACTGCACTGTATTATATACACTACACTGACTGCACTGTATTATATACACTACACTGACTGCACTATATACTCTGCACTGCGTTATATACAATACACTGACTGCACTGTATTATATACACTACACTGACTGCACTATATACTCTGCACTGCGTTATATACAATACACTGACTGCACTGTATTATATACACTACACTGACTGCACTGTATTATATACACTACACTGACTGCACTGTATTATATACACTACACTGACTGCACTGTATTATATACACTACACTGACTGCACTATATACTCTGCACTGCGTTATATACAATACACTGACTGCACTGTATTATATACACTACACTGACTGCACTGTATTATATACACTACACTGACTGCACTATATACTCTGCACTGCGTTATATACAATACACTGACTGCACTGCATTATATACACTACACTGACTGCACTATATACTCTGCACTGCGTTATATACAATACACTGACTGCACTGTATTATATACACTACACTGACTGCACTATATACTCTGCACTGCGTTATATACAATACACTGACTGCACTGTATTATATACACTACACTGACTGCACTGTATTATATACACTACACTGACTGCACTATATACTCTGCACTGCGTTATATACAATACACTGACTGCACTGTATTATATACACTACACTGACTGCACTGTATTATATACACTACACTGACTGCACTATATACTCTGCACTGCGTTATATACAATACACTGACTGCACTGCATTATATACACTACACTGACTGCACTATATACTCTGCACTGCGTTATATACAATACACTGACTGCACTGTATTATATACACTACACTGACTGCACTATATACTCTGCACTGCGTTATATACAATACACTGACTGCACTGTATTATATACACTACACTGACTGCACTGTATTATATACACTACACTGACTGCACTATATACTCTGCACTGCGTTATATACAATACACTGACTGCACTGTATTATATACACTACACTGACTGCACTGTATTATATACACTACACTGACTGCACTATATACTCTGCACTGCGTTATATACAATACACTGACTGCACTGCATTATATACACTACACTGACTGCACTGTATTATATACAATACACTGACTGCACTGTATTATATACACTACACTGACTGCACTATATATTCTACACTGTGTTATATACACTACACTGACTGCACTGTATTATATACACTACACTGACTGCACTATATACTCTGCACTGTGTTATATACACTACACTGACTGCACTGTATTATATACACTACACTGACTGCACTATATACTCTGCACTGCGTTATATACAATACACTGACTGCACTGTATTATATACACTACACTGACTGCACTATATACTCTGCACTGCGTTATATACAATACACTGACTGCACTGTATTATATACACTACACTGACTGCACTATATACTCTGCACTGCGTTATATACACTACACTGACTGCACTGCATTATATACACTACACTGACTGCACTGTATTATATACAATACACTGACTGCACTGTATTATATACAATACACTGACTGCACTATATACTCTGCACTGCGTTATATACAATACACTGACTGCACTGCATTATATACACTACACTGACTGCACTGTATTATATACAATACACTGACTGCACTGTATTATATACAATACACTGACTGCACTATATACTCTGCACTGCGTTATATACAGGTCCTTCTCAAAAAGTAGGATTTTTAAAACAGCTTACCTGTAAAATCCTTTTCTTGGAGTACATCACGGGACACAGAGCAGCATAGTCATTACTATGTGGGTTATATAGAATTACCTTCAGGTGCTGGCACTGGCAACTTCCAAAACAGGAAGTACCCTCCCCTATATAAGCCCCTCCCATCCGGGAGTACCTCAGTTTTGTAGCAAAGCAATACGTGTCCCCAAAAGAGGGGTGGGAGCTCTGTGTCCCGTGATGTACTCCAAGAAAAGGATTTTACAGGTAAGCTGTTTTAAAAATCCTACTTTCTTGTTCATAGATCACGGGACACAGAGCAGCATAGTCATTACTATGTGGGACGTCCCAAAGCAATGCCACATGAGGGGGGGGATACACCATACATAAGCTGGGCGCCATCAGGCATGAGGATCTTTTGCGGCCTGCAACACACTGCGCCCAAAGGCGACATCCTCCTGACTTCTAACGTCCACCTGGTAGAACCTAGTAAACGTGTGTACTGAAGACCATGTTGCGGCCTTACAAATTTGCGCCAGGGAGGCCTGGTGATGCACTGCCCATGAAGTTCCAACTGCTCTTGTGGAGTGCGCCCTAAGTTTGAACGGAGGCGGTCTACTTCTCAAGCCATAGGCTTGTATTATGACCTGTCGAATCCACTTGGCTAAAGTAGATTTTGATGCTGCCTGACCCTTTCTGGGGCCTTCCGGCAGAACAAACAAAGAATCCGTTCTACGAATCTGAGCAGTGGCTTTTAGATAAGCTTTAACTGCTCTTACTACATCCAAAGAATGCAATAACTTTTCCTCTACCGAGCTTGGTTTGGGGAAAAAAGAAGGAAGAACCACATCCTGGTTCAAGTGAAACCTCGATACCACCTTAGGAAGAAAGGCTGGATGAGGACGTAATACTACTCTGTCCTTATGGATAACCAGATATGGCTCTTTACAGGACATGGCGGCTAATTCCGACACTCTTCTAGCCGAGCATATGGCTATTAAAAATATCAATTTCCTGGTGAGTAGAACCAAGGAAATGTGCCGCAAAGGTTCAAATGGCTGCTTCTGCAGAACCAACAGAACCAAATTTAGATCCCATGGGCATATGGGAGCCTTAATCGGTGGAATAATACGCGTCACACCTTGCATAAAGGATTTGACAAGTGAATGCATAGCCAGGGGCCTTTGAAATAGTATTGACAAGGCCGAAACCTGGCCCTTGATAGTACTTAAGGCAAACTTCCTATCTACAGCCCACTGCAGGAAGTCCAGAATTCTGCCTATAACGTACTTACGTGGATGCCATTTTCTGGCCTCGCACCAAGTGATGTACGCCTTCCAAACTCTATAGTAGATCTGCCTCGATACAGGCTTCCTGGCATTGATTATAGTTGATACCACAGAGTTAGAGAGACCTCTCTTCTTTAGGATGTGGGATTCAATAGCCAGGCCGTTAAACTTAGAGTTAGTAAGGAAGGGTGGTATATCGGTCCTTGCGAAAGCAGGTCCGGACGACGTGGAAGGGTCCAAGGACTCCCCACAGACATTTTGATGATCTCCGCGTACCAGGCCCTTCAGGGCCACGCTGGAGCCACCAGGATCACCGGCTTCTTCTCCAACCTGACTCTGCGAAGGAGTCGAGGCAACAATTGTAGCGGAGGGAATGCATATATCAGTCTGAACTGATCCCAAGGGAACACCAGAGCATCCGAGCCGCAAGCGAGGGGATCCCTTGTCCGGGAGACAAATCTGTCCACCTTTGCGTTGAATCTGGATGCTAGCAGATCTACATCCGGTGTTCCCCACCGCTGACATATTGCTCGGAAGACCTCGGGATGAAGGGACCATTCCCCTGGGCATAACTGTTGGCGACTCAGAAAGTCCGCCTTCCAATTCTCCACCCCTGGAATGAAGACAGCTGATATACATGGGACATGCTTTTCTGCCCATTCCAGGATGTGACTTACTTCCCTCTGGGCTGCACGACTCCTGGTGCCTCCCTGATGATTGATATATGCCACTGCTGTGGCATTGTCTGATTGAATTCTGACAGGGGACCCTTGGAGTCTGGATGTCCAGGCTACTAGGGCGTACCGGGCTGCTCGTATCTCTAAGAGATTGATGGGCAGGGTTTTTACTACATTTGACCATCTGCCCTGGAGAGACCATTGCTCCAGTACTGCCCCCCAGCCTATAAGGCTGGCATCTGTAGTGACCACCTTCCAAGATATCGGGCTGAAGGGTTTTCCCTTCTGGAGATTCTGGGGGATCAACCACCAGCAGAGACTCTTCCGAACGGAAGGGGACAAAGCCATCGGGAAGTCTAGAGCCTGAACTTTTCCGTTCCAGGCTGACAATATGGCCCTTTGTAAATTCCTTGAGTGGAATTGGGCGTATGGCACAGCTTCGAATGATGCTACCATCTTTCCTAGTAGCCTCATGCACAGGCGTATGGACGGCTGTCCTTTTGCACAAAGCAGACAGACCAAGGCCCTCAAAGAGGATACCTTGTCTAGAGGTAAGAAAATCTTCCTCTGGTCTGAATCCAGCCGTAGCCCTAGATATACCAGGTTTTTCACTGGCTGTAGGGCTGACTTGTCCAGGTTGATGACCCAACCGTGAGATTCTAGATACTTGATTGTATCGACAATTACCACTTCTAGCTTGGCAACTGAGTGGTCCATCAACAACAGGTCGTCTAGGTATGCCATTATCGTTACACCCCGTGTTCTTAGATCGGCCAACAGTGGGGCCAGAATTTTTGTGAACACTCGTGGTGCTGTGGCCAGACCGAATGGTAAGGCTCTGAACTGAAAATGGCGCCCTTCTACTGCAAAGCGTAGGAATTTTTGATGACCTGGAAAGATGGGAACATGCAAGTAAGCATCTTTGATGTCGATCGAGGCTAACCATTCCTCCCCTTGTAGGGCAGCGGTGACCGATCGGATCGACTCCATCCGGAAAGACCGGACGTTTAGAAATTTGTTTAGACTCTTTAGGTCCAATATGGGTCTTATGTCCCCGTTTGGCTTCGGGACTGTGAAAAGGTTTGAGTAGAAACCCAACCCCCACTCTTCCATAGGAACCTCCATAATTACTCCTTGGAGCAATAGTTGTTCTAACGCCAATAGGAGAGACCCTCTTTTCAGAGGGTCTCTTGGCATACCTGACCACATAAAATGGGACGGAGGAGACTCTTTTAACTCCAACTTGTATCCCAGAGTTACTGCGGAGAGCACCCATCTGTCTTTGATTGTCTCCCGCCAGGTCTCTGCGAACAACTGAAGTCTTCCCCCCACCCGTTTGAGTGGGGGCAGCCCTTCATAGGCTTGACTTGGAGGCTGGTTTAGTACCTCTTCGGATCCAGGGCTTTTTATTACCCTGTGGCTGTCCCTGATTTTTACCTCCTGAGTTTGACCGAGGAGGCCGTCGGAACTGCTTAGTAGCAGACGTCGCAGGGATAGGAGAGGTAGTCCTCTTAAAAGATGGACCCCTAGACCTCTTTTTACTCGGTAAGAGAGTACTTTTACCACTGGAAATCTTCTGGATATACTTATCCAGGTCTTCGCCAAAAAGGCGTTCCCCATGAAATGGGAAGCTAACTAAGAGCTTCTTACAGGGAGCTTCAGCAGACCAGTTTTTGAGCCACAGAAGCCTATGCATATGTACCAAAGACAGCGTGAGGCGGGAGGCCTGATGGATAGAATCCTTGATGGCGTCAACCGCAAAGCATAATGCTCTAGGCAGATCAGCCAGAGCCTGGGCCTGCTGGTCTGGCAAATCCCTCAGGACCATTTTCATTTGATCCTTTAAAGCTTGGCAGACCCCAATAGCTGCCACTGCTGGCTGTGTAACAGCCCCTGCTGTGGAAAAAGCAGATTTTAATAAAGATTCCAATTTTTTATCCACTGGATCTTTGAACATTTGAACATTATCTACTGGACATGTCAGTGATTTGTTCACAGAAGAGATGGCTGCATCCACCGTAGGAACATTCCATCTCTGGGTGAACTTTTCCTCCATGGGATAGATCACCGGAAACCTTTTAGGCGGAACAAATAGTTTATCAGGATGTTCCCAGTCCTGGTATATAAGTCCTTCCAATAATGGATGTATTGGAAAGGAGCAATTAACCTGGGGAGCTTTTAGCGACCCCAATGAGGAGACAGCAGTAGTTGATGGTTCAACAAGAGGCATTTTAAATGCAGATCGAACCATGTCAGTTAGGGTCTGGACCCACAATCTTTCAGTCTGTGATGCTGAAAATGGTTCATCTACTGTCGATTCCTCAAAAACAGAGCTAACCTCCTCCTGATCCCCTTCAGGTAGGTCGGTCCCTTCCTGGGACTGTTGCTCTGCCAACAGGCACTCTAATGGAGGTGATGGAGATCTGGCGCGCTTTCTTTCCTGTAGAGAAGAAGCGATCAATGCAGCCAATCTCTGCTCCAATCCCTCCAGAGTTGAGGAAAAAACCTCCTCTGTTATATATGCAGGAGCAGGTGGACTGAGGACAGCCGCAGTACCTGGCACTCCCGGGGGTTCCTTATGGGTATTAACCTCTGATTTCTCAGGGGAGGAGGGTGCAGATGACTGCTCCAGATCCTCAGAGCCCGATGGAGACCCCCTACACTTCCTGAGAGGTATATCTCGGAGTTTTTTAGGCGGCATATTCCTTAGTTCAAAGCTGAGGTATTCCAGCCGCAATACACCCCTTACTGAAATAGTCTAATGCAATTTGCTGCTATGTACATCAGTGGGTGTCTACTAATGCGTCTTTCTGGGGATGCCTGTATCAACCGCCCGCTGTAAGCCCCTATACCATGCTACCAGCTCCTTTTCATGCTCTGTGTCCATAGCAAGCAGCGTGGACTGAGTCCTTTTATCTTGCTGGGACGCCCGCACATGCGCAGAAGCGCTGGGCGCACAGAGCGCGTCATCCGCCAGGCTCCGCCCCCTTTTTTGAAGCTAAACCTTATAAAAGGAAAGCATGTGTGCGCGCGCGCGCGCGTGCACGTGTGCGCTCTTGGCGCCCTGTAGGGAGAGGAGCCAGGGTCCCTGTTTCACCAGGACTCGGGGATGGAAGGAAACTACTTGGCAGCATGACAGAGGAATGCAGCTTCCCTGATAGAGAGCTCACTCATCTGCCTGGACTTTCACCATGGAAGGAATAGTCCCAAGAAAAAAGACGTTCCACAGCGGCCTCTAGTGGACAAACACAGGTACCGCACTTTTGTCTTTTTTTTTTTTTTTTTAAAACCTCCTTTATGAAAAAACATTTCCAGGTTTACAGTTTTAAAACTTCCCTTATGAAAAAACATTTCTAGGATTTCTTAGGCATATACAGCTATTAGCGGGAATACCCTTTAGGTAACAGGCAGAAAGACATATTAGGCTTGGGGGTCCTCTCAATAGAACCAAGTTCCTGAGGGGCCCCCACTTACCTTTTCCCCGCCGCAGGACTTTGTTTGGTCCACAGAAGCCCAAACTTCACCTCTCACGGCAGGCATTGTACTAGACCTTCAGGGACCGGGTTCCCAAGGATTCCACTCCCCTGGACCTGTATAGCACCCTGCCAGATAGCCTCTTGGTTTTGGGTATGACCAGAGCTCTGGATCCCAGGGTCCAGCCCTCCTAAGAGAGGCATTACAGGCAAAACCCTGCTCTTCTCTGCAAGGCCCGGGTACCGACCGTTTAGCTATGAAGCTTTTTTGGTCGGATCCGGAATAGCTTGCTAAGGCCCAGAGAACCTGTACACAAGCCCAGATGAATACATGTTAACCTTGGCCAACACCTTAGACACTGGCAAAAAACTGAGGTACTCCCGGATGGGAGGGGCTTATATAGGGGAGGGTACTTCCTGTTTTGGAAGTTGCCAGTGCCAGCACCTGAAGGTAATTCTATATAACCCACATAGTAATGACTATGCTGCTCTGTGTCCCGTGATGTATGAACAAGAAAATTAGCATATTGTGATAAAGTTCATTATTTTCTGTAATGTACTGATAAACATTAGACTTTCATATATTTTAGATTCATTACACACAACTGAAGTAGTTCAAGCCTTTTCTTGTTTTAATATTGATGATTTTGGCATACAGCTCATGACAACCCAAAATTCCTATCTCAAAAAATTAGCATATTTCATCTGACCAATAAAAGAAAAGTGTTTTTAATACAAAAAAAGTCAACCTTCAAATAATTATGTTCAGTTATGCACTCAATACTTGGTCGGGAATCCTTTTGCAGAAATGACTGCTTCAATGCGGCGTGGCATGGAGGCAACCAGCCTGTGGCACTGCTGAGGTGTTATGGAGGCCCAGGATGCTTCGATAGCGGCCTTAAGCTCATCCAGAGTGTTGGGTCTTGCGTCTCTCAACTTTCTCTTCCCAATATCCCACAGATTCTCTATGGGGTTCAGGTCAGGAGAGTTGGCAGGCCAATTGAGCACAGTAATACCATGGTCAGTAAACCATTTACCAGTGGTTTTGGCACTGTGAGCAGGTGCCAGGTCGTGCTGAAAAATGAAATCTTCATCTCCATAAAGCTTTTCAGCAGATGGAAGCATGAAGTGCTCCAAAATCTCCTGATAGCTAGCTGCATTGACCCTGCCCTTGATAAAACACAGTGGACCAACACCAGCAGCTGACATGGCACCCCAGACCATCACTGACTGTGGGTACTTGACACTGGACTTCAGGCATTTTGGCATTTCCCTCTCCCCAGTCTTCCTCCAGACTCTGGCACCTTGATTTCCGAATGACATGCAAAATTTGCTTTCATCCGAAAAAAGTACTTTGGACCACTGAGCAACAGTCCAGTGCTGCTTCTCTGTAGCCCAGGTCAGGCGCTTCTGCCGCTGGTTCTGGTTCAAAAGTGGCTTGACCTGGGGAATGCGGCACCTGTAGCCCATTTCCTGCACACGCCTGTTCACGGTGGCTCTGGGTGTTTCTACTCCAGACTCAGTCCACTGCTTCCGCAGGTCCTCCAAGGTCTGGAATCGGTCCTTCTCCACAATCTTCTTCAGGGTCCGGTCACCTCTTCTCGTTGTGCAGCGTTTTCTGCCACACTTTTTCCTTCCCACAGACTTCCCACTGAGGTGCCTTGATACAGCACTCTGGGAACAGCCTATTCGTTCAGAAATTTCTTTCTGTGTCTTACCCTCTTGCTTGAGGGTGTCAATGATGGCCTTCTGGACAGCAGTCAGGTCGGCAGTCTTACCCATGATTGCGGTTTTGAGTAATGAACCAGGCTGGGAGTTTTTAAAAGCCTCAGGAATCTTTTGCAGGTGTTTAGAGTTAATTCGTTGATTCAGATGATTAGGTTATTAGCTCGTTTAGAGAACCTTTTCATGATATGCTAATTTTTTGAGATAGGATTTTTGGGTTTTCATGAGCTGTATGCCAAAATCATCAATATTAAAACAAGAAAAGGCTTGAACTACTTCAGTTGTGTGTAATGAATCTAAAATATATGAAAGTCTAATGTTTATCAGTACATTACAGAAAATAATGAACTTTATCACAATATGCTAATTTTTTGAGAAGGACCTGTACAATACACTGACTGCACTGCATTATATACACTACACTGACTGCACTGTATTATATACAATACACTGACTGCACTGTATTATATACAATACACTGACTGCACTGTATTATATACAATACACTGACTGCACTGTATTATATACACTACACTGACTGCACTATATATTCTACACTGTGTTATATACACTACACTGACTGCACTGTATTATATACACTACACTGACTGCACTATATACTCTGCACTGCGTTATATACAATACACTGACTGCACTGTATTATATACACTACACTGACTGCAGTATATACTCTGCACTGCGTTATATACAATACACTGACTGCACTGTATTATATACACTACACTGACTGCACTGTATTATATACACTACACTGACTGCACTATATACTCTGCACTGCGTTATATACAATACACTGACTGCACTGCATTATATACACTACACTGACTGCACTGTATTATATACAATACACTGACTGCACTGTATTATATACACTACACTGACTGCACTATATATTCTACACTGTGTTATATACACTACACTGACTGCACTGTATTATATACACTACACTGACTGCACTATATACTCTGCACTGCGTTATATACAATACACTGACTGCACTGTATTATATACACTACACTGACTGCACTATATACTCTGCACTGCGTTATATACAATACACTGACTGCACTGTATTATATACACTACACTGACTGCACCGTATACTCTGCACTGTATTATATACACTACATTGACTTCACTATATACTCTGCACTGTATTATATACACTACACTGACTGAACTATATTATATACACTACACTGACTGCACTGTATACTCCGCACTGCGTTATATACACTACACTGACTGCACTCTATACTCTGCACTGTATTATATACACTACACTGACTGCACTCTATACTCTGCACTGTATTATATACACTACACTGACTGCACTCTATACTCTGCACTGTATTATATACACTACACTGACTGCACTCTATACTCTGCACTGTATTATATACACTACACTGACTGCACTCTATACTCTGCACTGTATTATATACACTACACTGACTGCACTCTATACTCTGCACTGTATTATATACACTACACTGACTGCACTGTATTATATACACTACACTGACTGCACTGTATTATATACATTACACTAGGGATGAGCTCGGTGTTCGAGTCGAACATAGGTTCGACTCGAACATCGGCTGTTCGCGCGTTCGGCGAACAACGAACGATTTGGGCCGTTTGCGCCAAATTCGAGTGACGCGAACGGCCCACAATACACTGCGCCATCGCAGTGTAATCCCGGCGCTGTGATTGGCCAAGCATGCACTGTGACCCTGCATGCTTGGCCAATCACAGCGCCGGCAGCGAGGAGAACAATGATTGGCCACAGGCAGGATGCCTGTGGGCAATTATAGCTGAGGGGGTTAATACACGCCCCACACTATAAAAGGCCGTCAGCGCGGCGGCCTTGTGTAGTGCGTTCCGGAGCAGGGAAAGTGAAGGATAGGCAGGGACAGTGTCAAATCTTGTCAAATCTATTCTTTGCTAAACCTTGTGTGTAGGGACAGAGAAGGATAGGCAGGGAGAGTGTCAGTGTCATATTCTTTGCTAAACCTTGTGTGTAGGGAGAGAGAAAGATAGGCAGGGAGAGTGTCAGTGTCATATACTTTGATAAACCTTGTGTGCAGGGAGAGAGAAGGATAGGCAGGGAGAGTGTCAGTGTCATATACTTTGATAAACCTTGTGTGCAGGGAGAGAGAAGGATAGGCAGGGGACAGTGTCAGTGTCATCGTTGCTAAGCCTCCTGCACATTATACACCTGAAGTTAGCCCGTATTGCTGCTTTTTCCTGGTGTGTTACACCAACAGGATTTTGCGGCACTTACAGCGGGCGGAGTGTGCCTCCTGACCATATTACACCTTAACTTAGCCTGTATTGCTGCTTTTTCCTGGTGTGTTACACCAACAGGATTTTGCGGCACTTACAGCGGGCGGAGTGTGCCTCCTGACCATATTACACCTTAACTTAGCCTGTATTGCTGCTTTTTCCTGGTGTGTTACACCAACAGGATTTTGCGGCACTTACAGCGGGCGGAGTGTACCTCCTGGCCATATTACACCTTAACTTAGCCTGTATTGCTGCTTTTTCCTGGTGTGTTACACCAACAGGATTTTGCGGCACTTACAGCGGGCGGAGTGTGCCTCCTGACCATATTACACCTTAACTTAGCCTGTATTGCTGCTTTTTCCTGGTGTGTTACACCAACAGGATTTTGCGGCACTTACAGCGGGCGGTGTGTGCCTCCTGACCATATTACACCTTAACTTAGCCTGTATTGCTGCTTTTTCCTGGTGTGTTACACCAACAGGATTTTGCGGCACTTACAGCGGGCGGAGTGTGCCTCCTGACCATATTACACCTTAACTTAGCCTGTATTGCTGCTTTTTCCTGGTGTGTTACACCAACAGGATCTTGCGGCACTTACAGCCGGCGGAGTGTGCCTCCTGACCATATTGCTGCTTTTCCCATTTCCCTGCAGGCCATTAGAATGTATGGAAGGCAAACAAGGAGAGGCAGACAGTCAGGAGCCAAAAAAAGAGGGCAAGCAGGCTCTGTGTCTAGAGACAACAGTGCTGGTCGTGGACGCGGTGCATCGCCATCAGCACGTGGCCATGGGACACGCTTGTCCTTCTTTTCGGCAGCTGGACGCGTTGAGCCGCATCATGCCGAAGACTTGGTAGAGTGGATGACCAAGCCCTCCTCATCCTCCTCATCCTCTCTCACCCAGGCTCAGGGTACTGGCAAAGCAGCTGCCAAAGCGTCCTCTTCCCTGGTATCAATGTCATCATCAGTCACTCCTTCCCTAGACCAACCATGTCCTCCTGAGGAGTCCCCCGAACTGTTTGAGCACAGTGTTGGGTACATGCTCCAGGAGGATGCCCAGCGTTTCGAAGGGTCTGATGATGATACCCAGCTAGAGGAAGGCAGTAGCGTGAGAGCAGAGAGAGGGGATCCTCAAGAAGGACACCAATCTGGCAGTCATGTTCCAGCAGCTGCAGCATACTGCCAGATTGGCTCCAGTGATGAGGAGGGAGGGGATGATGAGGTCACTGACTCCACGTGGGTGCCTAATAGGAGAGAGGAGGAGGAGGCACATCTCCAACGAGGCAGGATGCCCTCGGGGGGCCAGCGTAATGGCAGCACACCGACGGAATCACACCACAGAGCTCCGCCTGTGCAGGGCGCTGCCTCTGCCCGTTATTCAAAAAGTTCTTTGATGTGGGCCTTTTTTGAGTCGAGTGCATCAGATCGCACAGCTGCTGTTTGCAACATATGTCTCAAGCGTATATCGCGTGGCCAAAACATCACCCGCTTGGGCACCACATGCTTGACCAGACATATGTTGACCTGCCATGCAGCATATTGGCAAGCCTACCTTAAAGACCCACACCAAAGAACAAAGCTGACCTCTTCTTGCACCGCATCAGCTGGGATCTCCAACCCCACTATACCTTCAGTCCTCTCTGAAACCTGCTCTGAGAGGAATGAAGGTGTAGAATTAGGTGTGTCACAGCCAAGTACTTGCGGGCACTCTGCTAGCAGTACACCAACGTCCGATTCTAGCAGGCAAATTTCCCTGCCCCAGCTGCTGGACCGTCAAAAGAAGTTCACTCCCAGCCATCCACATGCCCAGCGGTTGAATGCTAGCTTGGCTAAATTGCTAGCGCTTCAACTGCTGCCTTTTCAGTTGGTAGACTCGGCTCCCTTCCGTGAGTTTGTGCAATGTGCGGTTCCTCAGTGGCAGGTTCCCAAACGCCACTTTTTCTCATGGAAGGCGATTCCGGCTCTCTACCGGCATGTGGAAGGCAATGTCTTGGCCTCGCTGGACAGGGCGGTCAGCGGTAAGGTGCATATTACCGCTGACTCATGGTCCAGCAGGCATGGACAGGGACGTTACCTTTCTTTCACAGCCCACTGGGTCACTCTTTTGGCAGCTGGGAAGGATGCAGGACAAGGTGCAGTAGTGTTGGAGGTTGTTCCACCGCCACGCCTCCAAAATGCTACTACTGGTTGTGACACACCTCTGTTCTCCACCCCCTCCTCTTCTTCTTCCTCCGTGGCCTCTTCCTGTGCTTTGTCCTCGGAACCAGCGGTGCTCCGTAGGCGTTCAAGGGGCTACGCAAGTACGCAGGCAAAAAGATGCCATGCCGTGCTTGCGCTGGTGTGTTTGGGGGACAGGAGCCACACTGGGGCAGAGGTTCTGTCTGCTCTGCAGGGGCAGGCCGAGAGGTAGTTGACGCCACACCAGCTTAAGCCAGGAATGGTAGTTTGCGACAATGGCACCAACCTCCTCTCCACTCTCCGACAGGGACAACTGACCCATGTGCCCTGTGTGGCTCACGTCCTTAACCTGGTGGTGCAGCGGTCCTTGGGCAGGTACCCGGGCTTACAGGATGTCCTGAGGCAGGCCAGGAAAGTCTGTGTGCATTTCCGCAGATCTTATAATGCCAGTGCTCGCCTGGCTGAGCTGCAAAAGGAGTTGAACCTGCCCAAGAACCGCCTTATATGTGACATGCCCACCAGGTGGAACTCAACGTTGGCCATGCTGCAGCGGCTGCACACGCAGCAGAGGGCCATCAATGAGTACCTGTGCGACTACGGCACCAGGACAGGGTCAGGGGAGCTCGGGTTTTTTTCACCACGCCAGTGGGGCATGATCAGGGATGCATGCACTGTCCTGGCACCATTTGAGGAGGCCACGAGGATGGTGAGCAGTGATAGTGCATGCATCAGTGACACTCTACCTCTTGTCCACCTGTTGGAACATACGCTGCATGGAATAATGGACAGGGCACTTGAGGCAGAACAGAGGCAGGAAGAGGAGGACTTCCTTGCCTCTCAAGGCCCCCTTTACCCAGACAGTGTTCCTTCTGTCCCACCCATCGCACAGGAAGAAGAGGAGGAGGAGGAGGATTGTGTCAGCATGCAGGTGGAGCCTGGCACTCAGCATCATCAGCAGCAGTCTTTTAGGGATGATTTACAGTCCCAAGAAACCAGTGGACTTGTACGTGGCTGGGAGGAGGTGGCTGCGGATCATGTCATCCTTAGTGACCCAGAGGACTCCGGACTGAATGCCTCAGCTAACCTACGCTGCATGGCCTCCCTGATCCTGCAAAGTCTGCGGAAGGATCCTCGTATTCTTCGGATCAAGGAGAGGGACCATTACTGGCTGGCCACTCTCCTTGATCCACGGTACAAGGGTAAGGTTGCGGACCTTATCTTACCGTCGCAGAGGGAGCAGAGGATGAGACAACTCCGGGAGGCCTTGCAGAAAGGTCTGTGCAACGCGTTCCCAGAGACTGGGAGGTTACAAACTCCTGGTCCTGGACAACGAGTTGCTGAGGCTTCGGTCAGTCAAAGAAGGCGCGGTGGGGAAGGTGGCCGTCTGACCGAAGCGTTCAGACAATTCTTTAGTCCGCAGCCCCAAGGTATGATCGGTTCCAGCAACCATCGCCAGCGTCTGATATACATGGTGCAGGAATACCTAGGGGCAAGGTCAGACTTGGACACCTTCCCCACCGAAAATCCTCTGGCTTACTGGGTCTTGAGGATGGATCACTGGCCAGAGCTTGCACAGTATGCAATTGAGCTACTGGCCTGTCCTGCATCCAGCGTTCTTTCAGAACGCACATTCAGTGCTGCTGGAGGATTTGTCACGGATCACAGGGTGCGCCTGTCCACCGACTCTGTTGATCGACTGACCTTCATAAAGATGAACCAGTCTTGGATCACCCCCAGCTACCAAACACCTGAAGCTGATATAACAGACTAATTTATTTTCAAATGTCACATCCCTTCAAGACTGATGCTGATGCTGAGAGACTGTCCTGTTATGTTGACTGACTATCCTCCTCCTCCTCAATGATCCGATTGACGATGA
This sequence comes from Rana muscosa, assembly GCA_029206835.1. Classification (NCBI taxonomy): domain Eukaryota; kingdom Metazoa; phylum Chordata; class Amphibia; order Anura; family Ranidae; genus Rana; species Rana muscosa. The sequence goes on along the minus strand of CM055126.1, from coordinate 60,590,246 downwards.
TAGCTTGGAAGAACATTTTTGTTTCTGGGTGCCGCCACCAGTGGCTAAGGCCCAATTTTTCAGCCCCTGTTTAACAGGGGTGTGTTATTACAATTTTTTATGCAATGCTTTGCAGCAGGGCTCATTCCTGCACTCCAACTAGAGTATCTGGGAGTGGTTGCAGTGTCGTGGCACCAGCACCAGTGGCTAAGGCCCAATTTTTCAGCCCCTGTTTAACAGGGGTGTGTAATTACAATTTTTGATGCAATACTTTGCAACAGGGCTCATTGCTGTGCTCCAAGTACAGTATCTGTGAGGGGTTGCAGTGTTGTGGCACCAGTGCCTAAGGCCCAATTTTTCTGCCCCTGTTTAACAGGGGCATGTTATTACAATTCTTGATCTAATAATTCACAGCAGGGCCCATTCCTGCGCCCACCAAGACTAACTGTGAGGCCTTACAGTGTTGTGTCAACACCACCACCACCACCACTACCACCACCACCACCAAAGGCCCAATTTTTCAGCCCCTGTTTAACAGGGGCGTGTAATTACAATTTTTGATGCAATACTTTGCAACAGGGCTCATTGCTGTGCTCCAAGTACAGTATCTGTGAGGGGTTGCAGTGTTGTGGCACCAGTGCCTAAGGCCCAATTTTTCTGCCCCTGTTTAGCAGGGGCATGTAATTACAATTCTTGATCTAATAATTCACAGCAGGGCCCATTCCTGCGCCCACCAAGACTAACTGTGAGGCCTTACAGTGTTGTGTCAACACCACCACCACCACCACCAAAGGCCCAATTTTTCAGCCCCTGTTCAACAGGGGCATGCAATTACAATTCTTGATCTAATAATTCACAGCAGGGCACATTCATGCGCCCACCAAGAGTAACTGTGAGGGCTCACAGTGTTGTGGCAACACCAACATGTAAGGGGCAAATTTCAGCTGAGTATATACGGCAGGCCCCTACTTTCAAACATCCAACTTACAAACGACTCCTCCTTGCAAACGGAAGGATACAACAGGAAGTGAGAGGAAATCTACCCCTAGGAAGGCAAATTCTCTCCTGTAAGAGTTAATATGGGAAAAAAAGTGTCTCCTCTCCACTGATTCTTTATCACCAATTCTTGTTTCAATAAAAACCCCATATTTTCAAAAAACATTTGTCATTAGGACGGAAAGTGAGGTGAACTGTTCTGAACAGGTGCACACTGCACAGACAGCAAAACAAATGTTACAGGGGTGATAACCCTTCCCTATGTTTTCCAAAAAGCTTAAAAATAGATTTTTTGGCTGGAGCTACACTTAAACAATGTACCTGTTCAAAATTACAAACAGATTCTACATAAGAACAAACCTACAGTCCCTGTCTTGTATGCACCGCCTGTATACGGCTGTTCAGAGTATATAGGGCCTTTTTTATTTTGTGTGCGGGGTTCCCCTTAATATCCATACAAGACCCAAAGGGGCTGGTAATGGGCTGGGGTAGGGGGGGGGGGGGGTGATGGGGTAGCTATGCCATTTTTCTCAAAGCTTTTCATCCATATTACCGGGACCAGACATTACATTAAAGCCACAAGCAGTTTTAAATGGCTTTTTTTCCTTTAGAAGTGTCATTTTGTGCAGGGACAGTTCTAAACACGGGAAACACGTGGCACTTCACAGGCATACTTTAGACAGCCCCCAGGTACGATATTTAACTACTTCAATACAGGGCTTTTTGTACCTATTCAATATCGGGCCTATTTTGGCACTTCTCTCCTACATGTACAAATCATCATTCTTTTGCTAGAAAATTACTCAGAACCCCCAAACATTATATATGTTTTTTTAGCAGACACCCTAGGGAATAAAATGACGGTCATTGCAACATTTTTTCTTGCACAATATTTGCGCAATAATTTTTCAAACGCCTTTTTAAAAAAAAAATGGTTTCATGAATTAAAAAATAACAAAACAGTAAAGTTAGCCCAATTTTTTGGGAAAATATGAAAGATAATGTTACGCCGAGTAAATAGATACCTAACATGTCATGCTTTAAAATTGCGCACACTCATGGAATGGCGCCAAACTTCGGTACTTAAAAATCTCCATGGGCGACGCTTTAATTTTTTTTACAGGTTACCAGGTTAGAATTACAGAGGAGGTCTAGTGCTAGAATTGTTGCACGCGCTCTAACGCACGCGGTGATACCTCACATGCGTGGTTTGAACAGCGTTTACATATGTGGGCGACTTACGTGTGCATTCGCTTCTGATCGCGAGCTACCGGGGACAGGGGCGTTTTAAAAAATTTTTTTTATTTTTTTACATTTTTTTTTACTTATTTATTTATTTTTTTACAATGATTTTACTTTTTTTTTTTGATCACTTTTATTCCTATTACAAGGAATGTAAACATCCCTTGTAATAGGAATGTGTGTGACAAGTCCTCTTTATTGAGAGATGTGGGGTCAATAAGACCCCACATCTCTCCTCCAGGCTGGAAAGCATGAGATCAGTGAAATTTTTTTCACTGATCTCATACTTACAGTCGCAATGGCGGCTTTGTTTACATTTGAGACCCGGGCGTGACGTCATCACATCGCGCCCGGGCCTCCGACGATCATAGAGATGACTGGTGACCATCTGGTCACCAGTCATCTCTATGCTCATCACGTGACTCCACCAACGATGCCGGAAGATTCGCTCCGGGTCCCCGATCGCACAGGGGAGCCCGGAGAAGCACCGGATGGCAGCGGGAGGGGGGTGTCCCCTCCCGCCGCCTATAAGAACGATCAAGCGGCGGAACCGCCGCTATGATCGTTCTTATTGTGCACAGAATCGCCGGCACTTCAAAAGGATATCTGAATGATGCCTCTAGCTGCAGGCATCATTCAGATATCCCCCTACAAAGCCGAGGACGTCATATGACGTCCACCCAGGATGGGAGATCCCATCTGTGGACGTCATTTGACTAAGGCTGGGTAGGGAAGTGGTTAAAGGAAAATTTGACTTTTTTTTTTCCACTTTATGCATCATTAAAATGACTGCTCCAGAAAAACGGCAGTTTTTAAAACTTCTTTTTGCATTGATACATGTCCCCTGGTGCAGAACCCGGGTTCCCAAACCCTTTTTAGGACAATAACATGCATATTAGTCGTTATAATTAGCACTTTAGATTTCGAACGTTCGCATCCATTGTATTTAATAGGGTTCTAAAGTTCGTGCAAACTTTCGGTCTGTTCGCGGGTTCTGGTGCGAACCGAACCCGGGGGTGTTCAGCTCATCACTACATTACACTGACTGCACTGTATTATATACACTACACTGACTGCACTCTATACTCTGCACTGTATTATATACACTACACTGACTGCACTGTATCACTCATCGGGGGGCAAACTTCCTGCAAACGCCCCATACGTTTGACTTGAACATCGGCCTCATCACTACTAACCACCTTCCCTGATATACAAAAGCCTGCTAAAGTCAGCATTCCTAACCCTCAGAAGATATTAATAAGTTGCCTACAGATCCCTGCATCGGCTCAGATTCTGCTGCCTCTGTTTGGAAAGCTCAGATATCGCACATTTATTACGCTTGCAGCAGTCGGGTCATGGTTTGTTTTCTCAGCAGCAGAGAAAGAATGAACTTGCCTGTCATATCATCACAAATCCTTCCTATTATCTCTCCCTCTGCTCCTGTCATGTGCTGCCTTGCTGAGTCATAAAACAGCAAAACTATTTGCATATGACATAAAATATTCAAAATATGAAACAGCAAACAAACTACAAACTGAACGTCACGAGAAATATCACTGTCAGCAAATAACTTCAGATGTAACAGAAAAGCATGCAGCCAGGTAAGTCACAATTCCCTTTCTGAACACTGTGATGGGTGGCACAGGGGCAGCTGCTGGAGGCTCAGTTCCCATTGACATCGGTCCACCCCCAGAACTACAGCTCCTGAGAACCTTTCCTTTAGACACATTGAGGTTGATTTAATAAAACTGGAGCACTCAGAATCTGGTACAGCTGTACATGTTAGCCAGCTTCTAGCTTCAGTTTGTTCAATTAAGCTTTGACAAGAAACCCCCGTTCACGTTAGCACGATTTCACATGCAATTTTACATGTCAAATCGCACACCAAATCACAGCCTATTGCCGGCAACAGCACTGTCCCAATCGGTGCGATGACGACTCCAGAAATTGGAAGTGTCATTAAGTTTATCATTCGGTACGCTGTGATGCAATGCAGTGAGCTGCAGAGCTTGTGCATTGCCTTGTTGCATTTAGACCCATTCACAATGAATTGCACCACAACGCATGAAACACGCACATTACCACAATACAGTCATCCTGTGTGTCCGGCTCAGCAAGTCTAATGTAAAGAACTTGACGTTTGTAACCTTTCCTCCACCCATATATATTCTATACATCCATGCTGGGGGTTGTAGTCCTTGAACAGGTAGAGGATAACCCCCCCCCCCCCACACCCGGCTGTAACCTGACTCAGATTTCTGTGCTGGGAGCGGCCAATAGCCAGACTGGAATGTCAGCCATGCAGACAGACTGGATCTACGGAGCCGTGTCATCATCCACGCTTCACAGATGGCAGAACAAGTGTGAGCCGCGGCGTCACTCCACCGCTCTGCCAGATGTCACCAAGGGGGCTCAGCAAGGACTGCGGCGTCACTCCACCGCTCTGCCAGATAGCACCAAGGGGGCTCAGCGAGGACCGCGGTGTCACTCCACCGCTCCATCACATGTCACTAAGGGGGCTCAGCAAGGGCTGTAGCGTCCCTCCACCGGTCTACCAGATGTCACCAAGGGGGTTCACTGAGGGCCATGGCGTCACTCCACCGCTCTACCAGATGACACCAAGGCGGCTCAGCAAGGGCCGCGGCGTCACTTCACCACTCTACCAGAGGTCACCAAGGGGTCTCAGCAAGGGCCGTGGCGTCACTCCACCGCTCTGCCAGATGTCACCAATGGGGCTCAGCGAGGGCCGTGGCGTCACTCCACTGCTCTACCAGAGGTCACCAAGGGGTCTCAGCAAGGGCCGTGGCGCCACTCCACCACTCTGCCAGATGCCACCAAGGGGTCTCAGCAAGGGCCGTGGCATCACTCCACCGCTCTACCAGATGTCACTAAGGGGGCTCAGCAAGGGCCAGGGCGTCACTCCATTGCTCTACCAGATGCCACCAAGGGGTCTCAGCAAGGGCGGTGGCGTCACTCCACCGCTCTACCAGATGTTACTAAGGGGGCTCAGCAAGGGCCGCGGCGTCACTCCACCACTCTGCCAGATGCCACCAAGGGGTCTCAGCAAGGGCCGTGGCGTCACTCCCCCACTCTACCAGATGTCACTAAGGGGGCTCAGCAAGGGCCGCGGCGTCACTCCACCACTCTGCCAGATGTCACCAAGGGGGCTCAGCAAGGGCCGTGGTGTCACTCCCCCGCTCTACCAGATGTCACTAAGGGGGCTCAGCAAGGGCCGCGGCGTCACTCCACCACTCTGCCAGATGCCACCAAGGGGTCTCAGCAAGGGCCGTGGCGTCACTCCACCGCTCTGCCAGATGTCACCAAGGGGGCTCAGCAAGGGTCGTGGTGTCACTCCACCGCTCTGCCAGTTAATTCTTAACTCTTAATTGATTAATTCCTAATTTTTAATTGATTAATCCTTAATTCTTAACTCTTAATTAATTAATCAAACATTTTTAATTGATTAATTCCTAATTCTTAATGGATTAATCCTTAAATTATAATTCTTAATTGATTATTCCTTAATTCTTAATTCCAAGGGCTGGTTCACACCACAAAAACGCACTCCAGATCCGTTCCAGATGCGTTTCTGCATGCATGTTTTTAACACATTCCGGTGTGTTTTTGATGCATTTCTGGATGCATTCCAGAGGATTTTTTTCTTTTTTTCCCCCCTGTTTTTCTTTCACAGTACTGGGGTCTGGTGCATTTTTGATGCGTTTTTGATGCATTTTTTATGTGTTCAGATGCATTCCAGTGTCTTTTTGATGTGTTTTTACCACGTTCCGGTACACTCCAGTGCAGGAAGCATGCAGCATGTTCTACTTTTTTTTTCTTGAACTGGAACGCACTGGTGTGAACTATGCCATTGGAAGCCATATAACCTACTTTCCATGCGTTTTTGATGCAGAAAAAAAAACACAATGGACTGCACGTGATGTGAACTGGCCCTCAATTGAATAATCCTTAATTTATAATTGATGGATTCTTAATTCTTAATTTATTAGTCCTTAATTCTTAGCTCTTAATTGATCAACTCTCAAGTATCAAGTGCCGGTTCACACTGATGCGGTGCAGGAACCGTTTGCAATTTTGAACATGAATCACACCGCATTCCTGCTCAAATCACATGCGATTCTTCAGCAGTGCGATTTGAGCCAATATTTTGTATTGCTTAACCACTTAAGGACCGCCGCACGACGATGTACGTCGACAGAATGGCACGGACAGGCACAAGGGCGTACAGGTACGTCCCCTTTAAGAACCCGTCCATGGGTCGCGCGTGCGCCGCCGCCGGCGCGCTCCCGACCCGGTCTGAAGCTCCATGACTGCGCCCGCGGGACCCGCAGACCAGATCGCCGCCAGTGTCCCGCGATCGGGTCACACAGCTGAAGAACGGGGAGAGGTAAGTGTAAACAAACCTCTCCCCCTGCTTCCTAGTGGCATGTCAGTAATCGTCTGTTCCCTGTCATAGGGAACGACGATCAGTGACGTCACACGCCAAGCCACGCCCCCCTACAATAAGAATCACACATTAGGTCACACTTAACCCCTACAGCGCCACCTAGAGGTTATACCCTTCACTGCCAGTGTCATTTTCACAGTAATCAGTGCATTTTTATAGCACTGATCGCTGTAAAAATGACAATGGTCCCAAAAATGTGTCAAAAGTGTCTGATGTGTCCGCCATAATGTCGCAATCACGATAAAAATCGCCATTACTAGTAAAAAAAAAAAAATATTAATAAAAATGCCATAAAACTATCCTCTATTTTGTAGACGCTATAACTTTTGCGCAAACCAATCAATATATGCTTATTGCGATTTTTTTTACCAAAAAAATGTAGAAGAATACGTATCGGCCTAAACTGAGGAAAAAATATATATTTTTTATATATTTTTTGGGGATATTTGTTATAGCAAAAAGTAAAAAATATGTAATTTTTTTCAAAATTGTCGCTCTATTTTTGTTTATAGCGCAAAAAAAAAAAAAACGCAGAGGTGATCAAATACCACCAAAAGAAAGCTCTGTTTGTGGAAAAAAAAGGACGTCAATTTTGTTTGGGAGCCACGTTGCACGACCGCGCAATTGTCAGGTAAAACGGCGCAGTGCCGAATCGCAAAAAAGTGGCCTGGTCCTTCAGCAACAAAATGGCTCGGGGCTTAAGTGGTTTAAGTGCAGCGGATCCGCACCAAAATGGCGCCGGACCCTTTTTTTTTGGGCTGCACCAGAATCGGATCGCGTGGGTGTTCACACCTATGTGATCCGATTTTGCAAAATCTGTTTTCTGTTTTGCGCACCGATTTCGGGGTGTCGTTAACTTAACATAGACACCCGCAGCGGTTCGCACTTCTTGACCTACATGGGTGCAGCAACCCATCCGAATGAATGGGCTGCTTTACTCACGATGTGGGTGTGCACAAACGCATGCTACTAGTGTTAATGTATAATAAAATATGAATGCGCTATCCCTTTAAAAAAAAAAAAATTGCAATTTCAAAAAGTGATGTATCCCAAAACAAAATGCAACATATAAAACATAAAAATAAATAAAGAAAATGTGCATTATAAAGTACTAGTTCAAATAAATAAAAATAAATTTAAAAATCTCATATTCAAAAATGATATTCAATAATACAATATAAGATATCCAGATATCTCAATAAAAAAACTATTGAAATAAAAAAAATTAAAAATACCCAATAAATAAAAAACGAATTTCATCTGCTGATTTAACCAGCGAATATTTGCATCAACTTCCTCGTAAATCACAACTTTGTACAAAATGTATATAAAGTGCTCATGCAATAAATAAAGTATCAAAAAGTATCATTTCATAGTTTTCGCAAAAGGTCCTGTGCAAGCGCGAAGAAACAGACTTGTGAGGTTCCACTGCGAACCATTTACCTCCCACTTTAGTGCACCATCCAGTGGCGGCCGCTCATGCCGCTCCCGCTAATCCAATGCGCCCGGCCCCTAATCTACATGCGGGGCGCCGGACGCATGGATTTCATTGGGGGATTTTTTTTTTTGGAAGCACATGATTAGAGTATGAGGCTGCAATTGGCATTAAAAAAGGATGGGCTCAGGGTGCAGAGCACTGCGCCCCAAGTTCACCCGAATGTGTGACAATAGTGAATTAATATTCGCTAATCTCTTCCTGTTTTTCCTCCTGGCCAATTCCCGGGCCAATCAGCGGGTCCTGAGACCCGATTGGCTGGGAGTCCTAAGATCCTATTTGCCGGATTCAAGGACTCCTGATTGGCCCTGGAGGAGACACTAGGATTTGTGGATAGGCATGCATAGGGTGACCACATGTCCCGGATTGCCCGGGACAGTCCCGCATTTTGCAGGTCTGTCCCAGCCACATTCATTCCAGGACAATACAGTGTCACGGAATGAGACTGACACAGCCACCCCCCCGAGTCAATCTGATGCCCCCAAAAAAGGGCGCCACATCACCGCTTTACTCACCGACAGTACTTGTCCTGGCCAGAAATGCCTGGAGGAGCACAATCCCCGCCCCCTGCTTGTGATTGGAGAAATCATAAATCCCGCCTCTTGTGTCCAATCACAAGCTGATTTTTGGGAGGGGAGGGTGTCCCTGAATGGGAGTTTGGAAATGTGGTCACCCTAGGCACGCATGGATGAAGGTACGTGCTGGTCTGGCGGGCGACGGGCAAGCGAGCAAAGCAGCGCTCGATGAGGATGCGGTGGGGGGGGGCAGGAGGGCGGGGCTGGTGGTCAGATGGATGGCTTGCTGTCATGGGCTGGCACTAACATTTCTGAGGTCACATGCGCTTGTTAACTGCGGGATATTGACAGCCACTTCATCTCCAAAGCAACACAACTGGTGCAGTAACTTTCACCCTGGGGCAGCCTCCAGCCACCCTCTCCTCTCCGGTCCCGGCCGGGTAACATCCCTGCTCAGTGACCACGCCTGGGATTTGTCACTTTTATACAATATTGATTTTTTCTTTTTAAGAGGATAGCGCACCAATATTTTATATGTGCTAAAAATTGTGGTGTTTGTGTATTGCGGCACCTCTGATGCCTCGTACACACGACCGGTTTTCCCAGGCAGGAAAACTGCCATGAGAGCTTTTGTCCAGGAATCCCGTTGTCTTGTCGAGATGGTTCCCCTATTGATATGGTTCCGGGCTCGACCGCGCAGGCGCTGCCGAACAGCTGTTAAAGCTCGGAGATTTCCGTCGGCTCGGCTTGCGCCTGCGCAGTCAAGAGGGAACCAGATCGATAGGAGGAACCATAGGCTCGGCAGCTGTGGACGCGCTCGCTCCTGATGCTTCATTACACACGCCGCTCTCTTCTTCATGCCGCTCTATACAGCAAGGGGCGGATCAGATGTGATATTGAGCAGTGCAATTTGTTTGTTTATACACGACGCTCTTTACAGCAAGGGGCGGATCACATGTGATATTGAGCAGTGCGATTTGTTTGTTTATACACGACGCTCTATACAGCCCCTTGCTGTATAGAGCGTCGTGTATAAACAAACAAATAGCACTGCTCAATATCATCACATCTTATCCGCCCCTTGCTGCCCCTTGCTGTATACAGGGGCATGAAGAAGAAAGCGGCGTGTGTAACTAAGCAACGGGAGCGAGCACGTCTGCAGCTGCCGAACAGCTGTTAAACCTCTGAGATTTCTGTTGCCTCGGATTGCGCCTGCGCACTAGAGCTCGGAACCATATCGATAGGAGGAACCAGCTTGGCAGAACACCGGCCGTGTGTATGCTCCATCGCAGTTTTCCAGTACAGAAAAAGAGGGGGGAGGTTTGGGACTTTAAATGAAGCAATGCAGTCATCAGTGAGGGGTAAAAGCATAGTAGGTTTATTAACCAAACAAATTAATACAAACAACCAATAAATAATCTCACAGTATAATTTCATATATGTACAAAAGGAACATTATTACATGACAGTGGAAGGGATATTGCCTACACAAACTGAGAACTTCCTATTGTATCAAAATTAGAACTTGTGATCATATAAAAAGATGCATATAAAACACGTTGGTGACTTGGTCAGTATAAAACATTGCAATTACAAGGCTCTACGCGTTTCGTGAAGCATGGATCATCACTCATCAGGAGCAGCAATGTCAGTATCTAAAAAGAATAATGCAAAAGACAGTCATAACCTGGGAGATGGAACAAGCACCAAAAAGAAAATCTAGCCCATGTGGGCAATACTCACATCCAACATGTGGAAATGCAACAAAGAGAGCTGGAGACTCCCCAAAGAGGGGACATCCTTCCCGGGAGCTATGGCAGCGTAAGGCGTAGAGGGGCCCCCACATGGCCGCACCAAGGCAGAAACAAATAAGCCATGGGGTAGTGGTCTCAAGTATGTAATAATAGGTAATGTGCAGCAATGTCTTGGGAGACTTCTGTAAAGAGTATAAATGATAAACATTACCATTTAAGCCCAGTTGTCTGTGGGTTGACAGAACAATGGGACTTTGTAACAAATAGCTGAGTATTACCTGACAATAAAACATGTGAGGGACCATGGTGTAGTGAGGATGGTTGGACCTGCTGTGCAGAGTATTCCGAAATGCCACATGTAATGACCGTGGTGCGACCTATAAAGGCCCATGCGCCAATGAACTGCCATCCGTCACGTAGGCGCGCCCATTGTGGGGGAGGCGCCAACATCAGGGCGGAAAACCGCACGGTGTTTGGCGCCAAAAAGCATTCCCCACGGCCCGCAGATGGAATGCACTGAGCGGCGTCACGGCGTCAATTGACGTCGTGCGTAAGCCGTGTGCGGCGTGACGTCGATGCACAGCACGGAGGAAGCCATCCGCCCCAGGAAGGAGAGGTGAGTTCCCGTGGTGTGTCATCAAACTCCCGGAAATGGATGTGGGTCAAAGCCCATGGTTCCGGATCAGGGTGCATAGTCATCACAGGAGGTGATGATTGTAAGTGAGGATGGAAAAATGAAGATATGTTGGAAAATATTTTATTAAGGTGGGTGTCTAAATCCTAAGGTGACATCACGATGAAAAATTGAAAAAGTAAAAACTGGTATACAAGAGTAACAATTGTACCCAAATGTGAATTGGATATGCCAATTGATAGTTTAAACCCAATCCTTGCCTCATTTAAAGTCCCAAGCCTTCCCCCCATTTTTTGCATCGCAGTTTTCCTGACAGGAAAACCACCGGGAATCCCGGCAGGAAAAAAGAGAACATGTTCCGGGATTCCCGGCGGTTTTTAAGCCGGCAGTTCTCCTATGGGGAAACACTGTAATGGAGCATACACACGGCCGGGTTTTCCGACCAAAGCTCTCATGCTAGTTTTCCTGCCGGGAAACCCGGCCGCGTGTAGGGGAAAAAAGCTACCGAGCAGGTTCTCGGTTTTCCCCTCGGTTTTCCTGGCGGACCTTTTACCGATCGTGTGTACTAGGCATGAGAGTGCTGCTTTCCCAGTATTGTAATCAGTGGCGGTGCGTCCATAGAGGGCGCCGGAGCGCCGCCCCCTCTCGCTCCTGCACCGCCACTAAAAGACAATACACAGATTCATGCATTGCATGAATCTGTGTATTGTCGCCGCTGCCGCGCTGCCCACTATTCAGATGGCCGGCCTCCTGGTGAGCGCCGGCCATATGAATTAGAGCGGTGGCCGGCGGTGGGTGTGACTTGGAAGTGTCTATCAGAGCCAGCGGCTCTGATAGGCTTTCCGAATACAGCTCTCACGCTGTAATCGGCTTCCAAAAACTCCTCCAAGGTACGCACGGGGGTGCGTTCCTTGGAAGAAGACTGTGGGGGGTTTCAGCCAATCAGGTTCACCGGATCTGGTTACCGGTAACCTGATTGGCTGAAGCGACATCGAGGGTGGGAGAAGACATCGAGGACGGCGCGGGCCGAGGAAGGTAAGTGCAGGGCTGGGGGGGACGGGACGAGGCTGCATTTGGGAACAAACTGGCTGTATATGGGGGACACACTGGCTGCATTTGGGAACAAACTGGCTGTATATGGGAACAAACTGGCTGTATATAGGGGACAAACTGGCTGTATATGGGAGACAAACTGGCTGTATATGGGAGACAAACTGGCTGTATATGGGGGACAAACTGGCTGTATATGAGGGACAAACTGGCTGTATATGGGGGACAAACTGGCTGTATATGGGGGACAAACTGGCTGTATATGGGGGACAAACTGGCTGTATATGGGGGATAAACTGGCTGTATATGGGGGACACACTGGCTGTATATGGGGGACACACTGGCTGTATATGGGGGACAAACTGGCTGTATATGGGGGACAAACTGGCTGTATATGGGGGACAAACTGGCTGTATATGGGGGACAAACTGGCTGTATATGGGGGACACACTGGCTGTATATGGGGGACAAACTGGCTGTATATGGGGACAAACTGGCTGTATATGGGGGACAAACTGGCTGCATATGGGAACAAACTGGCTGTATATGAGGGACACACTGGCTGTATATGGGGGACAAACTGGCTGTATATGGGGACAAACTGGCTGTATATGGGAGGCAAACTGGCTGTATATGGGAACAAACTGGCTGTATATGGGGGACAAACTGGCTGTATATGGGGGACAAACTGGCTGTATATGGGGACAAACTGGCTGCATTTGGAGGACACACTGGCTGTATATGGGGGACAAACTGGCTGTATATGGGAACAAACTGTCTGTATATGGGAACAAACTGGCTGTATATGGGGGACAAACTGGCTGTATATGGGAACAAACTGGCTGTATATGGGAACAAACTGTCTGTATATGGGGGACAAACTGGCTGTACATGGGAACAAACTGGCTGTATATGGGGGACAAACTGGCTGTATATGGGGGACAAACTGGCTGTATATGGGGGACAAACTGGCTGTATATGGGGGACAAACTGGCTGTATATGGGGGACAAACTGGCTGTATATGGGGGACAAACTGGTTGTATATGGGGGACACACTGGCTGTATATGGGGGACACACTGGCTGTATATGGGGGACAAACTGGCTGTATATGGGGACAAACTGGCTGTATATGGGGGACAAACTGGCTGTATATGGGGGACAAACTGGCTGTATATGGGGGACAAACGGGCTGCATTTGGAGGACACACTGGCTGTATATGGGGGACAAACTGGCTGTATATGGGGGACAAACTGGCTGTATATGGGAACAAACTGGCTGTATATGGGAACAAACTGGCTGTATATGGGGGACAAACTGGCTGTATATGGGGGACAAACTGGCTGTATATGGGAACAAACTGGCTGTATATGGGGGACAAACTGGCTGTATATGGGGGACAAACTGGCTGTATATGGGAACAAACTGGCTGTATATGGGGACAAACTGGCTGTATATGGGGGACAAACTGGCTGTATATGGGGGACAAACTGGCTGCATTTGGGAACAAACTGGCTGCATTTGGGAACAAACTGGCTGCATTTGGGAACAAACTGGCTGTATATGGGGGACACACTGGCTGTATATGGGGGACACACTGGCTGTATATGGGGGACAAACTGGCTGTATATGGGGGACAAACTGGCTGTATATGGGGGACAAACTGGCTGTATATGGGGGACAAACTGGCTGTATATGGGGGACAAACTGGCTGTATTTGGAGGACACACTGGCTGTATATGGGGGACAAACTGGCTGTATATGGGGGACAAACTGGCTGTATATGGGAACAAACTGGCTGTATATGGGAACAAACTGGCTGTATATGGGAACAAACTGGCTGTATATGGGGGACAAACTGGCTGTATATGGGGGACAAACTGGCTGTATATGGGAAAAAACTGGCTGTATATGGGGGACAAACTGGCTGTATATGGGGGACAAACTGGCTGTATATGGGAACAAACTGGCTGTATATGGGGGACAAACTGGCTGTATATGGGGGACAAACTGGCTGCATTTGGGAACAAACTGGCTGAATTTGGGAACAAACTGGCTGCATTTGGGAACAAACTGGCTGTATATGGGGGACACACTGGCTGTATATGGGGGACACACTGGCTGTATATGGGGGACAAACTGGCTGTATATGGGGGACAAACTGGCTGTATATGGGGGACAAACTGGCTGTATATGGGGGACAAACTGGCTGTATATGGCAACAAACTGGCTGTATATGGGGGACACACTGGCTGTATATGGGGGACACACTGGCTGTATATGGGGACAAACTGGCTGTATATGGGGACAAACTGGCTGTATATGGGGGACAAACTGGCTGTATATGGGGGACAACTGGCTGTATATGGGAACAAACTGGCTGTATATGAGGGACACACTGGCTGTATATGGGGGACAAACTGGCTGTATATGGAGACAAACTGGCTGTATATGGGAGGCAAACTGGCTGTATATGGGGGACAAACTGGCTGTATATGGGGACAAACTGGCTGTATATGGGGACAAACTGGCTGTATATGGGGACAAACTGGCTGTATATGAGGGACACACTGGCTGTATATGAGGGACACACTGGCTGTATATGGGGGACAAACTGGCTGTATATGGGGGACAAACTGGCTGTATTTGGAGGACACACTGGCTGTATATGGGGGACAAACTGGCTGTATATGGGGGACAAACTGGCTGTATATGGGAACAAACTGGCTGTATATGGGAACAAACTGGCTGTATATGGGAACAAACTGGCTGTATATGGGGGACAAACTGGCTGTATATGGGGGACAAACTGGCTGTATATGGGAACAAACTGGCTGTATATGGGGGACAAACTGGCTGTATATGGGGGACAAACTGGCTGTATATGGGAACAAACTGGCTGTATATGGGGGACAAACTGGCTGTATATGGGGGACAAACTGGCTGCATTTGGGAACAAACTGGCTGAATTTGGGAACAAACTGGCTGCATTTGGGAACAAACTGGCTGTATATGGGGGACACACTGGCTGTATATGGGGGACACACTGGCTGTATATGGGGGACAAACTGGCTGTATATGGGGGACAAACTGGCTGTATATGGGGGACAAACTGGCTGTATATGGGGGACAAACTGGCTGTATATGGCAACAAACTGGCTGTATATGGGGGACAAACTGGCTGTATATGGGAACAAACTGGCTGTATATGGGAACAAACTGGCTGTATATGGGAACAAACTGGCTGTATATGGGGGACAAACTGGCTGTATATGGGGGACAAACTGGCTGTATATGGGAAAAAACTGGCTGTATATGGGGGACAAACTGGCTGTATATGGGGGACAAACTGGCTGTATATGGGAACAAACTGGCTGTATATGGGGGACAAACTGGCTGTATATGGGGGACAAACTGGCTGCATTTGGGAACAAACTGGCTGAATTTGGGAACAAACTGGCTGCATTTGGGAACAAACTGGCTGTATATGGGGGACACACTGGCTGTATATGGGGGACACACTGGCTGTATATGGGGGACAAACTGGCTGTATATGGGGGACAAACTGGCTGTATATGGGGGACAAACTGGCTGTATATGGGGGACAAACTGGCTGTATATGGCAACAAACTGGCTGTATATGGGGGACACACTGGCTGTATATGGGGGACACACTGGCTGTATATGGGGACAAACTGGCTGTATATGGGGACAAACTGGCTGTATATGGGGGACAAACTGGCTGTATATGGGGGACAACTGGCTGTATATGGGAACAAACTGGCTGTATATGAGGGACACACTGGCTGTATATGGGGGACAAACTGGCTGTATATGGAGACAAACTGGCTGTATATGGGAGGCAAACTGGCTGTATATGGGGGACAAACTGGCTGTATATGGGGACAAACTGGCTGTATATGGGGACAAACTGGCTGTATATGGGGACAAACTGGCTGTATATGAGGGACACACTGGCTGTATATGAGGGACACACTGGCTGTATATGGGGGACAAACTGGCTGTATATGGGGGACAAACTGGCTGTATTTGGAGGACACACTGGCTGTATATGGGGGACAAACTGGCTGTATATGGGGGACAAACTGGCTGTATATGGGAACAAACTGGCTGTATATGGGAACAAACTGGCTGTATATGGGAACAAACTGGCTGTATATGGGGGACAAACTGGCTGTATATGGGGGACAAACTGGCTGTATATGGGAACAAACTGGCTGTATATGGGGGACAAACTGGCTGTATATGGGGGACAAACTGGCTGTATATGGGAACAAACTGGCTGTATATGGGGGACAAACTGGCTGTATATGGGGGACAAACTGGCTGCATTTGGGAACAAACTGGCTGAATTTGGGAACAAACTGGCTGCATTTGGGAACAAACTGGCTGTATATGGGGGACACACTGGCTGTATATGGGGGACACACTGGCTGTATATGGGGGACAAACTGGCTGTATATGGGGGACAAACTGGCTGTATATGGGGGACAAACTGGCTGTATATGGGGGACAAACTGGCTGTATATGGCAACAAACTGGCTGTATATGGGGGACACACTGGCTGTATATGGGGGACACACTGGCTGTATATGGGGACAAACTGGCTGTATATGGGGACAAACTGGCTGTATATGGGGGACAAACTGGCTGTATATGGGGGACAACTGGCTGTATATGGGAACAAACTGGCTGCATATGAGGGACACACTGGCTGTATATGGGGGACAAACTGGCTGTATATGGAGACAAACTGGCTGTATATGGGAGGCAAACTGGCTGTATATGGGGGACAAACTGGCTGTATATGGGGACAAACTGGCTGTATATGGGGACCAACTGGCTGTATATGGGGACAAACTGGCTGTATATGAGGGACACACTGGCTGTATATGAGGGACACACTGGCTGTATATGGGGGACAAACTGGCTGTATATGGAGACAAACTGGCTGTATATGGGAGGCAAACTGGCTGTATATGGGGACAAACTGGCTGTATATGGGGGACAAACTGGCTGTATATGGGGACAAACTGGCTGTATATGGGGGACAAACTGGCTGTATATGGGGGACAAACTGGCTGCATTTGGGAACAAACTGGCTGCATTTGGGAACAAACTGGCTGTATATGGGGGACACACTGGCTGTATATGGGGGACACACTGGCTGTATATGGGGGACAAACTGGCTTTATATGGGGAACAAACTGGCTGTATATGGGGGACAAACTGGCTGTATATGGGGGACAAACTGGCTGTATATGGGGACAAACTGGCTGCATTTGGGAACAAACTGGCTGCATTTGGGAACAAACTGGCTGTATATGGGGGACACACTGGCTGTATATGGGGGACACACTGGCTGTATTTGGAGGACACACTGGCTGTATATGGGGGACAAACTGGCTGTATATGGGGGACACACTGGCTGTATATGAGGACAAACTGCCTGTATATGGGGGTCAAACTGGCTGTATATGGGGACAAACTGGCTGTATATGGGGACAAACTGGCTGTATATGGGGACAAACTGGCTGTATATGGAAAAGAACTGGCTGTATATGGAAACAAACTGGCTGTATTTGGGGACAAACTGGTGGCGTTTGGGCACAGTGGCTGCGTTTAATGGGAACAGTGGCGGCAATTGATGTTTTTTTTTGTTTGTTTGCACCCCCCCAAAAAATTTGAGCACCAGCCGCCACTGATTGTAATTCTTGTTGCATCGTTTGATTTGCTACACAAACATTGAGTGCAGAGGTACACAGGTACTAGTGTTAGTGGTCCATCCAGTCTTCACATTTCCTGCCCATTGTAGTAATGGTGCACGCCTTAAAGCAGGATTCCACCCGCAATCTTTTTTTTTTTTAGAGTCAGCAGCTACAAACACTGCAAACTTTTAATAAGGACACTTACCTGTCCTACTCGCCCGCGATGATGCCCCCCCGATGCTGATCCTTCGATCACTGCAGGTCCCGCGCCGCCATCCTCACTAAGGAAAACAGGCAGTGGAGCCTTTACGGCTTCACTGCCCGTTTCCTACTGCGCATGCGCGAGTCTCGCGCCGATTTGTGAATGGGCGGCTGCTCTCTGGGATTACACACAGTTCCCAGAAGGCAGTGCGCCCCATTCACTAGAAGAGGATGCGGAAGAAGACCCACCGCGGATAAGGAAGAGGCAGATTAGGGACTTCCACATAGCAACCGCTATTTCGGGTGAGTAAAAAATGATTATTTTTTTATTTATTTTTTTCCTTTTTTTTTACATTTTTGTGTAATTTTTTTTTTAGGGTGGAACTCCACTTTAAATTTTGGGCAGGAGAGGAGCGGAGGGGTCTGGGAGCTGCACCACCCATCACCAACTCCACCACACTGCTGGATGCCGCACGTCATCATCACCTGGCTGCAGGACCTAGGTAACGGTCAGATGGGTTCAGAATATAAACACACCTGTCCCCCGGGATGGCGTTCCCATGTGCTGCATTTGAGAACAAACTGGCTGTATATGGGGGACACACTGGCTGTATATGGGGGACACACTGGCTGTATATGGGGGACACACTGGCTGTATATGGGGGACACACTGGCTGTATATGGGGGACAAACTGGCTGTATATGGGGGACAAACTGGCTGTATATGGGGGACAAACTGGCTGTATATGGGGGCAAACTGGCTGTATATGGGGGACAAACTGGCTGTATATGGGGGACAAACTGGCTGTATATGGGGGACAAACTGGCTGTATATGGGGACAAACTGGCTGCATTTGGAGGACACACTGGCTGTATATGGGGGACAAACTGGCTGTATATGGGAACAAACTGGCTGTATATGGGGGACAAACTGGCTGTATATGGGGGACAAACTGGCTGTATATGGGAACAAACTGGCTGTATATGGGGGACAAACTGGCTGTATATGGGGGACAAACTGGCTGTATATGGGGGACAAACTGGCTGTATATGGGGGACAAACTGGCTGTATATGGGGGACAAACTGGCTGCATTTGGGAACAAACTGGCTGCATTTGGGAACAAACTGGCTGTATATGGGGGACACACTGGCTGTATATGGGGGACACACTGGCTGTATATGGGGGACACACTGGCTGTATATGGGGGACAAACTGGCTGTATAGGGGGGACAAACTGGCTGTATATGGGAACAAACTGGCTGTATATAGGGGACACACTGGCTGTATATGAGGGACAAACTGGCTGTATATGGGGACAAACTGGCTGTATATGGGGGACAAACTGGCTGTATATGGGGACAAACTGGCTGCATTTGGAGGACACACTGGCTGTATATGGGGGACAAACTGGCTGTATATGGGGGACAAACTGGCTGTATATGGGAACAAACTGGCTGTATATAGGAACAAACTGGCTGTATATGGGAACAAACTGGCTGTATATGGGGGACAAACTGGCTGTATATGGGGGACAAACTGGCTGTATATGGGGACAATCTGGCTGTATATGGGGGACAATCTGGCTGTATATGGGGGACAAACTGGCTGTATATGGGGGACAAACTGGCTGTATATGGGGAAAAACTGGCTGTATATGGGGGACAAACTGGCTGTATATGGGGGACAAACTGGCTGTATATGGGGGACAAACTGGCTGTATATGGGGGACAAACTGGCTGCATTTGGGAACAAACTGGCTGCATTTGGGAACAAACTGGCGGCATTTGGGAACAAACTGGCTGTATATGGGGGACACACTGGCTGTATATGGGGGACACACTAGCTGTATATGGGGAACAAACTGGCTGTATATGGGGGACAAACTGGCTGTATATGGGGGACAAACTGGCTGTATAGGGGGACACACTGGCTGTATATGGGGGACACACTGGCTGTATATGGGGGACAAACTGGCTGTATATGGGGACAAACTGGCTGTATATGGGGGACAAACTGGCTGTATATGGGGGACAAACTGGCTGTATATGGGAACAAACTGGCTGTATATGAGGGACACACTGGCTGTATATGGGGGACAAACTGGCTGTATATGGGGGACAAACTGGCTGTATATGGGAGGCAAACTGGCTGTATATGGGAACAAACTGGCTGTATATGGGGGACAAACTGTCTGTATATGGGGGACAAACTGTCTGTATATGGGGGACAAACTGTCTGTATATGGGGGACAAACTGTCTGTATATGGGGGACAAACTGGCTGCATTTGGGAACAAACTGGCTGTATATGGGGGACACACTGGCTGTATATGGGGGACACACTGGCTGTATATGGGGGACACACTGGCTGTATATGGGGGACACACTGGCTGTATATGGGGGACAAACTGGCTTTATATGGGGACAAACTGGCTGCATTTGGGAACAAACTGGCTGCATTTGGGAACAAACTGGCTGTATATGGGGGACACACTGGCTGTATTTGGAGGACACACTGGCTGTATATGGGGGACAAACTGGCTGTATATGAGGACAAACTGGCTGTATATGGGGACAAACTGGCTGTATATGAGGACAAACTGGCTGTATATGGGGGACACACTGGCTGTATATGGGGGACACACTGGCTGTATATGAGGACAAACTGGCTGTATATGGGGGACAAACTGGCTGTATATAGGGGACAAACTGGCTGTATATGGGGACAAACTGGCTGTATATGGGGACAAA
>CM055126.1:59859432-59964432 GCA_029206835.1 Rana muscosa | reverse complement strand
ACCCCCGGCTCTGACTCACCACGGCGTGCGCCCGGCTGACACATCAATAAAGTGTCCCTTAGGCTGCAGTCACACTTTAGCGTTCTGGGAAAGCGCATAAAAGGGCGCCATTTTTTAAAACGCATGAAAAGCGCCCGTCATGCTTTAGTTGTCTTTCATCGTAAATGTTACCCCAAACGCGGCAAAAAATCACGACTGACGTGGCAAAACAAAGTACAAAGCTCGACGCTCGGACTGCATTCACACCGTGGCGTTCTGAATCGTAGGCGGATTTGGCGCGATTTCAAAGCGGCGAGGTGTGAATGACAAATCGCAAATTTGAGTGGCACTTAAAATCGCGGTGCTGCTCTGCCGCGCGATAAATCGCAGCAACACGCATCGCGTGAAGCCCCAAAAAAAAGTTCAGGAGCTACTTTTGGGGGCGACATGCTTCACGCGATGCGGGTTCCTTCGATTTTCCGTGTGAAAATCGCGCCAGAACCACACAGCGATTTTACGTGCCTTTCAAATAAATGGCATCTCAAATGTGCGTTCTGCGATTTTGTCCTTCACACCTCGGCGCTTCAAAATCGCTGGCAGAATGGCGGAAAATCTGCCCCTGATTAAAAATGCAGTTTCAAAAAGAGCTACTTTTGTGCATTGGTCGCGCATAGGACAGCCCATTGTACTCAACGGCTTATGCGTTCAGCGCGCAAACAGGCAAAATTTTACTGTGTGCCCACAAAACGCCAAATGTGCACGCAGCCGCTTTTTAAAAAAAATAAAATAAAAATAAATTATTTTTTTTATTTGCTGCTCTACGAGCGACAAACGCACCGAAGTAGCTAAAGTAACTTTTTCATCATCGAGCTTGATGCGTTTTTCTATTGCGCGTTTTGCTGCGTTTGTCGCGTTGTTTTTTTTCGCAACAAGTCCTTTTTTTTTTGTTTGTTTTTTTTTTTTTTGGGCTGCATTTGATGCGCCTTTTTAATTTATTTATTTATTTTTTATATTTTCTCTTTTTTTTTTTTTTTTTTTTACGCACCAAGTCCTTTTTTTTTTTTTTTTTTTTGCTGCATTTGGGGTACCGCTAACAACAAATGGCAATGCAAGCGCGACAGGCCTTTTTATTCGTGAGTTTTTGAAAATTCAGGTGAAATAGCGCGTTTTTTACGCGCGATCATTAAACGCTTATAAATCATGCTGGATGGTCGTCAGCCCGCCCCAACAGTGATGGGCAGAGCCTGGTGGGCGGAGTTAGCTCCTGGCTCCTGTCTGCTTTACTCACCTGGAAGTTTTGGATGTCTCCGCCCACCTTTTTGTATGTTCTGGCTCCACCCCTTACTGATTTCTGCAGCAAAGTGAAGATTAGCCAGCATGCTGGAAAATACTCATTGACATTCCATATATATATACAGTGGGGCAAAAAAGTATTTAGTCAGCCACCAATTGTGCAAGTTCTCCCACTTAGAAAGATGAGAGAGGCCTGTAATTGTCATCATAGGTAAACCTCAACTATGAGAGACAAAATGTGGAAACAAATCCAGACAATCACATTGTCTGATTTGGAAAGAATTTATTTGCAAATTATGGTGGAAAATAAGTATTTGGTGAATATGAAAAGTTTATCTCAATACTTTGTTATAGATCCTTTGTTGGCAATGACAGAGGTCAAACGTTTTCTGTAAGTCTTCACAAGGTTGTCACACACTGTCACTGGTATGTTGGCCCATTCCTCCATGCAGATCACCTAGAGCAGTGATGTTTTGGAGCTGTCGCTGGGCAACACAGACTTTCAACTCCCTCCAAAGATTTTCTATGGGGTTGAGATCTGAAGACTGGCTAGGCCACTCCAGGACCTTGTAATGCTTCTTACGAAGCCACTCCTTCGTTGCCCGGGCGGTGTGTTTGGGATAATTGCCATGCTGAAAGACCCAGCCACGTTTCATCTTCAATGCCCTTGCTGATGGGAGGAGGTTTGCACTGAAAATCTCACGATACATGGCCCCATTTATTCTTTCATGTACACGGATAAGTGGTCCTGTTCCCTTTGCAGAGAAACAGCCCCAAAGCATGATGTTGCCACCCCCATGCTTCACAGTAGGTATGGTGTTCTTTTGGTTGCAACGCAGCATTCTCTCTCCTCCAAACATGACGAGTTGTAATTCTACCAAACAGTTCTACTTTGGTTTCATGACCATATGACATTCTCCCAATCCTCTTCTGGATCATCCAAATGCTCTCTAGAAAACCTCAGACGAGCCCGGACATGTACTGGCTTAAGCAGGGGGACACGTCTGGCACTGCAGGATCTGAGTCCCTGGCGGCGTAGTGTGTTACTGATGGTAGCCTTTGTTACGTTGGCCCCAGCTCTCTGCAGGTCATTCACTAGGTCCCCTGTGTGGTTCTCTGATGTTTGCTCACCGTTCTTGTGATCATTTTGACCTCAGGGGGTGAGATCTTGCGTGGAGCCCCAGATCATGGGAGATTATCAGTGGTCTTGTATGTCTTCCATTTTCTAATTATTTCTCCCACAGTTGATTTCTTCACACCAAGCTACTTGCCTATTGCAGATTCAGTCTTCCCAGCCTGGTGCAGGTCTACAATTTTGTTTCTGGTGTCCTTCGACAGCTCTTTGGTCTTCACCATAGTGGGGTTTGGAGTGTGACTGTTTGAAGTTGTGGACAGGTGTCTTTTATACTGATAACAAGTTCAAACAGGTGCCATTATTACAGGTAATGAGTGGAGGACAGAGGAGCCTCTTAAAGAAGAAGATACAGGTCTGTGAGAGACAGAAATCTTGCTTGTTTGTAGGGGACCAAATACTTATTTTCCACCATAATTTGCGAATAAATTCTTTCCAAATCAGACAATGTGATTGTCTGGATTTTTTTTCCACATTTTGTCTCTCATAGTTGAGGTATACCTATGATGACAATTACAGGCCTCACTCATCTTTTTAAGTGGGAGAACTTGCACAATTGGTGGCTGACTAAATACTTTTTTGCCCCACTGTATATATACAATACAAATATTACTGCAAAGCCTGCCTGCTTCTGTATGTTAAAGGGTCACTCCACCCAGAACAGATATTTCAGTGTTAGGTGGTGGTGGGGGGGGGGGTTATAGCGCCCTCTATTGATCCCTCCTTCCCTCTTCCAGGCCTGGTTACGGCGTTCAACATCGACGCGAAGCGCCCTCAGGTGTTCCGCGGCCCGGAGGAGGCTGAGTTCGGCTACGCCGTTCTCCAGCATGAAGCCGACGGACAGAAATGGTAAGCCAGTCCTCCGGGACTTCCCACATTCTCATAATCTTGCCAATGAAAAAGCCAAGGGGGCGGGGCATTCTGATGATCTGGCTTTATATATGGAATCTTTGACCAATCCACACTCCAGATCCAGAGTATTGAAGTCAGAGGATCACCATGACGGGACTGACCATTTAAAGGGATCCTGCCCTTATTGCCAGAGCTAAGACAGGGGGGCAGAAGGTGCACGTGCCCCAGACTCAGTGCCATGGACTGACTGTTCCTGGCCCCGTCCCTTTCATTAGAGCTAGGACAAGGGGGCAGAAGGGGCACATGCCCCAGACTCAGTGCCATGGACGGACTGTTCCTGGCCCTGCCCCTTTCATCGGAGCTAGGACAGGGGGCAGAAGGGGCACATGCCCCAGACTCAGTGCCATGGACGGACTGTTCCTGGCCCCGTCCCTTTCATCGGAGCTAGGACAAGGGGGCAGAAGTGGCACGTGCCCCAGACTCAGTGCCATGGACGGACTGTTCCTGGCCCCACCCCTTTCATCGGAGCTAGGACAGGGGGGCAGAAGGTGCACGTGCCCCAGACTCAGTGCCATGGACTGACTGTTCCTGGCCCCGTCCCTTTCATCGGAGCTAGGACAGGGGGCAGAAGGGGCACGTGCCCCAGACTCAGTGCCATGGACGGACTGTTCCTGGCCCCGTTCCTTTCATCGGAGCTAGGACAAGGGGGCAGAAGGGGGACGTGCCCCAGACTCAGTGCCATGGACGGACTGTTCCTGGCCCCACCCCTTTCATCGGAGCTAGGACAGGGGGGCAGAAGGTGCACGTGCCCCAGACTCAGTGCCATGGACTGATTGTTCCTGGCCCCGTCCCTTTCATTAGAGCTAGGACAACTGGGCAGAAGGGGGACGTGCCCCAGACTCAGTGCCATGGACGGACTGTTCCGGGCCCCGTCCCTTTCATCGGAGCTAGGACAAGGGGGCAGAAGGGGCACGTGCCCCAGACTCAGTGCCATGGACGGACTGTTCCTGGCCCCACCCCTTTCATCGGAGCTAGGACAGGGGGGCAGAAGGTGCACGTGCCCCAGACTCAGTGCCATGGACTGACTGTTCCTGGCCCCGTCCCTATGATCGGAGCTAGGACAGGGGGGCAGAAGGTGCACGTGCCCCAGACTCAGTGTAATGGACGGACTGTTCCTGGCCCTGCCCCTTACATCAGAGCTAGGACAAGGGGGCAGAAGGGACACGTGCCCCAGACTCAGTGCCATGGATGGACTGTTCCTGGCCCCACCCCTTTCATCAGAGCTAGGACAGGGGGGCAGAAGGGGGACATGCCCCAGACTCAGTGCCATGGACGGACTGTTCCTGGCCCTGCCCCTTTCATCGGAGCTAGGACAGGGGGGCAGAAGGGGCACGTGCCCCAGACTCAGTGCCATGGACGGACTGTTCCTGGCCCCACCCCTTTCATCGGAGCTAGGACAGGGGGGCAGAAGGGGCACGTGCCCCAGACTCAGTGCCATGGACGGACTGTTCCTGGCCCCGTCCCTTTCATCGGAGCTAGGACAAGGGGGCAGAAGGGGCACGTGCCCCAGACTCAGTGCCATGGACGGACTGTTCCTGGCCCCACCCCTTTCATCGGAGCTAGGACAGGGGGGCAGAAGGTGCACGTGCCCCAGACTCAGTGCCATGGACTGACTGTTCCTGGCCCCGTCCCTTTCATTAGAGCTAGGACAGGGGGGCAGAAGGGACACATGCCCCAGACTCAGTGCCATGGACAGACTGTTCCTTGCCCAGCCCCTTTTATCAGAGCTAGGACAAGGGGGCAGAAGGGGGACGTGCCCCAGACTCAGTGCCATGGACGGACTGTTCCTGGCCCCGTCCCTTTCATCGGAGCTAGGACAAGGGGGCAGAAGGGGCACGTGCCCCAGACTCAGTGCCATGGACGGACTGTTCCTGGCCCCACCCCTTTCATCGGAGCTAGGACAGGGGGGCAGAAGGTGCACGTGCCCCAGACTCAGTGCCATGGACTGACTGTTCCTGGCCCCGTCCCTTTCATCGGAGCTAGGACAGGGGGGCAGAAGGTGCACGTGCCCCAGACTCAGTGCAATGGACGGACTGTTCCTGGCCCTGCCCCTTACATCAGAGCTAGGACAAGGGGGCAGAAGGGACACGTGCCCCAGACTCAGTGCCATGGATGGACTGTTCCTGGCCCCACCCCTTTCATCGGAGCTAGGACAGGGGGGCAGAAGGTGCACGTGCCCCAGACTCAGTGCCACGGATGGACTGTTCCTGGCCCACCCCTTTCATCGGAGCTAGGACAGGGGGCAGAAGGGGGACATGCCCCAGACTCAGTGCCATGGACGGACTGTTCCTGGCCCTGCCCCTTTCATCGGAGCTAGGACAGGGGGGCAGAAGGGGCACGTGCCCCAGACTCAGTGCCATGGATGGACTGTTCCTGGCCCCACCCCTTTCATCGGAGCTAGGACAGGGGGGCAGAAGGTGCACGTGCCCCAGACTCAGTGCCACGGACGGACTGTTCCTGGCCCTGCCCCTTACATCAGAGCTAGGACAAGGGGGCAGAAGGGGGACGTGCCCCAGACTCAGTGCCATGGACGGACTGTTCCTGGCCCCACCCTTTTCATTAGAGCTAGGACAGGGGGGCAGAAGGGGGACGTGCCCCAGACTCAGTGCCATGGACGGACTGTTCCTGGCCCTGCCCCTTTCATCGGAGCTAGGACAAGGGGGCAGAAGGGGCATGTGCCCCAGACTCAGTGCCATGGACGGACTGTTCCTGGCCCTGCCCCTTTCATCAGAGCTAGGACAGGGGGGCAGAAGGGACACGTGCCCCAGACTCAGTGCAATGGATGGACTGTTCCTGGCCCTGCCTCTTTCATCGGAGCTAGGACAGGGGGGCAGAAGGGACACGTGTCCCAGACTCAGTGCCATGGACAGACTGTTCCTTGCCCAGCCCCTTTTATCAGAGCTAGGACAGGGGGCAGAAGGGGCACGTGCCCCAGACTCAGTGCCATGGACGGACTGTTCCTGGCCCCGTCCCTTTCATCGGAGCTAGGACAGGGGGGGGCAGAAGGGACACGTGCCCCAGACTCAGTGCCATGGACTGACTGTTCCTGGCCCCGTCCCTTTCATCGGAGCTAGGACAGGGGGCAGAAGGGACACGTGCCCCAGACTCAGTGCCATGGACGGACTGTTCCTGGCCCGTCCCTTTCATCGAAGCTAGGACAGGGGGGCAGAAGGGGCACGTGCCCCAGACTCAGTGCCATGGACGGACTGTTCCTGGCCCCGTCCCTTTCATCGGAGCTAGGACAAGGGGGGGCAGAAGGGGGACGTGCCCCAGACTCAGTGCCATGGACAGACTGTTCCTTGCCCCGCCCCTTTTATCGGAGCTAGGACAGGGGGGCAAAAGGGACACGTGCCCCAGACTCAGTGACATGGACGGACTGTTCCTGGCCCCACCCCTTTCATCGGAGCTAGGACAGGGGGGCAGAAGGGGCACGTGCCCCAGACTCAGTGCCATGGACGGACTGTTCCTGGCCCCGTCCCTTTCATCGGAGCTAGGACAGGGGGGCAGAAGGGACACGTGCCCCAGACTCAGTGCCATGGATGGACTGTTCCTGGCCCCGTCCCTTTCATCGGAGCTAGGACAGGGGGGCAGAAGGGACACGTGCCCCAGACTCAGTGCCATGGATGGACTGTTCCTGGCCCCGTCCCTTTCATCGGAGCTAGGACAGGGGGGCAGAAGGGACATGTGCCCCAGACTCAGTGCCATGGACTGACTGTTCCTGGCCCTGCCCCTTTCATCAGAGCTAGGACAGGGGGGCAGAAGGGGAGGGTGCCCCAGACTCGGTGCCACAGACTGACTGTCCCTGGCCCCACCCCTTTTATTAGAGCTGGGTCAAGGGGGGGAGCAGAAGGGGCACATGCCCCAGAGTCGGTGCCACAGCCTGACTGTCTGTGGCCCCGCCCCTTTCATCAGAGCTAGGACAGGGGGGGCAGAAGGGGCATGTGCCCCAGACTCAGTGCCATAGCCTGACTGTCCCTGGCACTGCCCCTTTCATTCATTGCATTTCAGTTCTTTCGATCACGGAGGCTCAGCCTCACATGTAGGCGTTACCTATGTAAATACAGCCTGCCTGGGAACACCCACTCCTCCAGACTGACACCCCCCTATCAAGGGATTTTGATATTTGCCTAACTCCTCCCACTGCTTGCATTAGGACTGAGGGCTCTGGAAAGATGTCTTCAGGAAGCTATGTACAGCCCCCTACCAGCCCCTCCCACCAGCCATGATCTGCCTGCATTGCATAGAGAAGCACAGAGACCCAGTGATGACATCACCGGCTCTATAATAAGGGAAGTAATGAAAATGGAAATGCTGAGATTGAGTTACAGGGTCACCTGTAACTCAATCTCAGCAGATCCCCTGTTCTCACGGTAAGGTCGCCCATGCACGCGCGTGTCTTCCATCTCTGGAAAAGACGTTTCCCCCTTTTACAAGCCGGTGTTACGTTTCACCTCCCCCGCCAGACGCTACAGCCAGGGGCTCGTCATTGTCCGGGTCACATCCTATGAATGGGAGGTGGGCGCCCCCCCCCGGGGGAAGGGGGAATATATAACGTACCTCGGGCCGCCAACAATAAAGAGAACCCGTCATCCTTCCTCATCCTTGCTTAGGGAATATCTGATCCGTTCTACCAATGCAAGTCTACCAGTCAGACACGACTGATCCATAAGAATTGGCTCCGGGGTTTTATCTCAGCAGCTGTAGATGAGGGAGAGATCTGAGAGAAGGAAAGTCTATAGCTGAGTACGTATAATACAGCGATGGAAATACGGAACAGCAAAAATCCGATCAGTGGGCTGGGCACTCAGGGATGGTTTTATGGCGGAGGATCGGGGACGCGGTGCAGGCGGAGGATCGGGGACGGGGACGTTCTTATCTCTGGTCTGGTATTGCCATCGAAGGTTTAATGAGGGAGCCATGCCGTGTTTTGTGTATCCAGAGGAAGGTGGGAGGACGGAACGCGTAGACAACACGCCAGAGGCCCCCCGAGGAAGTCATTAGAGGGGAGTGAAGTGAAGCCAGGAATTGTCTGAGTCACATTTCTTACATTTTACTGAAAGTAACTTTCCATGTGACTTCCACACTTTGCTGTTCCATATTTCCAGAAGCAAATTACATCACGTGCCGATTTATAGATCCGTCTTGTAGCAGCTGTCACTGCATTAAAGAGGACCTGTCATCCGCTCTGACGGGTCTCACTATACAGAGACAGGAGCAGTATTCCTATACTACTATTATTAGGAAGATGATCTTGTGCTCCAGTGACTGTGCCTAGGCTGAGATGTCGTCATCAGTCTGCTGCACGCAGGAGGAAGCATTCCCTCAGTCTCCATCCTATGATGATTAAACTGTACATTGTAACTTTAGTAGGCAGGAAGAAGTATTTCTTTAGTTGCCCCTCCCACAGTGTTCAGTCTGCTGCAGGCAGGAGGAAGCATTTTCTCATTCTCATTCTCCCCCAGTGATCAGACTGTACATTGTAACTTTGTAGAAGGAGGAGGAAGAATTTCCTAAGTCTCCCCTCCCCCAGTGATCAGTCTGCTGCAGGCAGGAGGAAACATTTCCTCAGTCTCCCCCCCCCCCCCCCGATCAGTCTGCTGCAGGCAGGAGGAGGCATTTCCTCAGTCTCCCCTCCCTGCTCAGTCTGCTGCAGGCAGGAGGGGGCATTTCCTCAGTCTCCCTTTCCCCAGTGATCAGACTGTACACTATAACTTTGTAGAAGGAGGAGGAAGCATTTCCTCAGTCTCCCCTCCCCCAGTGATCAGTCTGCTGCAGGCAGGAGGAAGCATTTCCTCAGTCTCCCCTCCTTCATTGTTCAGTCTGCTGCAGGCAGGAGGAAGCATTTCAACAGTCTCCCCTCCCCCAGTGATCAGACTGTACACTATAACTTTGTAGAAGGAGGAGGAAGCATTTCCTCAGTCTCATCTCCCCCAGTGATCAGTCTGCTGCAGGCAGGAGGAAACATTTCCTCAGTCTCCCCTCCCCCCTGATCAGTCTGCTGCAGGCAGGAGGAAATATTTCCTCAGTCTCCCCCCCTGATCAGTCTGCTGCAGGCAGGAGGAGGCATTTCCTCAGATTCCCCTCCCCAGTGATCAGTCTGCTGCAAACCGGAGGAAGCATTTCCTCAGTCTCCCCTCCCCCAGTGATCAGTCTGCTGCAGGCAGGAGGAAGCATTTCCTCAGTCTCCCCTCCCTCATTGTTCAGTCTGCTGCAGGCAGGAGGAAGCATTTCCCCAGTCTCCCCTCCCCCAGTGATCAGACTGTACATTGTAACTGTAGAAAGCCACAAGGTGAGATGCTGCCGCAGGGGCTGATCTGTGTCAAACATTTGTGAACACAGCCAAGAACTGCGCAGGCTCCAGGAATTACATGGTTGAGTCACTTCTGAGTCCAGGAAGAAGATGGTGACCCTGGATGATGCTTGAACAAAGATGGTGCCGTCCTTCTGGAGAGAGAAGCCGATGAAGGCCTTGTCAGGGGGAGTCGTGTGATCTCTGTACACGGAGGGGTCACACTGACTCATTACTCAGCATGCTGCATTATATCTGATGTCAGGTCCCCTTTAGGCAGTGCAGTCATCATCAGTGCTTGCTTAATGGCTGCTGAGATAAGACAGACTGGTTGGTTAGGCATCCATGAATTGTGGAAATACAGCCAGTGTGTTCCCGGGTTCCAGCCCCGCCCACTACAGTCCTCAGAGAGGAGAACATTGTACTAAGGGGGTGTGGCCCCCCGCCTAGGAGCACCATGAAAATCCTGCTGAATCTGGATGCTATATGAGCTCAGGTGACTGACTGATACTCTTCATTGCCCGGAGTTACCCTTTAATTTTCCTATTTCTTGCCATGTAGGGTGCTGGTTGGGGCCCCGTGGGACGGGCCGAACGGCAGCAGGCAGGGAGATGTCTATCGATGTATCGTCGGCTCCCAGAGCAACTCCTCCTGTGCTAAGGTCAACCTAGGTAAGTCCCTTTAAGCCACCATTGCAGGCTCTGAAAAGCCACTTAGGCTGTCTGTCCCCCTCCTGTGCTGTTTATCCCTTTTTTGTGTAGGTGTCACCGGGACAGGAAGTGAGGTTAAATCTCCCCAATGGGGACACAGGCAGAAAAAGCCTTGTTTGTAAAGGGTGGGTGGGGTAGCAGCGAGGGGCTCCCAGGTGGGTCTCTTTGGGTGTGGAAGAGTGATGGTGGTGGGTGAGGGGCACCAGAAAGTCTTGAAAAGGTCATCTTGTTAAAGGTAATATTGTGTATAAAAGGTCATAAAATAAGACGACGCGTTTCAGGGGCTGAAGGCCCCTCCTTCTTCAGGGCTCCTAATGTCATTGGTAAGTCCCGAGGACTGGAGGATCTCTGGAGGTTTTGTGTCGCTCTCATCTCCTGATCAGTGTAGGGACTGGGACCGCCTTTTATTGACAATCAACGTGGCCCAGTGTTTCGGCTACATGGTACTATGTATATCCTTTGTTTTTGTACTATATAATAGGCTAATGGAGACCATCGCACCATACTGGTGATTCTGCAATTAATGGGATACGGCACTAGATAAACTATTCCGGCACAGTATTTAATATTTAGTGAGCAGCTGACCTCCTCTTTTTCTCTATTTTACTATGTATATGCCAGGTGCCCCCAGCTGCAGTACCCACTCGACTCCGGGTGTGCTGTGTCCTTATTGTGCCCAGTGCCTCCAAGTATATTCCTAGTCCACGTGTCATCTACTGACTCCAGTATGCCCAGTGCCTCCAAGTATATTCCCAGTCCACATATCATCTACTGACTCCAGTGTGCCCAGTGCCTCCAAGTATATTCCCAGTCCACGTGTCATCTACTGACTCCAGTATGCCCAGTGCCTCCAAGTATATTCCTAGTCCACGTGTCATCTACTGACTCCAGTGTGCCCAGTGCCTCCAAGTATATTCCCAGTCCACGTGTCATCTACTGACTCCAGTGTGCCCAGTGCCTCCAAGTATATTCCCAGTCCACGTGTCATCTACTGACTCCAGTATGCCCAGTGCCTCCAAGTATATTCCTAGTCCACGTGTCATCTACTGACTCCAGTGTGCCCAGTGCCTCCAAGTATATTCCTAGTCCACGTGTCATCTACTGACTCCAGTGTGCCCAGTGCCTCCAAGTATATTCCCAGTCCACGTGTCATCTACTGACTCCAGTGTGCCCAGTGCCTCCAAGTATAATCCTAGCCCACACAACATCTACTGACTCCAGGGTGCCCAGTGCCTCCAAGTATATTCCCAGTCCACTTGTCATCTACTGACTCCAGTGTGCCCAGTGCCTCCAAGTATATTCCCAGTCCACGTGTCATCTACTGACTCCAGTATACCCAGTGCCTCCAAGTATATTCCCAGTCCACGTGTCATCTACTGACTCCAGTGTGCCCAGTGCCTCCAAGTATGATCCCAGTCCACACATCATCTACTGACTCCAGTGTGCCCAGTGCCTCCAAGTATATTCCCAGTCCACGTGTCATCTACTGACTCCAGTATGCCCAGTGCCTCCAAGTATATTCCTAGTCCACGTGTCATCTACTGACTCCAGTGTGCCCAGTGCCTCCAAGTATATTCCTAGTCCATGTGTCATCTACTGACTCCAGTGTGCCCAGTGCCTCCAAGTATATTCCCAGTCCACGTGTCATCTACTGACTCCAGTGTGCCCAGTGCCTCCAAGTATAATCCTAGTCCACACAACATCTACTGACTCCAGTGTGCCCAGTGCCTCCAAGTATATTCCCAGTCCACGTGTCATCTACTGACTCCAGTGTGCCCAGTGCCTCCAAGTATATTCCTAGTCCACGTGTCATCTACTGACTCCAGTGTGCCCAGTGCCTCCAAGTATATTCCCAGTCCACGTGTCATCTACTGACTCCAGTGTGCCCAGTGCCTTCAAGTATATTCCTAGTCCACGTGTCATCTACTGACTCCAGTGTGCCCAGTGCCTCCAAGTATATTCTCAGCCCACGTGTCATCTACTGACTCCAGTGTGCCCAGTGCCTCCAAGTATATTCCCAGTCCACGTGTCATCTACTGACTCCAGTATGCCCAGTGCCTCCAAGTATATTCCCAGTCCACGTGTCATCTACTGACTCCAGTGTGCCCAGTGCCTCCAAGTATATTCTCAGCCCACGTGTCATCTACTGACTCCAGTGTGCCCAGTGCCTCCAAGTATATTCCCAGTCAATGTGTCATCTACTGACTCCAGTGTGCCCAGTGCCTCCAAGTATATTCCCAGTCCACGTGTCATCTACTGACTCCAGTATGCCCAGTGCCTCCAAGTATATTCCCAGTCAATGTGTCATCTACTGACTCCAGTGTGCCCAGTGCCTCCAAGTATATTCCCAGTCCACGTGTCATCTACTGACTCCAGTGTGCCCAGTGCCTCCAAGTATATTCCCAGTCAATGTGTCATCTACTGACTCCAGTGTGCCCAGTGCCTCCAAGTATATTCCCAGTCCACATATCATCTACTGACTCCAGTGTGCCCAGTGCCTCCAAGTATATTCCCAGTCAATGTGTCATCTACTGACTCCAGTATGCCCAGTGCCTCCAAGTATAATCCCAGTCCACACAACATCTACTGACTCCAGTGTGCCCAGTGCCTCCAAGTATATTCCCAGTCCATGTGTCATCTACTGACTCCAGTATGCCCAGTGCCTCCAAGTATGGTCCCAGTCCACGTGTCATCTACTGACTCCAGTATGCCCAGTGCCTCCAAGTATATTCCTAGTCCACGTGTCATCTACTGACTCCAGTATGCCCAGTGCCTCCAAGTATATTCCCAGTCCACGTGTCATCTACTGACTCCCGTGCACCCAGTGCCTCCAAGTATATTCCCAGCCCATGTGTCATCTACTGACTCCAGTATGTCCAGTGCCTCCAAGTATATTCCCAGTCCATGTGTCATCTACTGACTCCAGTATGCCCAGTGCCTCCAAGTATATTCCCAGTCCACGTGTCATCTACTGACTCCAGTATGCCCAGTGCCTCCAAGTATATTCCCAGTCCACGTGTCATCTACTGACTCCAGTATGCCCAGTGCCTCCAAGTATATTCCCAGTCCATGTGTCATCTACTGACTCCAGTGTGCCCAGTGCCTCCAAGTATATTCCCAGTAAACACATCATCTACTGACTCCAGTATGCCTAGTGCCTCCAAGTATATTCCCAGTCCACACATCATCTACTGACTCCAGTATGCCCAGTGCCTCCAAGTATATTCCCATTCCATGTGTCGTCTACTGACTCCAGTGTGCCCAGTGCCTCCAAGTATAATCCTAGTCCACACAACATCTACTGACTCCAGTGTGCCCAGTGCCTCCAAGTATATTCCCATTCCATGTGTCGTCTACTGACTCCAGTGTGCCCAGTGCCTCCAAGTATATTCCAAGTTAATGTGTCATCTATTGACTCCAGTGTGCCCAGCCCAGTGCCTTCAAGTATATTCCCAGTCCACACATCATCTACTGACTCCAGTATGCCCAGTTCCTCCAAGTATATTCCAAGGCCACACATCATCTACTGTCTCCAGTGCTCCCAGTCCCTTTCTACTGATTTCAGTGCTCCCAGTGCCTCCAAGTATGCTACCAGTCCCCTTCTACTGACTCCAGTGCTCCCAGTGCCTCCAATACGCTCCCAGTCCCCTTCTACTGACTCCAGTACCTCCAAGTACGCTCCCAGTCCCCTTCTACTGACTCCAGTGCTCCCAGTGCCTCCAATACACTCTCAGTCCCCTTCTACTGACTCCAGTACCTCCAAGTACGCTCCCAGTCCCCTTCTACTGACTCGAGTGCTCCCAGTGCCTCCAAATACGCTCCCAGTCCCCTTCTACTGACTCCATTGCTCCCAGTCCCCTTCTACTGACTCCAGTGCTCCCAGTCCCCTTCTACTGACTCCAGTGCTCCCAGTGCCTCCAAGTACGCTCCCAGTCCCCTTATACTAACTCCAGTGCCTCCAAGTACGCTCCCAGTCCCCTTCTACTGACTCCAGTGCCTCCAAGTACGCTCCCAGTCCCCTTCTACTGACCCCAGTATGCCCAGTGACTCCAAATATATTCGGAGTTCAAATATCTACTGACTCCAGTAAGCCCAGTGGCTTCAAGTATGTTCCTGGTCCACATATTATCTACTGACTCCAGTGCACCCAGTGCCCCCAAGTACGCTCCCATTCCCCTTCTACTGACTCCAGTGCTCCCAGTGCCTCCAAGTACGCTCCCAGTCCCCTTATACTAACTCCAGTGCCTCCAAGTACGCTCCCAGTCCCCTTCTACTGACTTCAGTGCCTCCAAGTACGCTCCCAGTCCCCTTCTACTGACTTCAGTGCCTCCAAGTACGCTCCCAGTCCCCATCTACTGACTCCAGTATGCCCAGTGACTCCAAGTATATTCATAGTTCAAATATCTACTGACTCCAGTAAGCCCAGTGGCTTCAAGTATGTTCCTGGTCCACATATTATCTACTGACTCCAGTGCACCCAGTACCTCCAAGTATGCTCCCAGTCCACTTGTCATCTAGTGACTCTAGTGCCCCTGAATATGTTTCCAGTCCACGTAACTGTGTTATCTAATAAATCGAATGCACCCAGTGCCTCCAAATATTCTCCCATTCCAAGTGTCATCTACTGACACCCAGTCCCTGTGATTTATGGCTATAACATTAAAAGCCCTGAAGGATGAGCCTAAATCCCCTGAAACGTGTTGGTTATTTTTGTTCTGATCTTTTATATGACATTAAACACAATATTACCGTTTAATCATCTCATGTTTTCCATACCTTTCTATATGATGCCCCTAACCTACCAGAAAAAAAGCCTGACAGAGGGTCTAACCCTTCCCCACTCTATCCTAAATTGCAAAATGGCTTTACCTGGACTTGGACTTTTGGGTTGGGTGCCTTGGAGGGGCCCTCACTTCTAATCTCATCTCTTACTTTCCTTCCTATCATGTCTTGTGCCGGCCATGTCTCCAGGTGAACGGGCTCTGCGGAACGTCTCCAAGCACATGAGGAACATGCATTTTGGGATGGCGCTGACCCAGGACACACGTGGCGGGTTTGTGGTAAGACTCTTCGTATATAACACCATACTCACAAAGAAGTGTACTTAGGGTGTATTATATACAGTGCATCCGGAAAGTATTCACAGCGCTTCACTTTTTCCACATTTTGTTATGTTACAGCCTTATTCCAAAATGGATTAAATTCATTATTTTCTTCAAAATTCTACAAACAATCCCCCATAATAACAACGTGAAGGAAATTTGTTTAAAATCTTTGCAAATTTATTTAAAAAAAAAACAGAAAAAAATCCCATGTACATAAGCATCACAGGCTCCTCCCATGTACATAAGCATCACAGGCTCCTCCCATGCACACAAGTATCACAGGCTCCTCCCATGCACACAAGTATCACAGGCTCCTCCCATGCACACAAGTATCACAGGCTCCTCCCATGCACACAAGTATCACAGGCTCCTCCCATGCACAGAAGTATCACAGGCTCCTCCCATGCACAGAAGTATCACAGGCTCCTCCCATGCACACAAGTATCACAGGCTCCTCCCATGCACACAAGTATCACAGGCTCCTCCCATGCACACAAGTATCACAGGCTCCTCCCATGCACACAAGTATCACAGGCTCCTCCCATGCACACAAGTATCACAGGCTCCTCCCATGTACATAATTATCACAGGTTCCTCCCATGTACATAAGTATCACAGGCTCCTCCCATGTACATAAGTATCACAGGCTCCTCCCATGTACATAAGTATCACAGGCTCCTCCCATGTACATAAGTATCACAGGCTCCTCCCATGTACATAAGTATCACAGGCTCCTCCCATGTACATAAGTATCACAGGCTCCTCCCATGTACATAAGTATCACAGGCTCCTCCCATGTACATAAGTATCACAGGCTCCTTTCCATGTACTCATATTCACACAAGTATCACAGGCTCCTCCCATGTACATAAGTATCACAGGCTCCTCCCATCTACATAAGTATCACAGGCTCCTCCCATGTACATAAGTATCACAGGCTCCTTTCCATGTACTCATATGCACACAAGTATCACAGGCTCCTCCCATCTACATAAGTATCAAAGCCTTTGCCATGACACTCAGAATTGAGCTCAGGTGCACTCTGTTTCCACTGATCATCCTTGAGATATTTCTACAACTTGATTGGAGTCCACATGTGGTAAATTCAGGTGATTGGACATGATTTGGAAAGACACACACCTGTCTATAGAAGGTCCCACAGGTAACAGTGAATGTCAGAGCACAAACCGAGCCCTGAAGTCCAAGGAATCATCTGTAGAGACAGGATTGTACAGAGGCACAGATCGGGGGAAGGGTACAGAAAGAGGTCCATAACATTGAAGGTCCCAATGAGCACAGCAGCCTCCAAAACGCCTGCTTAGGGGGTTAACGTCAGAGCGGTGGGGTGGTCAGAAGAGGGGGAAGGGCATTTTTGTGGTCAAATGAAAGCATGCCCGCTCCTCGCTGCCATCTAGAGCCAAAACAAGCATTCCCCGGACTGCGGGCAGGACAGGTAAGACTTCCGCTGAGTCCCGGGTAAACAGCGCGCAGCCAACACATTGCGAAATAACGACGGCATCAGCTCTTTTCCACCGCGGCTCCACCGGGTCACACATCCTCCGGGATCCGAGAAAAAAAATCTTACAAGTGAAATATCTGAACACTGCGCACCCCACTGCTTGTACTTTGCGTGTTTCTAGGGTAAAAAAAAAACATTCGGTGGATCTTGTGAATATCACTGCGTCACAAAACATGGTGGAAAAATTCCTGCGTGCCGCAATAGAAGCCGACCTTGTGTTCTGTTTTTATTTTAACCTTACTTTTTTACAGGAGACAGTTCTCCTGTCTGATCGATGTTTATAAACAATGTTACTTTGTATCTCTCTATTTCCTGTCTGATCAATGTTTATAAACATTGTTACATTGTATCTCCTGTTTGATCAATGTTTCTAAGGCCCCTTTAGCACTGAGGTGTTTTTCAGGCGTTTTAGCGCAAAAAATAGCGCTGTAAAAACGCTTGAAATCCTGCCCCAGCATTCTCAATGTGAAAGCCCTGAGGGCTCTCACACTGAGGTGTTGTGCTGTGGCTGGGCGTTGGAAAAAATCCTGCAAACAACTTTTTTGGAGCATCTTTGGGGTGCATAAAATAGCGCTGTAAAAATGCCTATCCCCAATGAAATGAATGAGTACCGCTGTAAAACCGCGGTAAAAACGCATAGGCGTTAGCGCTATTTTTACAGCGTTTTTTACCGCGTTAGCACTAAAAATAGCGCTAACGCGGTAAAACGCGGAAAAAATGCGGTAATAACGCTAATAGTTTTTAGTGCGTTATTGCAACGCCTCAGTGTGAAAGGGGCCTAAACATTGTTACATTGTATCTCCTGTCTGATTAATGTTTATAAACAATGTTACTTTGTATCTCTCGATCTCCTGTTTGTATCTCTCTATTTGCTGCCTGATCAGTGTTTATAAACAATGTTACTTTGTATCTCTCTATCTCCCATCTGATCAATGTTTATAAACAATGTTACTTTGTATCTCTCTATCTCCCATCTGATCAATGTTTATAAACAATGTTACTTTGTATCTCTCTATATCCCATCTGATCAATGTTTATAAACAATGTTACTTTGTATCTCTCTATCTCCCATCTGATCAATGTTTATAAACAATGTTACTTTGTATCTCTCTATATCCCATCTGATCAATGTTTATAAACATTGTTACTTTGTATCTCTCTATATTCCATCTGATCAATGTTTATAAACCATGTTACTTTGTATCTCTATCTCCTGTCTGATCAATGTTTATAAACAATGTTACTTTGTATCTCTCGATCTCCTGTTTGTATCTCTCTATTTGCTGCCTGATCAGTGTTTATAAACAATGTTACTTTGTATCTCTCTATCTCCCATCTGATCAATGTTTATAAACAATGTTACTTTGTATCTCTCTATCTCCCATCTGATCAATGTTTATAAACAATGTTACTTTGTATCTCTCTATATCCCATCTGATCAATGTTTATAAACAATGTTACTTTGTATCTCTCTATCTCCCATCTGATCAATGTTTATAAACAATGTTACTTTGTATCTCTCTATATCCCATCTGATCAATGTTTATAAACATTGTTACTTTGTATCTCTCTATATTCCATCTGATCAATGTTTATAAACCATGTTACTTTGTATCTCTATCTCCTGTCTGATCAATGTTTATAAACAATGTTACTTTGTATCTCTCGATCTCCTGTTTGTATCTCTCTATTTGCTGCCTGATCAGTGTTTATAAACAATGTTACTTTGTATTTCTCTATCTCCCGTCTGAACAATGTTTATAAACAATGTTTCTCTGTATCTCCTGTTTGATCAATGTTTCTAAACATTGTTACATTGTATCTCCTGTCTGATTTAATGTTTATAAACAATGTTACTTTGTAGCTCTCTATCTAATGTCTGATCAATGTTTCTAAACAATGTTACTTTGTATCTCTCTATATCCCATCTGATCAATGTTTAGAAACATTGTTACTTTGTATCTCTCTATATCCCATCTGATCAATGTTTATAAACCATGTTACTTTGTATCTCTATCTCCTTTCTGATCAATGTTTATAAACATTGTTACTTTGTATCTCTATCTCCTGTCTGATCAATGTTTATAAACATTGTTACTTTGTATCTCTCGATCTCCTGTTTGTATCTCTCTATTTGCTGCCTGATCAGTGTTTATAAACAATGTTACTTTGTATTTCTCTATCTCCCATCTGAACAATGTTTATAAACAATGTTTCTCTGTATCTCCTGTTTGATCAATGTTTCTAAACATTGTTACATTGTATCTCCTGTCTGATTTAATGTTTATAAACAATGTTACTTTGTATCTCTCTATCTAATGTCTGATCAATGTTTCTAAACAATGTTACTTTGTATCTCTCTATATCCCATCTGATCAATGTTTATAAACATTGTTACTTTGTATCTCTCTATATCCCATCTGATCAATGTTTATAAACCATGTTACTTTGTATCTCTATCTCCTTTCTGATCAATGTTTATAAACATTGTTACTTTGTATCTCTATCTCCTGTCTGATCAATGTTTATAAACATTGTTACTTTGTATCTCTCTATCTCCGATCTGAACAATATTTAAAAGCAATGTTACTTTGAAATTTTATCTCCTGTCTGATAAATGTTTATAAACAATGTTACTTTGTATCTCTATCTCTGTCTGAATAAAATTTATAAACAATTTCACTGCAAGCAGGAAGCAGAGCCATAATATGTAATATACAAATATTGTATTACCTTATCCTGCAACTTGTACATGAATCTGACCATCTGCGCCTTTCCTCCCCTCTTCTCATCATCATCATCAGCTGGTAATTATATCAGCCCCAGAAAACAACCCTCAGCTGCATTCAGGGCAACATAGGCTTCTCCTAGGGCACTATTAACACATAGAAAAGCCTGATGATAGAAAGATATGGAGATAAAAACAGAGTTTCGATGTGTAGACTTTGTCGGGTGTAGTAGATCCCTGGCTAGGTCTTTCAGAGAAGGTGGTTCTTCGTTGCACTTTTATTACTATTCGTGATTGTGTGTTATTGTCTTCCAGGCTTGCGCCCCACTCTGGTCTCAGGAGTGCGGCTCCTCCATGTACAGCACCGGGATCTGTGCCAGCGTTGACGCCTCTTTCAGACCCACCGGAACCATTGCACCGACCGCACAACGTGAGTCACCCTGTGTGGTGATGAGGTTGTATGATACTATTGGACTGTGCCGCCACTTTAAGTAACAGGCGGCACTGAGTCACATGATATGGGGATATAACACTCTAAAATTGGTTATGTGAGCTAATTCAAGCCAACGAGTTTCGGCCGTCAGGCCTTAATCATAGCTCTGAGCCATGATTAAGGCCTGATGGCCGAAACGCGTTGGTCTCAGTAGTGCTAATCCTCCACGTACACCACCGGGGCAGGGTTGCCAACTTTCAGTAAATATACAAACAGTTTGTAAAATCCGTACTTTTTGCATCTGTCCATGAATGTTCCATTACAGACATGTAGGCTGCATGTCCGTAACTGACATTCATGGAGAGATGCAACAATTATGGATTTTACAAACTGTTTGTAAATTTACTGAAAGTTGGCAACCCTGTACCGGGGTCTGTGCCAGCATGACGCCTCTTTCAGACCCACCGGGACCATTGCACCAACTGCACAATGTTAGTCACCCTGGGTGGTGGTGAAGCTGTTTGATACTATTGGACTGTGCCGCCACTTTAAGAAATAGGCGGCACCGAGTCACATGATATGGGGATATAACACTCCACCTAAAATTGGTTATGTGTGCTTTATTTAACCTAATTCCTGATTTGTACACTGTTGTCATTTCCCATCCTGTACCAATTCCAGTGTCACCTCTTGCCTCAGCTGATGACGATCCCATATCTACCAACATTATGGTTCTGAATCCTGGGGCACTGCTAACCCTGCCCATGCTCCACATGCCACCCGTCAAAATTCTGGGTTGGCATATCCATATCAAACCCA
Source organism: Rana muscosa (assembly GCA_029206835.1). Lineage (NCBI taxonomy): Eukaryota > Metazoa > Chordata > Amphibia > Anura > Ranidae > Rana > Rana muscosa. The sequence goes on along the minus strand of CM055126.1, from coordinate 59,943,513 downwards.
CTTAATGGGTTATCCTGCCCAGACCAGCCTCTAAATATGCAGAGACTGACCCTCTGCACCCACCTCATGGGTTGGCTCAAACACCACCTCTAAATTTATGGGGACCACCCACTCCCTGCCACCATTCCTTCAATTAATGCTTTCTATCAGTGGCGGCTGGTCCATGCAAAAAAAGGTGAAAGGCTGGTGCTATGAAAGTCAGCTAAAACATTGTTTTATTATTGCATGCGAACAGCAGTCAAAACGAAAGACAACGAGTTTCGGCCATCAGGCCTTAATCATGGCTCTGAGCCATGATTAAGGCCTGATGTCCAAAACATGTTGGTTTCTTTTTGACTGCTGTTCACATGCAATAATAAAACAATGTTTTAGCTGACTTTCATAGCACCAGCCTTTCACCTTTTTTGCATAGACTATATGGAGGTTTACAGAGACTTCACAGGCTGAGTGCTGTGTTCTTGATGCTCGCCAGGCATTGCACAGGAGGTAGTTGCTCGGATGCACCTGTTCCAGTGGCGGCTGGTGCTCTATTTTTTGTGGGGGGGGGGCAAACAAACCACCCGACCCCGTTCAGTCAGTTAAATCCCCACCCCCCGTTGCGTGGTCGAACGGCAAACAAACCCCCTCTCGTCGCTCACCTGTCCGCCCTCCAGCTCCGCACTTACCCCATCCAGGTTGCGGGCAGCTTCAACGGCTTCCCCATGTGTTTCCTCCTCTGCGCCTACCACCCCGTTGCTTCTGCTCCCGGCCAATACGGTCACCTCTCCTCTCGGCCAATCGGGTCTTAAAACCTGCTTCCAGATTGGCTGGGAGGAGAAGCAGGAAGACAGTAGCGAATATTTATTCGCTATTGTCACATAACTGGGTGGGCTTGGGGCGCAGTGCTCTGCGCCCCCGAACCCACCCTTTTTGAAGCCAATTAGAGCTTCAGGCTGTAAGCATGTGCTTCAAAAAAAAAAACCCAATTGAAATCCATGCGTCCGGCGCCCTGCATGCAGATTAGGGGCCGGGAGCATGGATTAGGTGGGCGGCGCCCCTGATGGAGCGTCCGTCATTGCTTTATATGTTACCACACCTGTGCAGTAACTCAAGGTTGATACTATGATCCCAGGACGTGGCCCTGGACACCAGCATCAGCGGGAGAGCACCAAGATTCCGGACCGCTCTAGCAAACTTGAGGCAGTTGGTGGCTATGCAAGACACATTTACTTGTAAAAAATAAAATTAGTTTCTGTAACCATCAGCAGAAAATGAATGTCCATTGAACCAGTAAAAACCACTAAACCACCTTAATGTCACGGTACCCATCCAATGCACTGCAGCAAAATGGGGAACTTTGATTAAACGTTGCAGTGTTTGATAAGATCTTGCTCATCTTTATTAAAAACTTGCAATTTAAAACAATTTGAGAAACTGTAAAATTGGTGTGTTACATAATTACAGTAGTTGGAAAAAAAGACAAAAGTCCATGCAGTTATGGCCAGCAGTAGTTAGGAGGTGAATGGGAGTAATGTATATTTTTTTGAGGTTTGTCCCAGAGGTGGCATTAGTTTTGGGGTGTTGCTTCACCTCCGGGGTGTCCTATTCCTTCTCCTCTAGGATGCTCCACGTATCTGGACATCGTCATCCTTCTGGACGGATCGAACAGTATCTACCCCTGGTTCGAGGTGCAGAACTTCCTCAGCAACATTCTCAGCAAGTTTTTCATTGGCCCCGACCAGATCCAGGTCTGTAAACTTGATTAGTAACACGGCTAATGTAATTCAGTATTGTAATTGTGTTTTGGAACCTCTGGCATTCACTGTCTCTGTCCCCACTGGGAATATTTACACTCACTATTTGTCCGTCTCCTGTACTATGTCTGCAGTCTCTGATCATCTCCTGTACTATGTCTGCAGTCTCTGATCATCTCCTGTAGTATGTCTGTGGTCTCTGATCATCTCCTGTATTATGTCTGTAGTCTCTGATCATCTCCTGTACTATGTCTGCGGTCTCTGATCATCTCCTGTAGTATGTCTGCAGTCTCTGATCATCTCCTGTATTTTGTCCGCAGTCTCTGATCATCTCCTGTACTATGTCTGCGGTCTCTGATCATCTCCTGTAGTATGTCTGTAGTCTCTGACCATCTCATGTAGCATGTCTGCAGTCTCTGACCATCTCCTGTAGTATGTCTGTAGTCTCTGACCATCTCCTGTAGTATGTCTGTAGTTTCTGACCATCTCCTGTACTGTGTCTGCGGTCTCTGATCATCTCCTGTACTATGTCTGTGGTCTCTGATCATCTCCTGTACTATGTCTGCGGTCTCTGATCATCTCCTGTAGTATGTCTGTGGTCTCTGATCATCTCCTGTATTATGTCTGTAGTCTCTGATCATCTCCTGTACTATGTCTGCGGTCTCTGATCATCTCCTGTAGTATGTCTGCAGTCTCTGATCATCTCCTGTATTTTGTCTGCAGTCTCTGACCATCTCCTGTACTATGTCTGCAGTCTCTGACCATCTCCTGTACTATGTCTGCAGTCTCTGACCGTCTCCTGTGCTATGTCTGCAGTCTCTGACCATCTCCTGTACTATGTCTGCAGTCTCTGTCCATCTCCTGTAGTATGTCTGCAGTCTCTGTCCATCTCCTGTAGTATGTCTGCAGTCTCTGACCGTCTCCTGTAGTATGTCTGCAGTCTTTGACCATGTCCTCTAGTATGTCTGCATTCTCTGACCATCTCCTGTAGTATGTCTTTAGTCTCTAACCGTTTCCTGTAGTATGTCTGCAGTCTCTGACCATCTCCTGTAGTGTGTTTTCAATCTCTGACCATCTCCTGTACTATTTCTGCAGTCTTTGACCATCTCCTGTAGCGTGTCTGCAGTCTTTGACTATCTCCTGTAGTATGTCTGCAGTCCCTGACCATCTCCTGTAATATGTTCAGTCTTGGCCTATTTTCTGTAGCATTACATACACTTTATTTTATGTGTGGCCCCTCAGTGATATCAGGGACCTCACTTATCAAGTAACTTGACCACCACTGGTCTCAGGTCTCCAAAATGAAAAAGAAGGTAAATTCTGGTTACTCCGACCTGTCCCTTTAAAAACAAAAATCAGTAAACTTACTTTGTAAACCAATTTCCAGCCTCCTGCTCTTTGCACATGTATGATTACCTAGCGTGTCGCTCCTAATCCTGGGATCCTGACACTTCCTGTGTGGTTTGCAATCTGCGTTCCGTGCGCTTTATTTAGAAACAGACGCTGATGGCTGCAAATTTACATTAATGACCCAAGGCGTAAATAAACCACACGCATCTGCGAAGTGGAGGAGTCATCAGGAATGAGACAATGACACACACACAGACTCTGACAAGCATCTGTGAGCGGCGTGTTCTCAGATATTGGGTGGTTTGGGTGGCTTAGGGGTCATGGTGCGTGCCTCCAGCGCAGATTTAAGGAACCTACTTTAAAAACGGGGCTCCTGTGGTTGAAGTGATTGCCAACGTTTGCATTGGAGACCAAAGGCATTCGCATGTCTCATTCCATCACATACCTCAATATTATGCTATATATGCACTATACACTAGCGGTTCTGGATGTGCGCCTGGCTGATGGGGCATAAAGAATTGATTTGCATGGCTCCACCCACTGTTCAGAAATGAGGCACAATCCTCTTAATTTTGGGATATGTGATGGAATGAGAAATGTTATTCCTTATTCTTCTACACACTGATTCTGTTGGATGGGGCTTTTTTAGTCCTTTCTCATTTATATGGTTAGACTGTCTCATTGGAAATGGAAAAAATGTATTCAGATTTTAACTTTTAACTCCTTCTGGACAGGTAGGGGTGTTGCAGTATGGGGAAGTAGCCGTGCATGAGTGGTCTCTGAAAGACTATACAACTTCCCGGGAGGTGATAGATGCTGCCAAGAACATAAGTCGCCAAGAAGGACGGGAGACTAGGACAGCATTTGCCATACACAAAGCTTGGTATGTTCAATAGCAGAGCTTGCATATTTTAGGGGCTGTAATGGGCATGTAAGGGGTCTCTGTGCAAGATCTAAACCAGTCATTACTCTTATTTTCACTAAATCATACATATGCCAAACTTACCTATGACTTCTCGGAAGGTAATAGATGCTACCAAGAACATCAGTCACCATGACGGACAGGGCTTGTATATTTTAAGGGCCGTAATGGGCATGTAAGGGGTATCTGTGCAAGATCTAAATCAGTCGTTACTCTTATTTCTTTTCCCTGAATCATACATATGCCAAACTTACCTATGACTTCTCGGAAGGTAATAGATGCTACCAAGAACATCAGTCACCATGACGGACAGGGCTTGTATATTTTATGGGCCGTAATGGGCATGTAAGGGGTCTCTGTGCAAGATCTAAACCAGTCGTTACTCTTATTTCTTTTCCCTGAATCATACATATGCCAAACTTACCTATGACTTCTCGGAAGGTAATAGATGCTACTAAGAACATCAGTCACCATGACGGACAGGGCTTGTATATTTTAGGGGCCGTAATGGGCATGTAAGGGGTCCCTGTGCAAGATCTAAACCATTTGTTACTCTTATTTCTTTTCTCTAAATCATACATATGCCAAACTTACCTTTGACTTCTCGGAAGGTAATAGATGCTACCAAGAACATCAGCACCATGATGCACAGGGCTTGTATATTTTAGAGGCCATAATGGGCATGTAAGAGGTTCCTGTGCAAGATCTGAACCAACCGTTACCTCATTGCTGTCCCTTAAACCATACATATGCCAACCTTATTTACTACACTACTGTAACTACAAGGTAGGGGTCTTGCAATCTAGAGGTAGCTGTCAATGAGTGGTCTCTAAAACACTTTACAGCTTCTCAGGAGGTGATAGATGCAGCCCAAAACATAAGTCGCCAGGTAGGACAGAGCTTGTGTATTTTAGAGGTTGAAATAAGCATGTAAGGGTTCCAGTGGAAGATCTGAACAATCTTTTACACCCATTGCTGTCCCCTGAATCATACATGTGCCAATCTTATTTACTACATTGCTGTAGATACAAGGTAGGGGTCTTGCAGTATGGGGGTGTAGCCATGTGTGAGTGGTCTCTAATAGACTCTACAACTTTGCAGGGGGTAATGGATGTTGCCAAGAACATCATTCACCAGGTGTCTTAATAGAGATGTAAGGGTCCCTGTGCAAGATTTGAACTGACCATTACTCTCATTACTGTCCCTTTAATCATAGACATGCCAACCTTATTTACTACATTTATGTAACTACAAGATAGGGGGTTTTTAGTTTGGGGGTGTAGGCATGTTTAATTGGTCTGTAAAAGAAAATACAACTTCTCAGGTGGTGAAAGATGCTAACAAGAACATTGGTCACCAAAAATATATTTTATGGGCTATATTGGACATGTAAGTGTTCCATGTGCAAGAATTGAACCATGCGTTACACCCATTGCTGTCTCTTGAATCAAACATATGTTAACCTTATATACCACAGTATGGGGGTTTAGCTGTGCATGAGTGGTCTCTAAAATAATAAATTACTTTTCAGGAGGTGATAGATGCTGCTAAGAACACGAGTCACCAGGAAAGATAGGGCTAGAATATTTTAGAGACCGTAATGGGCATGTAAGTTGTCCCCAGTATGGGGTGTAGATGTGCATGAGTGGTCTCTAAAAGTCTATACAACTTCTCGGGAGTTAATAGATGCTGCCAAGAACACCAGTTGCCAAGAATGACAACTGATATTTTAAGGGCCATTATCAGCATGTAAGGGATCCCTGAACTGACACGTTACCCCCCAATGCCATTCCCTTAATCATACGTGTGCCAACCCTATTTACTACATTACTGTAACTACAAGGTAGGGGTCTTACAGTATGGAGGATTAGCTGTGCGTGAGTGGTCTCTAAAAGATTATATGACTTCTCTGGAGGTGAAAGATGCTGCTAAAAACATCAGTCGTCAGGAAGGAAGAGGCTAGTATATTTTAGGGGCAGTAATGGGCATGAAAGTGGTCCCTGTGCAAGATCTGAACAGACCGTTACCCCCATTGCTACCCTCTGAATCAGACACATGCCAACTGTATTTACTATATTACTGCAACTACTAGGAAGGGGTCTTGCATTTTCTATCAGGGAGAATTCACCTCACTCCCTGTCCTGGTAAATTATGTCAGTTGCAAAAGTAAGTGAGTACAATCTCAGACAGCAATAAAGTCCTAATGATGTTCTAACCCCCCCCCCCCCCACACACACACACACACACACACACACACACACACACACACACACACAGACACACACACACCATCCAAAACTTGCAAAGAGACATTTCTACTGGAATTCTGTTTTATTCTTGTATTTTGGGAAACAATAACAAAATTAAACCATTTATAGTTTAGCCACATCTGTCTGGCTCTAAAATAATTAATGTATCCAGGCATTAACTGTACAGTATATAGTTCAGAAGTCCTTCCTTCCTCTGGTTAAATAATAATATCCAGCCAATAACAGTATAGGGGGGTAGCAGAATAAATGAGTGTGTATATAGTTCAGCACCTCTTCTAGATTCCTATAAAAGGATTTTTTTGGAGGTTCTTGAGGTTAATGATGGAATTATCTGTGACCCCTGGTCTACCTCTTTCAGCTCGGAAGCGTTCAGCCCTGAGAGGGGTGGAAGAGAAGGAGCAACCCGGCTCCTCATTGTTGTGACTGATGGAGAGTCACATGACGGGGAAGAGCTGCCCCTCGCTTTGGCAGAATGTGAAAAGCGTGACATCACCCGCTACGCAATCGCGGTACGTGGCTTTATATTACAAAGTTCCCTCCTGTTCTTTGCTGGCTGACTACACAACAATATGCTACTTGCCACAATTTTATAGCATCATGAATTTTAATTCCAGATGTACCCCTGGGGTACCGTTCTCAGAAATGTGTTATTAAACAGGCAATTATTGTAACCATTTTTTTTCTACATACAGTAGATATAGTAATAAAAGTTAAGTTCAGAATGAACAGGCTGTGTGTAAGCTGATCGTGCCTATGACTGCCCTCTGTAGGATTCATACACACATGACATCTCTGAACTGGACACTCAATACATTATTGTTTTCTTCCAGGTCCTCGGAAATTACATGAGGAGGCAGCAAGACCCCAATTCCTTCATCAACGAAATTAAATACATCGCCAGCGACCCCGATGAGAAGTATTTCTTTAATGTGACAGACGAGGCCGCACTGAACGACATTGTGGATGCTTTGGGGGATCGGATCTTCAGCTTAGAAGGTGAAAACAAACATAAACATGTGGCCATGACATCACAGTGTTGCTTGTGACATCACAATACCTACTGGGGCACCATCAGAGCTGCCGATGGGACAAGGGGGTACAGGCAGTATGCCTCTCTACATGTTTAGGTGAATGGTTTAAGAGAGGTCCAAAGCTAAAGGGTGCAAGGAGAGTGCAGAGCACGGAGCTGAGTTTTGCAAGGTGAGTGCAGAGCTGGGTAGTGCTGGGTAGTGTAAGGGGAATGTAGCGGAGTAGTGAAAAATGGGATCTGAGTTGGGTGGTGCCAGAGAGACAGAACTAATAAGTGTAAAGTGGGTGGAGCTGAGTAGTGCAAGAGGAATGTAACTAATTGGTGCAATGTGGGTTTAAAGTTGGGTGGTGCCAGAGGAACAGAGCTGTGTAGTGCAAGGTGGGTTCAGAGCTGGATGGTGCCACAGGGATGGAGCCGAGTGGTGCAAGGTGGAGGCAAAGTTGAGTGGTGCAAATAGGAATCTGAGCTGGGTGGTGCACAGGGGGTGCAGAGCTGAGTGGTGCACAGGGGGTAACGAGCTGAGTGGTGCACAGGGGGTAACGAGCTGGGTAGTGCACAGGGGGCGCAGAGCTGGGTGGTGCACAGGGTGTGCAGACCTGGGTGGTGCACAGGGGGTGACAAGCTGAGTGGTACACAGAGGGCGCAGAGCTGGGTGGTGCACAGGGGGTGCAGAGCTGGGTGGTGCACAGGGGGCACAGACCTGGGTGGTGCACAGGGGGCACAGACCTGGGTGGTGCACAGGGGGCGCAAAGATGGGTGGTGCACAGGGGGCGACGAGCTGGGTGGTGCACAGGGGGCGACGAGCTGAGTGGTGCACAGGGGGCGCATAGTTGGGTGGTGCACAGGGGGCGCAGAGCTGGGTGGTGCACAGGGGGTGCAGAGCTGGGTGGTGCACAGGGGGTGCAGAGCTGGGTGGTGCACAGGGGGTGCAGAGCTGGGTGGTGCACAGGGGGTGACAAGCTGGGTGGTGAACAGGAGGTAACGAGCTGAGTGGTGCACAGGGGGCGCAGAGCTAAATGGCGCACAGAGGGTGCAGAGCTGAGTGGTGCACAGGGGGCGACGAGCTGGGTGGTGCACAGGGGGCGCAGAGCTGAATGGTGCACAGGGGGTGCAGAGCTAAATGGCGCACAGGGGGTACAGAGCTGAGTGGTGCACAGGGGGCCCTCCACAATACTACACAATGATTTTTATCAGCATATCCTCCCCAGGGACTCACGGCACCAACGAAAGCTCCTTCCAACTGGAGATGTCACAAGTCGGCTTCTCGATTCACGTCCTGGAGGTGAGAAGATCGGAGAACCTGCCTGTTATTACTAACAAACATGTGCAAGAATTCACAAATCTATCAGGTGGAGCTAAACCAACCAATACGAGTCCCATGATTGGAAGGAGCGGTAAAATCAACATACTAGAGTTTGTCATCTAAAGACCAACTCTGGCCAAAGACCTGTTTTATTTATGGGCAGATGGGGGAGGTGATATAACTTCTGTTATTGTTGTCTGTGGCCCCCTTCGGGGAAATTCTCCTTTTGCGTTCGGTGACCCCCAAATGTAAAGCTGGTAATCATCCCAATGGATTCCTATCACTTCTTGTCAATTTTAAGGGCGTCTCCCATAGAAAGCATTTAAAATGACAGGTTTTAACCCCTCCGAGGCCCAGTTTTATCTTGGGCATCCAGTAACATCTAGCAACTTTCCTTCCTAGCCCGACTGCCCCAGGCCCACCCCTTTCATTCCTTTTTGGTTCTTCCAATCATGGAGGCTCAGCATCACAAGTGGGCGTTACCTATGCAAATACAGCCTGCCTAGGAACGCCCACTCCTCCAGACTGACACCCGCCCATCAAGGCATTTTTATGTTTGCATAACTCCTCCCAAGAGGAGCACACTGCTTGCATCAGGGCTGAGGGCTCTTGAGAGGACAACTGAGGAAGGTGCAGGTAGGTCATGGCTGGTAGGAGGGGCTGTCTCCCACCAGACCTGATCTGCCTGCATTGCATAGAGCAACAGTGATGATATAAAGTAAAGTATGTAATGGAAAGGGAAAGTAAAAATGTTGTTAGCATGTTGATGAGGGGGAAGGGAGGAAGCTTGAAACCCCGGCTTTAAATTTTCCTCCTTATATGCAAATGATAGTAGTGGATGCTGAGCGATGACCTCCGTATGTTTGTATATAAGAGTCCACATTCCAAGTCATTAAACAACGTCTCAGTGGTTTATGAGGGACAACTGTGTGTAAGTGGATGCCGGGTGTTCCAGTACAAATGTCTTTCATCGCCGTCAGAGCAGACGACACGCGTTTGAGGTCATAATTCATGCCGGGAACATATTTGTTAAACACATAACTACAAGATGTTTTCAGGACTGTGAGATGGCAGCCTAAACAGCTGCTAAAACCCAACTCCAGACAAAACTTTTTTTCATTTTAGTGGGATAAGAATTAGAACCATCTGTCACGTTTTTTTATTGCATTCGGTGTCTCCAGTCAGTTGATTTTGCATCACTTCCTGTCTTGGTAACACCTACAGGAAATGAGGGGAAGTGGCATCACCTGGAGAGAAAGCCCAGATTACAATACAACCTGATAGGGGTTCTACCCTACATGGAAAAAAAAACATTTTGGATGGATTTGGGCTTTGCTAAAATATAGTGAATGGTTACTGTATATCTCCTGGCTCTTTGTTTTGTTTTGGTCGGTGTGTCCATTTGGAAAAATTTGTCTTCACTCCCTGTCCCAGAGATGCAACAGGAAATAGGAGGAAATCTTTCCAAAGTGAGGAGAAATCCCCTCTAATGCCGCGTGCACACGATCGGAAATTCCGACAAGAAAAGTCCGATGTGAGCTTTTGGTCGGAAATTCCGACCGTGTGTAGGCTCCATCGGAATTTTTCTGTCGGAATTTCCGCCAAGAAAAATTTGAGAGCTGGTTCTCAAATATTCCGACAAGAAAAAAGGTCTACTCGGAAATTCCGATCGTCTGTATGCAATTCCGACGCGCAAAAAATCACGCATGCTCTGAATCAATTCGACGCATTCTTGGAATCATTGAACTTAATTTTTCTCGGCTCGTTGTAGTGTTGTACGTCACCGCGTTCTTGACGGTCGGAAATTGGTGTGACCGTGTGTATGCAAGACATGTTTGAGCCAAGATTCCGTCAGAATAAAACCCACGGTTTTCTTGTCGGATTTTCTGATCGTGTGTATGCGGCATTAGACAATTGCCACTGGAACAAGTATCCCATAGACCTCATGTCCCGGATTTAAGGACAGTCCTGAAGTTTGGCCGATGCTGTGTCCCAGGCCATGTCCTGGGATCACAATGTCAACCTTGTTTGAGTTACTGCACATGTAACTCAAAAAGGCACTAATTAAAGGGATCTGGGCAATGAATGGGTGGTCCCAATATGTTTAGAGGTGGGTTCTGGGTGGAACCAACCCACAAAGTGGAAGTGAAGGGTGGTGAGTAGACATTTAAAGATGAGTTCTAGGTGGGAACAACCCATAAAGCGGATGTGATGGGTGATCCACACTTATTTAGAGATGGGGTGTTAGTGGGACCAACCCCTTAAAGTGGATGTCATGGGTGATCCCCAAATATTTAGAGGTGGGTCTGGGTGTGACCAACCCATGAATTGGATGTTATGGGTGGTGCCCGGATATTTAGAGGAGAGGTGGGACTAACCCATGAAGTGGATGTGATGGGTGGTGCCCGGAATTTAGAGGAGAGATCTGGGTAGGACCAACCCATAAATTGGATGTGATGGGTGGTACCCAGATTTTTAGAGGAGAGGTGGGACAGACCCATAAATTGTATGTGATGGATGGTGCCCAGATATTTAGAGGAGAGGTCTGGGTGGGACCAACCCATAAAGGGGATGTGATGGGTGATGCCCAGATATGTAGAGTAGAGGCCTGGATGGGACCAACTCATAAATTAGATGTGATGGGTGATGCCAGATATTTAGAGGAGAGGTCTGGGTGGGGCCAACCCATAAAGGGGATGTGATGGGTGATGCCCAGATATGTAGAGTAGAGGTCTGGATGGGACCAACTCATAAATTAGATGTGATGGGTGATGCCAGATATTTAGAGGAGAGGTCTGGGTGGGGCCAACCCATAAAGTGGATGTGATGGGTGTTGCCCAGGTATTTAGAGGAGAGGTCTGGGTGGGACCAACTCATAAATTAGATGTGATGGGTGTTGCCCAGGTATTTAGAGGAGAGGGCTGGGTGGGGCCAACCCATAAATTGGATGTGATGGGTGGTGCCCAGATATTTAGAGAAGAGGTCTGGCTAGGACAAACCCGTAAAGTGGATGTAATTGGTGGTGCCAAATAATTTAGAGGAGAGGTGGGATCAACACATAAAGGGGATGTGATGGGTGGTGGCCATGTATTTGGAGGTGAGGTCACTCATAAAGTGGAAGTGATGGGTGGTGCCTAGATATTTAAAGGTGGGGGTCTGGGTGGGACCAACCCATAAAGTGGAAGTGATGGATGGTACCCAGATATTTAAAGGCGAGTTCTGGGTGGGACTAGCCCATAAAGTGGGCATGATTTGGATGTGTCCACCCAGAACGTGGGTGAATGATATGGTAACCATTGGTGGGTTCAATAATATCCTGTGATACTTGACCATAATATTGTTACGTATGGTGTGCCCATTGGAAGATTTCCAATCTATTCCTGTTCTGGTGACAACTTTAAAATCCAATTCCTTTTAAAGTTAGAAAAAAATGTTTTGGCTTGAGATACGTCCCTCCAACAGCAGAGCTCACTAAGAGTTTGTTGTCCTTATGTCTCTTCTAAACTCTGCTTTCTTAGTATAATCTACAGATTTGTCCCTGCTTTTGGTCTCCGTAGGATGGGATTCTGTTTGGGACAGTTGGAGCGTACAACTGGGACGGGGCCGTGCTGAAAGAGTACAAGGACAGCCGGGTGATGCCTCCTCGTGCAGCCTTTGAGAAGGAGTTCCCGGTCAAGATGAAGAACCATGCTGCTTACCTCGGTACTCTAACATTCTGGCACTGGGACGGGGAGCTAACACGTCATACAAGGCAGGGTTTCCTTTTCACGGGCATGGAGCAAAACTGTAATCCCACATCTGACACCATGTTCGTCTCTCTAAACCTGGCATGTCCAAAGTCCGGCCGCATTCCGGTTTAATGTGGCCCCACTGGTAATTTGGATATATATATATCTTTTATGGCCCCCAATGAATCCCTGAGTGCTGTGTGGCGCTCAGGGATTCATTGGGGGGCCACAAAAGATATATACCATATTTATCGTTCTTGCAGCCTCGGAGAGGACAGGAAGGGGGCGGGACGAGTGCCGTCAGATTACATATAGAAGAATCTCCTGTTTACTTGGTGGCCTCTGTAATAGGAAGTCTCATCTCCTGGGCTGGCATTGGATGACTGTTCTGTCTATCATAGGAGGCGGGACTTTGTATTAAAGAGGCCGCCGAGTAAACCGGAGATTCTTCTGTTGGAGCTCATCCCGCCCCCTCCCTGTCCCCTCCGAGGCTGCAGATAGGCATGGATCAGGCTGCACTGATGTCAATGGTGAGGCTGCATTCATGTCAATGGTCAAAGGCTGCATTCATGGCAATGGTGAGGCTGCATTCAGATGCTGCATTCATGTCAATGGTGAGGCTGCATTCATGTCAATGGTGAGGCTGCATTCATGTCAATGGTGAGGCTGTATTCATGGCAATGGTGAGGCTGCATTCATGGCAATGGTGAGGCTGCCTTCATGTCAATGGTGAGGCTGCATTCATGGCAATGGTGAGGCTGCATTCATGGCAATGGTGAGGCTGCATTCATGGCAATGGTGAGGCTGCATTCCAGGCAATGGGGAGGCTGCATTCCAGGCAATGGGGAGGCTGCATTCATGGCAATGGTGAGGCTGCATTCATGGCAATGGTGAGGCTGGATTCAGAGGCTGCATTCATGGCAATGGTGAGGCTGCAGATGGGCACTGATTAGGCTTCAGTGCCGATTGATGGGCACTGACCCTTATTTTGCTTCACAGTTCTTAATTTAAAATTACATTTTTTCCTGAAACTTCACTCTTAAAGTGAATAAATACAATATATCCAAATAACACTCCTGAGCTCATCAGACTCTTCACCACACACAGCCACAAAGGCAAGAGAATTCTTGTTGCGCAGTATATTAGTTCATTTGCATTTAATTTTAATGGTTTGAATAATGTCAGGCAAAATGGTCGGCCCTCACGCATATTCACTTCATCAAATCTGGCCCTCTTTGAAAAAAGTTTGGACACCCCTGCTCTTAACAATCAATGTATCGCCTCAATACAGCCTTTGCAGGATCTCTGGAGTCCAGAGTTAGCCAGGGTTAGAGGAGGCACTGGAGGGGAAGATACATTATAGAAAGCTATGGCAGTGCACATTCTTGTTACTGCAATATATTATAGAACCTGGAGATGTCCACGAATAAGCCAAGTCTATCGGGAAAATGGCAAGGGGTATTCAAACCAACCCAGCCCCCAATCTGTGCTAGACACCCACCAAAGCTTACTACCATTTCCCTCTCATTCCACTCCAGCCACTACTTGACCATTCCACTCCAGCCTCTACTATGGTACCTGATCCCCCATAATGGAGCACACCAATCACCAGACCAGCCCCCAGCACTGTCACGTTGGGTATTGGGGGGTTGATTCCCCCATAATAGAGCTCACCTATCACCAACCCCCAGCACTGTCACATTGGTTATTGGGGGGGTTGATTCCCCCATAATGGAGCACACCTATCACCAACCCCCCAGCACTGTCACATTGGTTATTGGGGGGGTTGATTCCCCCATAATGGAGCTCACCTATCACCAACCCCCAGCACTGTCACATTGGGTATTGGGGGGGGTTGATTCCCCCATAATGGAGCACACCTATCACCAGGCCCCAGCACTGTCACATTGGTTATGGGGGGTTGATCCCCCATAATGGAGCTTCACAATGACCAGCCCCCCAACATTGTCACATTGGGTATAAGGGCTTGAACACCCCATAATGGAACTCACCAATCAACAGTAGCAGTGGTGTGGTCAGCAATTGCCATTAACTTTCAGGGGCATTACTGAGGATTTGAGAGGTGGTGAAGCTGTGCTAGAGGCACCAGAGGATGCCAGTCATGGCCAGGCAGAGAGGTATGGCAGGAAAGGCATCCACTTTGGGCACCTTAGCAGAAGGGAGGCTTTAAAAATGATAGAACCTGCAACCTAGACTATTAAATAGTTCACAGCCCCTGGGGGCAGGGGGGGCAGTTTGGCCCTTTGGCCTTAGGTGCTGTAGGACCTTGTCCTGGCACTGATGCCAATCACAAGGTGGGGGTGGGCTTTACATACATGAAAATAGGAGCACACAATAGCATAAACAATACCCCATTTACCTTCTGATCTCGCTCCCCAGGTTATACAGTTTCCTCCATCACTCTTCGCAGCGGAAAAGCTCTGTACGTGGCTGGAGCCCCCAGATTCAAACACAAGGGCAAGGTCATTTTATTTGAGATGCCCAGAAGAGGAGGCCTGACCATCTCTCAAGCCCTGGTGGGGGAGCAGGTAAGTAAAAAGATGGCAAAAACTTCTTTAAATTATTTGATTTTTTTAAACAGTGTTTTTATTGGTAGATTCACGAAAGATATACAGGAACGTAAAATCAAAGTATTCAAAGAGTTATTTCCACCCAAGGCTTTGGTAGATCGCCATCTTTATCTCTTCTCCATCGCAGAAGCTTTGACTGAATAAATACAGCTGTGAGGGGGAAATAGGCAATGTGAGGAGACGAGAACAAAAAAAAGGATAAAACGTCTCTATTAAAAAGAGTTCATGTTTATTCGTATTTGTATTACTTTCCTTTTTTGTGGGTATTTTTAAAGGCTAATATACCAGAGATTTAGAACCTCTGTAGATCTGGTGGGACCTATTTGTGGTGGGCTTCGCCTTCTCCTTTTTTGTGGTACTGAATGT
This sequence comes from Rana muscosa, assembly GCA_029206835.1. Classification (NCBI taxonomy): domain Eukaryota; kingdom Metazoa; phylum Chordata; class Amphibia; order Anura; family Ranidae; genus Rana; species Rana muscosa. The sequence goes on along the minus strand of CM055126.1, from coordinate 59,928,220 downwards.
CCTCTCCTTCTGTAGATCTGGAGGGTGCCATACGTGGTGGCCTTCATCTTTTCCTTTATTGCGGTACTCAATGCCCTCTCCTTTTGTAGATCTGGAGGGATCCATTTGTGGTGGGCTTCACCTTCTCCTTTTTTGTAGTACTCAAGGCAGTGGCGGCTGGTGCTCAAAATTTTTGGGGTGGCGCAAACAAACTGAAAAAAAAAAAAATCAATTGCAGCCACTGTGCCCATCAATTGCCGCCACTGTGCCCATCAAACGCAGCCACTGTGCCCATCAATTGCCACCACTGTGCCATCAAACGCAGCCACTGTGCCCATCAATAGCCGCCAGTTTGCCCCATCAATTGCCACCAGTTTGCCCCATCAAATGCCACCAGTTTGCCCCATCAATTGCCGCCAGTTTGCCCCATCAATTGCCGCCAGTTTGCCCCATCAAATGCCACCAGTTTGCCCTATCAATTGCCGCCAGTTTGCCCCATCAATTGCCGCCAGTTTGCCCCATCAATTGCCGCCAGTTTGCCCCATCAATAGCCACCAGTTTGCCCCATCAATAGCCACCAGTTTGCCCCATCAAATGCCACCAGTTTGCCCCATCAATTGCCGCCAGTTTGCCCCATCAAATGCCACCAGTTTGTCCCATCAAATGCCGCCAGTTTGCCCCATCAATTGCCGCCAGTTTGCCCCATCAATTGCCGCCAGTTTGCCCCATCAATTGCCACCAGTTTGCCCCATCAATTGCCACCAGTTTGCCCCATCAATTGCCACCAGTTTGCCCCATCAAATGCCACCAGTTTGCCCCATCAAATACCGCCAGTTTGCCCCATCAAATACCGCCAGTTTGCCCCATCAATTGCCGCCAGTTTGCCCCATCAATTGCCGCCAGTTTGCCCCATCAATTGCCACCAGTTTGCCCCATCAATTGCCACCAGTTTGCCCCATCAATTGCCACCAGTTTGCCCCATCAAATGCCACCAGTTTGCCCCATCAAATACCGCCAGTTTGCCCCATCAAATACCGCAAGTTTGCCCCATCAATTGCCGCCAGTTTGCCCCATCAATTGCCGCCAGTTTGCCCCATCAATTGCCAACAGTTTGCCCCATCAAATGCTGTCAGTTTGCCCCATCAAATGCTGTCAGTTTGCCCCATCAAATGCTGTCAGTTTGCCCCATCAAATGCTGCCAGTTTGCCCCATCAAATGCTGCCAGTTTGCCCCATCAAATGCAGCCAGTTTGCCCCATCAAATGCCACTAGTTTGCCCCATCAAATGCCACTAGTTTGCCACATCAAATGCCACTAGTTTGCCCCATCAATAGCCACCAGTTTGCCCCATCAATTGTCGCCAGTTTGCCCCATCAAATGCCACCAGTTTGCCCTCTCCGCCCGGCACCTACCTTTCTCAGGGTTGGGGAAGCGATTCCCAAACACGGTACTGTTTAAACAGCGAACGCACAGCGGTGTTTAACAATTTGGAAGCCTATTAAAGCCCACAGGTTCTAATCAGGAAGCCTATTAGAGCCTCTGGCTCTAATCGGGCACTTCCAAAACACACCCACCGCTGTAATTCAGATGGCCGGCGCTCGACAAGGGGCCGGACACCTGAATAGGGGGCGACAATAGATAGATTCATACAATGCATGAATCTATCTATTGTTGATTGATGGGTGAAGGAGAGAGGGGGCGGCGCTCATGCGCCCTCTGTGGACGCACTGCCACTGTCTGGAGGAATCCATTTGTGGTGGGCTTCACCTTTTCCTTTATTGTGGTACTCAATGTCCTCTCCTTCTGTAGGTCTGGAGGGGCCCGTTTGTGGTGGGCTTCACCTTTTCCTTTATTGTGGTACTCAACGTCCTCTCCTTCTGTAGATCTGGAGGGATCCATTTGTGGTGGGCTTCGCCCTTTCCTTTATTGTGGTAATGAATTTCCTCTCTTGTAGATCTGGAGGGGCCCGTTTGTGGTGGCCTTCAGCTTTTCCTATTTGTGGTGGCCTTCACCTTCTTCTTTTTCGTGGTACTCAGTGTCCTCTCCTGTAGATCTGGAGGGATCCATTTGTGGTGGGCTTCACCTTTTCCTTTATTGTGGTACTGAATGTCCTCTCCTTCTGTAGATCTGGAGGGGCCCGTTTGTGGTGGCCTCACCTTTTCCTTTATTGTGGTAATGAATGTCCTCTCCTTTAGATCTGGGGGGCCCGCTTGTGGTGGCCTCACCTTTTCCTTTATTGTGGTAATGAATGTCCTCTCCTTTAGATCTGGAGGGGCCCGTTTGTGGTGGCCTCACCTTTTCCTTTATTGTGGTAATGAATGTCCTCTCCTTTAGATCTGGGGGGCCCGTTTGTGGTGGCCTCACCTTTTCCTTTATTGCAGTATTCAATGTCCTCTCCTTCTATAGATCTGAAGGGACCCATTTGTAGTGGCCTACTGGCCTTCACCTTTTCCTTTATTGTGGTACTCAATGTCCTCTCCTGTAGATCTGGAGGGTTCCATACTTAGTGGCCTTCAACTTTTCCTCTATTGTGTTACTCAATGCCCTCTCCTTTTGTTCCTCCAGATTGGCTCGTATTTCGGTAGCGAGGTGTGCCCAGTGGATGTTAATAGAGATGGGGTCACTGACGTCCTCCTGGTGGCCGCTCCCATGTTTCTTGGACATCATCACAAAGAAGCAGGACGAGTTTATATCTACAGGGTGGGGCAGGTAATGCCAAATAGGACTCCACTAGAACCAATAATATGGAAAAAAATATATTTTTTTTTTATGGAGTTTCCATGAGTCTGCCAGACGCTTGTGTATAAATTCAAATTTTAGCCCCTTTGAGGACCACTCTGCATGCCGAAACGTAATGTGACTTCAAGGAGACATCTACTAAGAAATGTATGGAGGCTACCATCACCTCTTCTTCTGAAAGCCTATAAAGCCAATGAAGTCTCACCTCCTGGTCTGCATTATGTGGTTTAGGAAATACTAATGCCCAGTGGTGACTAGTGCTCAAAATTTTTGGGGGGGCGCAAACAAACTGAAAAAAAAAAATCATCAATTGCCGCCACTGTGCCCATTAAACGCAGCCACTGTGCCCAAACGCTACCAGTTTGCCCCCTCAAATGCAGCCAGTTTCCCCCCAAATGCAGCCAGTTTGTCCCCAAATGCAGCCAGTTTGTCCCCAAATGCAGCCAGTTTGTCCCCAAATGCAGCCAGTTTGTCCCCAAATACTGCCAGGTCCCCCCCCCAAATGCAGCCAGTTTGTCCCCAAATGCAGCCAGTTTGTCCCCAAATGCAGCCAGTTTGTCCCCAAATGCAGCCAGTTTGTCCCCAAATGCAGCCAGTTTGCCCCCAAATGCAGCCAGTTTGCCCCCAAATGCACCCAGTCTGTCCCCAAATGCACCCAGTTTCCCCCAAATGCACCCAGTCTGTCCCCAAATGCACCCAGTTTGTCCCCAAATGCAGCCAGTCTCCCCCCAAATGCACCCAGTCTCCCCCCCCAAATGCACCCAGTTTGTCCCCAAATGCAGCCAGTCTCCCCCCAAATGCAGCCAGTTTCCCCCCAAATGCAGCCAGTTCCCCCCACAAATGCAGCCAGTTTCCCCCCAAATGCAGCCAGTTTCCCCCCAGCCCTGCACTTACCTTCCTCAGGTCAGCACCGTCCTTCTTCCGTCCTCGATGTCTTCTCCCGCCCACGATGTCGCTTCAGCCAATCAGGTTACCGGTAACCAGGCCCGGTGAACCTGATTGGCTAAGATGCCTGTCAGTGTTAACCAGGGAACGCACAGCCCGTGCATCCCCTGGTTAACTATTCGGAAGCCGATTACAGCCCTCAGCCCTCAGGCCCTACAGCCCGCTGGCTCTGATAGGCACTTCCAAACACCAACCAGCCGCTGTTATTCAGATGGCCGACGCTCAACAGGGGGCCGGCCATCTGAATAGTGGGCGGCAGTGGCAGCGGCGACAATACATAGGTTCATGCAATGCATGAACCTATGTATTGTTGTGAGTGACGGGCGCAGGAGAGAGAGGGGGGCGGCGCTCCTGCGCCCACTATGGACGCACCGCCACTGCTCATGCCACAGGATTTACATGACGGGCAGGCAACAAGGAAAGGACAACAATGGAAGCCTTCATAATTCTATCAGTAGAAAAGACGTTCAGTTCCGTCACGACATGCAGGGGGATTTAATCTTCAAATCTTTACACACTTGCCTGGCCAATTTCAGCAGAGATGACCGATGACCTTCGTACCTTATGACAGGTTCTCTTTGAATTTGGATATCAGTTCCTACATTGTCCTCACCTTTTTCATGCAGGTGCTCCTGACCCTGAACGGCACGCTCCAAGCTGACCGCAAAGTGCAAGACTCCCGCTTCGGTTACTCCATGGCCAGCGCCCCAGACCTCAACCACGATGGGTTCAATGACGTGGTGGTGGGAGCCCCGCTGGAGGACAACCACCGGGGGGTGGTGTACATCTACCATGGGCGTGGCAACACCATCCTGCCATCCTACAAACAGGTCAGTCATCGCATGAAAAACACTTAGGGGGCCGTTCATAAAAAAAAGACATTGCCGTTCGTCCAGCGATTCGGCATGTATGAAAAAACTCAATGTTTTGGCGATTTTTCAGAATAAATGTTCTGTTATTATGGCCACTAGATGGAGCCGAGAAGCATAGGAAATACATACGTCTTTGTTACAAGAGATGCGATGTAACAAGCTTAGAGAATGCTAGAGGGAATTGGCAAATAAATGTAACACATGTTTGCTTAGTCCCCTCATTCTCTACAATTGTTACATTGTTACTGTGCATGTGCATTACTAAAATAGGCGTTGACACTGTGATCCCAGGACATGGCCCGGGACACACCATCATTGGAGCTGAAGACTATCCCAGCAAATCCAGGACATACCATCATAGAAACCTAGGACTATCCCAGAAAATCCGGGACATACCATCGTAGGAACTGAGGACTATCACAGAAAATCCAGGACATACCATCGTAGGAACCGAGGACTATCCCAACAAATCCGGGACATACCATCGTAGGAACTGAGGACTATCGCAGAAAATCCGGGACATACCATCGTAGGAACTGAGGACTATCCCAACAAATCCGGGACATACCATCGTAGGAACTGAGGACTATCGCAGAAAATCCGGGACATACCATCGTAGAAACCAATGACTATGCCAGAAAATCCGGGACATACCATCGTAGGAAACGAGGACTATCCCAGCAAATCCGGGACACACCATCGTAGGAACTGATGACTATCCCAGCAAATCCAGGACAAACCATCGTAGGAACCGAGGACTATCCCAGCAAATCCGGGACATACCATCGTAGGTACCGAGGACTATCCCAGCAAATCCGGGACATACCATCGTAGGAACTGAGGACTATCCCAGCAAATCCGGGACATACCATCGTAGGAACCGAGGACTATCCCAGCAAATCCGGGACATACCATCGTAGGAACCGAGGACTATCCCAGCAAATCCGGGACATACCATCGTAGGAACTGAGGACTATCCCAGCAAATCCGGGACATACCATCGTAGGAACCGAGGACTATCCCAGCAAATCCGGGACATACCATCGTAGGAACCGAGGACTATCCCAGCAAAGCCGGGACATACCATCGTAGGAACCGAGGACTATCCCAGAAAATCCGGGACATACCATCGTAGGAACCGAGGACTATCCCAGAAAATCCAGGACAGTTGCCATCTATGTAATCTACATAACTGCCATACAAACCATTCTGTTGTAACACCAAATTGTAATGTGATTAAAAAGGAAATTTCCTATTTAATCTGAAGCCTGATATACTGTAGAAACCTAGAAGAGTGGTGATAGAAAAAGACCAGATGGTCCATCACATCTGCCCCTCAATTATATATTTTTCTATAGCGACCCAAAATGTAGGTACTTCCTTGTAACTACAACAACCTCAGAGGCATTCCCTCTACTATTTGTGAATAGACCACACCCATAAATCTAATTTCCTGCCTCTATGATTGGCTGAGAGCCATTCCCAGCAGATTGACCCTTATTGTAACACTAGGGCTGGTCATGTGATTGTAGTAGGCAGACCCTCCCACTGAGCACTTAAGGAAGTTGACTATAGTGGACTGTCTCGGTACCTCCTGGACAGAAGCAGGTAAGAATCCCCCATGAAGTGTGTTAAGAAACTCGTAATGTATAGAAACAAAGCTGGAAGTTCAGTTTTCCTTCGCTAACAAAAATGGTGTTTCATTTTCAATGTAAGGAATTTGTTTGAATGAAGTATATACCTAACGCACATCGGCACAGTGCCGTGTCACCATGCTACGAATGTCGTCCCCTCTAGTCATGTGACCGGCACTTATTGTCTCCCCTTTTTCTTATGTCCGCCCTCCAGAGAATAGACTCCGCCTCCTTCCACCAAGGACTCACCTACTTTGGCCGCAGCGTGAGCGCACTGATGGACTTGGACGGGGACAGCCTGGTGGACCTGACAGTCGGGAGCCAGGGGGCAGTGGTTGTGCTCAGGTACATACCCAGAATCTACTATGAATGGGGTAAAAAGCAGAAAAAATGCAGGGAGATCTGATTTAGCCCATTAGTTTTCTTTTCAAAAGCTGGCCCTTTGGCAATGCCGTCATCTGCGTTTCTCTCCAGAAGGAACGGCGCCATCTTTGTTCAGGCATCATCCAGGGTCACCATCTACTTCCTGGGCTGAGATGCCGACCCAGAGATGACGCAACCATGTAAATCCTTGTGTCTAATCACTAAGGGGAGGGGAGTAAATGCTTCCTCTTGCTGCAGCAGACTGAGGAAATCATCTCAGTCTAGGCAAAGTCAATGGCTGGAGCTCAAGCATGGCGTTTTAATAATAAATGGTGGTCCTCGCACAGCGCTCAGTTATCAGTACAGAAGGGTGGGGGGGCGAAGCTGAGAATTGCCTCTATAAGGGATGTTTTGCGTCTTTCTTGCAGGTCTCGGGGTATCGTACGGGTCAACGCCACCCTCCAGGTGACTCCGCCCTCCATCAACATGCTGCAGAAGAACTGCGAGCGGAAGGGAAAAGAGTCCGTCTGCCTCAATATCACCGTCTGCTTCTCCGTCAGCTCCAAGTTACCCGAAAAATCGGACATTCGTTTCGGTCAGTACCGCCATTTTTTTCCCCCCATAATGAAAATCTCCAGTTATGCCGCCAGCCAGCCTGCAGGAAGAGGTGCGTCCCTCAGATTCAACCAGCTGCTTATCATGGCAGCAGGAAAGGAACCCTCCCGACCTCACAAAAGCACTCAGATTATTAGGACTAAAATATTCCCATACTGTTGTTTAGTAACTATAGGGAGTCACATAGCAATTTGCCCGGTAAAAGTGCATGCACACTCCTTTCGTTTGGATGGGGACAAAAAACAAATGTTATTGGGCTAGTCCCTGTGCTGATCAAACGTTTTTAATTGATTTAAAAGAGAAAATAACGAATTTGGCCACTAGATGGAGCTACGTATCATGGGAGTTTAATGCCTAGCACCATCTAGTGGCCAAATGCAGCATTTTTCCTTTTTAAATGAATGAAGGACATTCAACCAGCACAGGAAATAGCCTAATGTTAGAGACAGGGTCTGGGCAGGACTAAATCGTTAAGTAGGCATGATGGGAGGTTCCTGCTTAGTTAGAGGAAGGATCTGTGCAGAGCCAATCCATAAAGTGGGCTTGATGGGAGGTTTACGCTTATTTGAAGGCAGCAACAACCCATAAAAAGTGGGCATGAAGGGCGGTCCCTGCCTATTGAAAGGCAGGGTGTGGGACCAACCCATAAAGTCGGCATGATGGGAAGTTCTTGCCTTTTTTTGGTCATACACAGACCCTGCCTCTAAATAGGCGGAGACCACCCATCATGCCCATTTTATAGGTTGGTCCCACCCAGATCCTGCCTCTAAATAAGAAGGACCTTCCATCATGCCCACTTTATAGGTTGGTCCCACCCAGATCCTGCCTCTAAATAAGAAGGACCTTCCATCATGCCCACTTTATAGGTTGGTCCCACCCAGATCCTGCCTCCAAATAAGAAGGACCTTCCATCATGCCCACTTTATAGGTTGGTCCCACCCAGATCCTGCCTCTAAATAAGAAGGACCTTTTTTATCATGCTCACTTTATAGGTTGGTCCCACCCAGATCCTGCCTCTAAATATAAAGGACCTTCCATCATGCCCACTTTATAGGTTGGTCCCACCCAGACCCTGCCTCTAAATAAGAAGGACCTTCCATCATGCCCACTTTATAGGCTGGTCCCACCCAGATCCTGCCTCTAAATAAGAAGGACCTTCCATCATGCCCAATTTATAGGTTGGTCCCACCCAGATCCTGCCTCTAAATAAGAAGGACCTTCCATCATGCCCACTTTATAGTTTGGTCCCACCCAGATCCTGCCTCTAAAAAAGAAGGACCTTCCATCATGCTCACTTTATAGGTTGGTCCCACCCAGATCCTGCCTCTAAATAAGAAGGACCTTCCATCATGCCCACTTTATAGGTTGGTCCCACCCAGATCCTGCCTCTAAATAAGAAGGACCTTCCATCATGCCCACTTTATAGGTTGGTCCCACCCAGACCCTGCCTCTAAATAAGAAGGACCTTCCATCATGCCCACTTTATAGGTTGGTCCCACCCAGAGCCTGCCTCTAAATAAGAAGGACCTTCCATCATGCTCACTTTATAGGTTGGTCCCACCCAGATCCTGCCTCTAAATAAGAAGGACCTTCCATCATGCCCACTTTATAGGTTGGTCCCACTCAGATCCTGCCTCTAAATAAGAAGGACCTTTTTATCATGCTCACTTTATAGGTTGGTCCCACCCAGATCCTGCCTCTAAATATAAAGGACCTTCCATCATGCCCACTTTATAGGTTGGTCCCACCCAGACCCTGCCTCTAAATAAGAAGGACCTTCCATCATGCCCACTTTATAGGTTGGTCCCACCCAGACCCTGTCTCTAAATAAGAAGGACCTTCCATCATGCCCACGTTATAGGTTGGTCCCGCCCAGACCCTGCCGCTAACATTATTAGGCAATTTCCTGTGCTTGTCGATTGTTTTTCATTGGTTTAAAACAGAAAATACCATGCTTGGCCACTAGATGGAGAAAAGTATCATGGGAAGTTACAGTGATACTTAGTACCATCTAGTGGGCAAATTAAGTATTTAAATCAATGAAAAACAATCGTTCAGCATAGGACTCCGCCTTATAATGTTAGAAGCAGGGTCAGGGCAGTACCAACCAGTAAGTGGGCATGATGGGCAGTCCCTACCTATATAGAGGCAGGGACCAACCCATAAAGTGGGCATGATGAGAGGTTCCTGCTCTTTTCTGAGGCAGGATCTGGGCAGGGCCAACCTTTAAAATGGGCATGATGGGAGGTTCTTGCGAATTTAGAGGCAGGATTTGGACAGGACTAACCCATAAAGTGGGCAAGATGGGAGGTTCCTGCTTATTTAGAGGCAAGATCTGGGCAGGACCAACCCATAAAGTGGGCATGATGGGAGGTTCCTGCTTATTTAGAGGCAGGATCTGGGCAGGACCAACCCATAAAGTGGGCATGATGTGAGGTTCCTGCTCTTTTTGAGGCAGCATCTGGGCAGAATCAACCCATAAAGTGGGCATGATGTGAGGTTCCTGCTTTTTTTGAGGCAGGATCTGGGCAGAACCAACCCATAACGTGAGCATACTGGGAGGTTCCTGCTTATTTAGAGGCAAGATCTGGGCAGGACCAACTCATAAAGTGGGCATGATGTGAGGTTCCTGCTCTTTTTGAGGCAGCATCTGGGCAGAATCAACCCATAAAGTGGGCATGATGTGAGGTTCCTGCTTTTTTTGAGGCAGGATCTGGGCAGAACCAACCCATAACGTGAGCATACTGGGAGGTTCCTGCTTATTTAGAGGCAAGATCTGGGCAGGACCAACTCATAAAGTGGACATGATGTGAGGTTCCTGCTCTTTTTGAGGCAGGATCTGGGCAGAATCAACCCATAAATTGGGGGTTATGTGAGGTTCCTGCTTTTTTGGAGGCAGGATCTGGGCAGAACCAACCCATAAAGTGAGCATAAAGGGAGGTTCCTGCTTATTTAGGGGCAGGACCAACCCATAAAATGGGCATGATGGGTGGTTCCTTCTTATTTAGAGGCAGGATCTGTGCAGAACCAACCCATAAATTGGGCATGATGTAAGGTTCCTGCTCTTTTTGAGGCAGGATCTGGGCAGAACAAACCCATAAAGTGAGCATAATCGAAGGTTCCTGTTTATTTAGAGGCAAGATCTGGGCAAGACCAACCCATAAAGTGGGCATGATGGGAGGTTCCTGCTTATTTAGAGGCAGGATCTGGGCAGGACCAACCCATAAAGTGGGCATGATGGGTGGTCCCTTCTTATTTAGAAGAATGGTTTAGGTGGAACCATCCCATAAATTGGGTGTGATGTGGAAGTGCCCAGAAATTGGGCTTCCAAAAAAAAGGACCAGTGTCTTGGGATCTGGGGCCATATTTTTTTTTTATGGTTGAACTGGATGGACTTGTGTCTTTTTTCAACCTGAGTAACTATGTAACTATGTGATGTTGGTAAGTATGAGTTATTAGCCCTGTATGAGTTGTGGACTTCAAAGCACATCTACCTGTGTTACGGAGAAGGGGGTGGGTTCTGTAGTCCGGACAACGTTGCTCCTCCAGATATACAATACCGTGAGTGTTGTCACCCTAGGACAGGAAGTGTGTTACTGGCGGGATCACCAGGATATAAAGCGAGTATCACACCCCCTCCCCCACCATGGGAACATGTAAAGGTTCCACGTTCCTCAAAGAATGTGGATACTTCAGTAATATTTATAACATGGGGGGGGGGGTCTTGCTATGCCCATTTTAATATCAAATTTGTCAGTAACTTGGAGTTGTATCTCACGTGCCGCTTCTGCCACGCAGGCCGCCGGTATAACACGGCCTATTACAAATACTATGCGGCTTACGCAGGACTTCTTCTACCCAACACTATAATTATACTTCCCAGCCACAGCCTGTGACTCCATACCAGGGAATCCTGCATAAGGACTGCATTGTAATGAGCTGAGCTCTGCCGCCCCTCATGGTAGATACCATGTACTGCAAGCTGGAAAGAAAATAGAACTTTCAGATTTCATTTTATTTGAATGTAAAGCATCTGTTTGTGTCGTTCTCACAGGATGGGGGTCTTGTGCACCAATCAGAGGCGTGGGAAGGGGTATACATACGGTGTGCGTGTGTGTATATATATATTATGGGATTTAGGAGAGGCTCTCCAGTTACTATAATGAGTTTACCATCCTACCTGGAGGAGCGGGACGTGAGACAGCTGGGAAAATACAGCCAGGAAATGGGGATTTCACTGCGGAGGAGGCAGCTGTGTGCGATGTAATAAAATATTTACAAAAATGGGAGATACTGTATATACAGCGCCTTGAAAAAGTATTCATACCCCTTGAAATTTCCCACATTTTGTTACAACCAAAAAACGTAAATGTATTTTATTGCGATTTTATGTGATATAGTGTCACGTAATTGTGAAGTGGAAGGAAAATGATAAATGATACAAATAAATATGTGAAAAGTGTGGGGGAGGGGCATTTGTATGGCGCCCCCTGGAGTCAATACTTTGTAGAACCCCCTTTCTCTACAAGTCTTTTTGGGGGTGTCTCTACCAGCTTTGCCCATCTAGAGAGGGACATTTCTGCCCATTCTTCTCTGTAAAATATCTCAAGTTCTGTCAGATTGGATGGAGAGCGTCTGTGATCAGCAATTTTCAAGTCTTGCCACAGATTCTCAATGTGATTTAGGTCTGGACTGTGACTGGGCCATTCTAACACATGAAGAGGCTTTGATCTAAACCATTCCATTGTAGCTCTGGCTGTACTTTAGGGTCGTTGTCCTGCTGGAAGGTGAACCTCCCCCCCCCCCCGGTCCCAAGTCTTTTGCCGACTCTAACAGGTTTTCTTCTAAGATTGTCCTGTATTTGTCTCCATCCATCTTCCCATCAACTCTGACCAGCTTCCCTGTCCCTGCTGAAGAAAATCATCCCCACCACATGATGCTTCCACCACCATGTTTCACGGTGGGTATGGTGTGTTCAGGGTGATGTGCAGTGTTAGTTTTACACCACACATAGCGTTTTACTTTTAGTCCAAAAAGATTTTGGTCTCATGTGAACAGAGCACCTTTTTCCACATGATTGCTGTGTCCCCCACATGTTTGCTGTGTCCCCCACATGTTTGCTGTGTCCTCCCCCCACATGTTTGCTGTGTCTCCCCACATGTTTGCTGTGTCTCCCCACATGTTTGCTGTGTCTCCCCACATGTTTGCTGTGTCCCCCCACATGTTTGCTGTGTCCCCCCACATGTTTGCTGTGTCCCCCACATGATTGCTGTGTCCCCCACATGTTTGCTGTGTCCCCCCACATGTTTGCTGTGTCCCCCACATGATTGCTGTGTCCCCCACATGATTGCTGTGTCCCCCACATGTTTGCTGTGTCTCCCCACATGTTTGCTGTGTCCCCCACATGTTTGCTGTGTCCCCCACATGATTGCTGTGTCCCCCCACATGTTTGCTGTGTCTCCCACATGATTGCTGTGTCCCCCACATGATTGCTGTGTCCCCCACATAATTGCTGTGTCCCCCACATGTTTGCTGTGTCCCCCACATGATTGCTGTATCCCCCCACATGATTGCTGTATCCCCCACATGTTTGCTGTGTCCCCCACATGATTGCTGTATCCCCCCACATGATTGTTGTGTCCCCCACATGATTGCTGTGTCCCCCCACATGATTGCTGTGTCCCCCACATGATTGCTGTGTCCCCCACATGATTGCTGTGTCCCCCCACATGGCTTCTCACAAACTACAAACAGGACTTCTTATGACTTTCTTTCCCCAATGTCTTTCTTCTTGTCACTCTTCCATAAAGGGCAGATTTGTGGAGAAGCACGACTAATAGTTGTCCTGTGGACAGATTCTCCCCCCTGAGCTGTGGATCTCTGCAGCTCCTCCAGAGTTACCATGGGCCTATTGGCTGCTTCTCTGATGAATGCTCTCCTTGCCCGGCCCGGTCAGTTTAGGTGGACGGCCATGTCTTGGTAGGTTGGCAGTTGTGCCATACTCTTTCCATTTTCGGATGATGGATTGAACAGAGCTCTGTGAGATGTTCAAAGCTTGGGAGATTTTATTATAACCTAACCCTGCTTTATACTTCTCCACAACTTTATCCCTGACCTGTCTGGTGTGTTCCTCGGCCTTCATGATGCTGTTTGTTCACTAAGGTTCTCTAACAAACCTCTGAGGGCTTCACAGAACAGCTGAATTTATACTGAGATTACATGACACATAGGTGGACTCTATTTACTAATTAGGTGAGTTCTGAAGGCAATTGGTTCCTCTAGATTTTAGGGTCCTTTCACACGGGGCGGATCCGTGCAGATCCGCCCCGTGAAGCTCCGCTTGCTCAGCGAGGATCGCTCCGTTGATCCCCGCTGAGCCGACGGATGACTGGGCGGTCCCCGCACACTGTGCAGGGACCGCCCTGTCAGAGCGCCGCTCTCCCCTATGGGGAATCGGATGACGACGGACCGTAGAGTCCGTTGTCATCCGATCCGCTCCACCGACGGAAGGAAAAATAGGGTTTTCCTCCGTCACACTTTTTCGGAGCGGAGCGGATGTCAGCGGACATGTCTCCGCTGACATCCGTGCTTCCATAGGGGTGCATGGAGGATCCGTTTCAGGTCCGCCTAAAAAACTGACAGGCGGACCTGAACGGACCTCCGTGTGAAAGAGCCCTAAAGGGGGCTGAATACAAATCCCCCCCACACACACACACTTGTCACACATTTATTTGTAAAAAAATGTTTTTACTTTTTTTTTAAATAATAAAATAATAAAAATTAAAAAATTTAAATTAAAATTAAAAAATTAAATAGAACAAATACATTTTAAAAAATGTTTAAAAACATTTATCATTTTCCTTCCACTTCACAATTATGTGTCACTCTGTGTCGGCTTATCACATAAAATCCCAACAAAATACATTTACATTTTTGGTTGTAACATGTCCAAATGTGGAAAATTTCAAGGGGTATGAATACTTTTTCAAGGCACTGTAAATGGTGTATCGGGGCAGTGAAGTCTGTAATTGCCGTTCCAATGTACTAACCCTTCCCATCCCCCCCCCCCACCCCCACCGCAGGTATCCACTACAACCTCTCCCTGGATGACCGCCGTGGGACCCCCCGCGCCGTCTTTGACAAGAGTTTCCAGAAGCTTACCAGCAAGCGCGTGCGAATCTCCACGGGGGTGGTGCTCTGTATGAACGTCAGCTTCCACGTCATTGTGAGTACCTGGGGGGGGGGAGGGGAGGGGCGGATTGAAGCCATTGGATCCACTTGACAGCCAATCAATGAGCATTTCTTAGAGGGGGAGGGATTCTTTGAATCTTCCTGATCAGTAGTCCTTGGTTATGTTTCTTTTGTTCATTCCCTCTAGCGTTCTCTAGAATCATTACATTGTATCTCCTCTATTAGATATACTGCATGTCTTTCTTCTGCTCTTCATCGCCATCTAGTGGCCATAATGAGGTGTTTTTCTCCCTCCCCAGGACACAGCCGACTATCTAAAGCCGATCGGCGTTCTCCTGCGATTCAACCTGAGCGACTCGGAGTCCAGCCCCGTGCTGGATGACAAGTGTCCTTCATCAGTGAGAAGGCTGGTAAGTGTTCAGGATCTGTCATAAATATTAGAGTGTAAGCTCCTCTGGTACAGAGACTGATGTGATGTGGGGGGGAGGGGACATTAGAGTGTAAGCTCCTCTGGTACAGAGACTGATGTGATGTGGGGGGAGGGGACATTAGAGTGTAAGCTCCTCTGTACAGAGACTGATGTGACTGTGGGGGGAGGGGACATTAGAGTGTAAGCTCCTCTGGTACAGAGACTGATGTGATGTGGGGGGGAGGGGACATTAGAGTGTAAGCTCCTCTGGTACAGAGACTGATGTGACTGTGGGGGAGGGGACATTAGAGTGTAAGCTCCTCTGGTACAGAGACTGATGTGATGTGTGGGAGGGGACATTAGAGTGTAAGCTCCTCTGGTACAGAGACTGATGTGATGTGGGGGGGAGGGGACATTAGAGTGTAAGCTCCTCTGTACAGAGACTGATGTGATGTGGGGGGAGGGGACATTAGAGTGTAAGCTCCTCTGTACAGAGACTGATGTGATGTGGGGGGGGGGGACATTAGAGTGTAAGCTCCTCTGTACAGAGACTGATGTGATGTGGGGGGAGGGGACATTAGAGTGTAAGCTCCTCTGTACAGAGACTGATGTGACTGTGGGGGGGGGGAGGGGACATTAGAGTGTAAGCTCCTCTGTACAGAGACTGATGTGATGTGGGGGAGGGGACATTAGAGTGTAAGCGTCTCTGTACAGAGACTGATGTGATGTGGGGGGGGGGACATTAGAGTGTAAGCTCCTCTGTACAGAGACTGATGTGATGTGGGGGGAGGGGACATTAGAGTGTAAGCTCCTCTGTACAGAGACTGATGTGACTGTGGGGGGGGGGAGGGGACATTAGAGTGTAAGCTCCTCTGTACAGAGACTGATGTGATGTGGGGGAGGGGACATTAGAGTGTAAGCTCCTCTGTACAGAGACTGATGTGATGTGGGGGGGGGGGACATTAGAGTGTAAGCTCCTCTGTACAGAGACTGATGTGATGTGGGGGGAGGGGACATTAGAGTGTAAGCTCCTCTGTACAGAGACTGATGTGATGTGGGGGGGGGAGGGGACATTAGAGTGTGAGCTCCTCTGTACAGAGACTGATGTGACTGTGGGGGGGGAGGGGACATTAGAGTGTAAGCTCCTCTGTACAGAGACTGATGTGATGTGGGGGGAGGGGACATTAGAGTGTAAGCTCCTCTGTACAGAGACTGATGTGATGTGGGGGAGGGGACATTAGAGTGTAAGCTCCTCTGGTATAGAGACTGATGTGATGTGGGGGGGGGGGACATTAGAGTGTAAGCTCCTCTGTACAGAGACTGATGTGATGTGGGGGGAGGGGACATTAGAGTGTAAGCTCCTCTGTACAGAGACTGATGTGATGTGGGGGGAGGGGACATTAGAGTGTAAGCTCCTCTGTACAGAGACTGATGTGACTGTGGGGGGGGAGGGGACATTAGAGTGTAAGCTCCTCTGGTATAGAGACTGATGTGATGTGGGGGGGGGGACATTAGAGTGTAAGCTCCTCTGTACAGAGACTGATGTGATGTGGGGGGAGGGGACATTAGAGTGTAAGCTCCTCTGTACAGAGACTGATGTGATGTGGGGGGAGGGGACATTAGAGTGTAAGCTCCTCTGTACAGAGACTGATGTGATGTGGGGGGGAGGGGACATTAGAGTGTAAGCTCCTCTGTACAGAGACTGATGTGATGTGGGGGGGGGGACATTAGAGTGTAAGCTCCTCTGTACAGAGACTGATGTGATGTGGGGGGAGGGGACATTAGAGTGTAAGCTCCTCTGGTACAGAGACTGATGTGATGTGTGGGGGAGGGGACATTAGAGTGTAAGCTCCTCTGTATAGAGACTGATGTGATGTGGGGGGAGGGGACATTAGAGTGTAAGCTCCTCTGTACAGAGACTGATGTGACTGTGGGGGAGGGGACATTAGAGTGTAAGCTCCTCTGTACAGAGACTGATGTGACTGTGGGGGAGGGGACATTAGAGTGTAAGCTCCCCTGGTACAGAGACTGATGTGACTGTGGGGGAGGGGACATTAGAGTGTAAGCTCCCCTGGTACATAGACTGATGTGACTGTGGGGGAGGGGACATTAGAGTGTAAGCTCCTCTGGTACAGAGACTGATGTGACTGTGGGGGAGGGGACATTAGAGTGTAAGCTCCTCTGTATAGAGACTGATGTGATGTGGGGGAGGGGACATTAGAGTGTAAGCTCCTCTGTACAGAGACTGATGTGACTGTGGGGGAGGGGACATTAGAGTGTAAGCTCCTCTGGTACAGAGACTGATGTGACTGTGGGGGGGAGGGGACATTAGAGTGTAAGCTCCTCTGGTACAGAGACTGATGTGACTGTAGGGGAGGGGACATTAGAGTGTAAGCTCCCCTGGTACAGAGACTGATGTGACTGTGGGGGGGGGGACATTAGAGTGTAAGCTCTTCTGGTACAGAGACTGATGTGACTGTGGGGGGGAGGGGACATTAGAGTGTAAGCTCCTCTGTACAGAGACTGATGTGATGTGGGGGGGAGGGGACATTAGAGTGTAAGCTCCTCTGGTACAGAGACTGATGTGACTGTGGGGGGGAGGGGACATTAGAGTGTAAGCTCCTCTGGTACAGAGACTGATGTGACTGTGGGGGGGAGGGGACATTAGAGTGTAAGCTCCTCTGTACAGAGACTGATGTGATGTGGGGAGGGGACATTAGAGTGTAAGCTCCTCTGGTACAGAGACTGATGTGACTGTGGGGGAGGGGACATTAGAGTGTAAGCTCCTCTGTATAGAGACTGATGTGATGTGGGGGAGGGGACATTAGAGTGTAAGCTCCTCTGTACAGAGACTGATGTGACTGTGGGGGAGGGGACATTAGAGTGTAAGCTCCTCTGTACAGAGACTGATGTGACTGTGGGGGAGGGGACATTAGAGTGTAAGCTCCTCTGTACAGAGACTGATGTGACTGTGGGGGAGGGGACATTAGAGTGTAAGCTCCCCTGGTACAGAGACTGATGTGACTGTGGGGGGAGGGGACATTAGAGTGTAAGCTCCTCTGGTACAGAGACTGATGTGACTGTGCGGGAGGGGACATTAGAGTGTAAGCTCCTCTGTACAGAGACTGATGTGACTGTGGGGGAGGGGACATTAGAGTGTAAGCTCCTCTGTATAGAGACTGATGTGATGTGGGGGAGTGGACATTAGAGTGTAAGCTCCTCTGTACAGAGACGGATGTGATTGGCTCAGTGATCTCTGTACAGCGCTGCGGTATATGTCAGAGCTATATAAATGTGTGACCCCCTCTGTCTCTCCCTTGTCAGGTCCCGTTCTTCAAGGACTGCGGGGAGGATGACGAGTGTATCACTGACCTCTCTCTGCGGGCGCGGATGGACATTGTTGGCACACGGTGAGCCCTCAGGAATCGTTTTTGTGACTCTGCCCCTGAAGCAGTGGGTGGATTTTATCTCGAGTTCTGCTTTAATAGGTGTAGCCATTGTAATTCTATCTTAATTTATGCGCTATTCTGGGGTAAGCTGACTTGTCGGATAACATGCAGGTTTTTTTTTGCCACCAGAGACAAGCCGCATATTATCCGCAGGGATCGGAAGAAGCTGGCGGTGGAGGTGGAGCTGGAGAACCGGAAAGAGAATTCCTACAATACCAGCATGAAGGTTTGGTTCTCCCGGAATCTGCTCTTCTCCAGCATATCTGGAAAGGTAACGACTCCATACTGCCCCCTACTGGGAACCCCTCATAATGGTCACAGCAGGTGTACAGACCTGAGAACTCAGCACAGGGATGGTGGGAATCCCTCATAATGGGCACAGCAGGTGTACAGACCCGGGAACTCAGCACAGGAATGGTGGGAACCCCTCATAGTGGGCACAGCGGGTGTACAGACCTGAGAACTCAGCACAGGGATGGTGGGAACCCCTCATAATGGGCACAGCGGGCGTAGAGGCCCGGGAACTCAGCACAGGGATGGTGGGAACCCCTCATAATGGGCACAGCGGGTGTACAGACCCGGGAACTCAGCACAGGGATGGTGGGAACCCCTCATAATGGGCACAGCAGGTGTACAGACCCGGGAACTCAGCACAGGGATGGTGGGAACCCCTCATAATGGGCACAGCGGGTGTACAGACCCGGGAACTCAGTACAGGGATGGTGGGAACCCCTCATAATGGGCACAGTGGGTGTACAGACCCGGGAACTCAGCACAGGGATGGTGGGAACTTTTAGGGGGTTTACCTCTCAGGTATCCACCAAACTCTGGAACATGAGATGTGGGTGGAGAAGCCCTGAGGAGTTCTTGGTGGAAAGTGATGACCTCCTGATGATGACGCAGTTTATACTCTGACAGGGAGAAGCTCTGAGTAAAGTGGAGTGTACAGCGCTGTCATCCAACACCAGATCCTGCAGCATCAGCTACCCGGTCCTGCGCTCCCTGGAGAAGGTGAGAGGACGGGATGGGATGTTGGGGGGATGGGATGTGGGGGGACGGGATGTGGGGGACGGGATGTTGGGGGACGGGATGTTGGGGGATGGCATGTGGGGGGACGGGATGTTGGGGGACGGGATGTTGGGGGACGGGATGTTGGGGGACGGGATGTGGGGGAACGGAACGTGGGGAGATGGGATGTGGGGGATTGGATGTTGGGGGGAGGGGGGACTGGGTGGGATGTGGGGGATGGGATATGGGGGATGGGATGTTGGGGCAGGGGGGGGGACTGGGTGGGAGATATGGGATGTGTGGGATGGGATGTTGGGGGGACTGGGTGGGAGATGCGGGGAGGGGGGACTGAGTGGGATGTGGGGGATGGGATGTTGGGGGAGGGGGGGACTGGGTGGGAGATGGGGCAGTATTTAGCATGTTCTCCAGGAAAGAGTTAAACTCTTTCCTCCAATTTGGGGCTCCTCCGAGAACTCCAGCTCCTGGAATTTTACCATTGTGGAGAATTGAGGGCTGTATGAGGGTCGGATCCCTTATCTGTAGGCGGTCATTGTGTAGAGAGCCGGAAGTGCCGCCATCGGTATTTGCTGAATATCTCTCCGTTAGCACCTCCCCCCCCCTTAGATCCGGCCCCCGGCTGTCCTGCTGGTCTCAGATAAGGGTCTCAGACATCACACAGCCCTCCCCACAGAAATAAATGGAGATTCTCACATGACTCCCTCTCTCTGCCCTCAGGTTCAGTTCATCCTGGAGTTTGAGTACGGCTGCACCAATCTGCTGAACCGCGTGCAGATCAAGCTGTCGGCCAGCAGGTGAGTGCACACCGGAGCGCCGCCATGATGGACGCTCAGCCGGGGCAGGAAATGACGTCAGAGCTGTAAAAAACTTTACTATTCTCCTCCCCGCCTCCTATAATGTATATATAGGAAGACTCTCCACATTCCCCTTACAGTACAAAATTCTATCTATCAGGACATCAATTGTGTATTTAGCATTTAGCTGCAGATCCATATTTGTTTAATTACCACTTATAGCCAGCAGGGGGTGCCGCTGGGTTGTATTCTGACCTGCAATTCAGAGATCACATGCAGCTGAATGAGGGGCGCCACAACCCCTCCTCCCCTCTGATCATACGGCTCAATCAATGGTTTCAATTAGACAGAGTCAGCCAAACAGCGAGCAGCTGATGTTGGGTTCCTCTATTGTGGTGTTGTGCTACGAGTATCATGAGGGCGCTCCGTATTTAGGTGTATCTAAAGCCAAGAATGGCTTTTCATTGTTTTTTGGATAGAGTGGGGGAAGGGTTAGAACCCCTGTCAGGTTTGTATTGCTGCCTGTGACCCAGCTGGGGGAGATTCACCCTTTTCTATTGGTGACCGCTGAAAAATGGATTATTTCTCCAAATAAAATAATAACTTTCTTTCATTAAATCTTTTCTGTCTTTCTTCTGTAGTGACAATATTGAGATGAATGACACTCTACATGACAACACCATACAGCTCACCGCCAACGTCCGATACCAACCGGAGCTCTTCATATTGAGGTGAGCCACCCCCATCAGAGTTCCCGGGTCTGTACCCCCGCTGTGCCCATTATGAGGGGTTCCCACCATCCCTGTGCTGAGTTCCCGGGTCTGTACACCCGCTGTGCCCATTATGAGGGGTTCCCACCATCCCTGTGCTGAGTTCCCGGGTCTGTACACCCGCTGTGCCCATTATGAGGGGCTCCCACCATCCCTGTGCTGAGTTCTCGGGTCTGTACACCTGCTGTGCTCATTATGAGGGGCTCCCACCATCCCTGTGCTGAGTTCCCGGGTCTGTACACCCGCTGTGCCCATTATGAGGGGTTCCCACCATCCCTGTGCTGAGTTCCCGGGTCTGTACACCCGCTGTGCCATTATGAGGGGTTCCCACCATCCCTGTGCTGAGTTTCCGGGTCTGTACACCCGCTGTGCCCATTATGAGGAGTTCCCACCATCCCTGTGCTGAGTTCCCGGGTCTGTACACCCGCTGTGCCCATTATGAGGGGTTCCCACCATCCCTGTGCTGAGTTCCCGGGTCTGTACACCCGCTGTGCCATTATGAGGGGTTCCCACCATCCCTGTGCTGAGTTCCTGGGTCTGTACACCCGCTGTGCCCATTATGAGGGGTTCCCACCATCCCTGTGCTGAGTTCCCGGGTCTGTACACCCGCTGTGCCCATTATGAGGGGTTCCCACCATCCCTGTGCTGAGTTCCCAGGTCTGTACACCCGCTGTGCCCATTATGAGGGGTTCCCACCATCCCTGTGCTGAGTTCCCGGGTCTGTACACCCGCTGTGCCCATTATGAGGGGCTCCCACCATCCCTGTGCTGAGTTCCCGGGTCTGTACACCCGCTGTGCCCATTATGAGGGGCTCCCACCATCCCTGTGCTGAGTTCCCGGGTCTGTACACCCGCTGTGCCCATTATGAGGGGCTCCCACCATCCCTGTGCTGAGTTCCCGGGTCTGTACACCTGATGTGCCCATTATGAGGGGCTCCCACCATCCCTGTGCTGAGTTCCTGGGTCTGTACCCCCGTTGTGCCCATTATGAGGGGTTCTCACCATCCCTGTGCTGAGTTCCCAGGTCTGTACACCCGCTGTGCCCATTATGAGGGGTTCCCACCATCCCTGTGCTGAGTTCCCGGGTCTGTACACCTGCTGTGCCCATTATGAGGGGTTCCCACCATCCCTGTGCTGAGTTCCCGGGTCTGTACACCCGCTGTGCCCATTATGAGGGGTTCCCACCATCCCTGTGCTGAGTTCCCGGGTCTGTACATCTGCTGTGCCCATTATGAGGGGTTCCCACCATCCCTGTGCTGAGTTCCCAGGTCTGTACACCTGCTGTGCCCACTATGAGGGGTTCCCACCATCCCTGTGCTGAGTTCCTGGGTCTGTACACCCGCTGTGCCCATTATGAGGGGTTCCCACCATCCCTGTGCTGAGTTCCCGGGTCTGTACACCCGCTGTGCCCATTATGAGGCGTTCCCACCATCCCTGTGCTGAGTTCCCGGGTCTGTACACCTGCTGTGCCCATTATGAGGGGTACCCACCATCCTTGTGCTGAGTTCCCGGGTCTGTACACCCGCTGTGCCCATTATGAGGGGTTCCCACCATCCCTGTGCTGAGTTCCCGGGTCTGTACACCTGCTGTGCCCATTATGAGGGGTACCCACCATCCCTGTGCTGAGTTCCCGGGTCTGTACCCCCGTTGTGCCCATTATGAGGGGTTCTCACCATCCCTGTGCTGAGTTCCCGGGTCTGTACCCCCGCTGTGCCCATTATGAGGGGTTCCCACCATCCCTGTGCTGAGTTCCCGGGTCTGTACACCCGCTGTGCCCATTATGAGGGGTTCCCACCATCCCTGTGCTGAGTTCCCGGGTCTGTACACCTGCTGTGCCCATTATGAGGGGTACCCACCATCCTTGTGCTGAGTTCCCGGGTCTGTACCCCCGTTGTGCCCATTATGAGGGGTTCTCACCATCCCTGTGCTGAGTTCCCGGGTCTGTACACCCGCTGTGCCCATTATGAGGGGTTCCCACCATCCCTGTGCTGAGTTCCCGGGTCTGTACACCTGCTGTGCCTATTATGAGGGGTTCCCACCATCCCTGTGGCTGAGTTCCCGGGTCTGTACACCCGCTGTGCCCATTATGAGGGTTAATTTTGTTTATTGAAAATCTTACAAACAACAACTTATATACAATAAAACCATAATAAATAAATAAAACATATTTACAAAATAATTGAATAGGACTATATAAAACAGAAAGAACAAGAACAAAATAAACTGTGCAAATCAAATTGCGCACAACATAATCCCTATGAGAGAGCCAGACTAAGGAACATCACCGTCACCATGCATGTAGCCTTTTATCAAAAATATATTTGATCTGAAAATCTAGGGGAGTGAAGCAAGGACAGAAAGAAAGCCGCACACCCCGAGATCAACAGGCAGCAGCTAAAGAGTCCTGATATTCCTCCATGCCCTCATCCAGGCCTCCTGCCGCCACCTGTCTTTCTCAAGACCCCGAATCTTCCCAACCTCACCCAGAATGTCCTGCACCACCACTTCGACAGGGAGGATTTTACTCCGTAGGGATACCTGACACCGCGCACTCCACGTGAAATAACGGACTACTAGACTAACTAGAAAAAGTGTTTCCAAATCATAATCCCGACGAGTCTGGAATGCCCCATACACCCACTCTGCATAACTCATATGGGGGAGGAAGGGTATACTCAGAGCCCCCCCCACCAGGGCCGGCGCTACCACTAGGCGAAGTAGGCAGCCGCCTAGGGGCGCACTACCACCTAGGGCGCAACCACAGCCTCTGTCCTGTGTGACAGTGTGAGCTAGGCTCTCCTCTCTCCTGATCGCTGGCCTGGCCCCATTCAGTGTGCTGCCACGGCGCCACCAAATTCCCCCCATGTGTAGCGCAGAGCGCCCCGCTGCGCTGTCAGTCCTCAGACAGGTATCACACAGCGCCGCTCCGGGACTTCTTTGCTCCAGCCTGTCCCTCTGGTGCGGCGCTGTGTGTCTTGTGTGTGCAGCGGGGGGCGGGGCTGAGGAGTAGCTGACTGACCTCCCGCCCAGCGAGGGCTCCATGGAGCGGGTGGATGGCATTGGCGGCGGTGCGGCGCTGGCCTGGCCCTGGCGGGGATTCCGTGGAGAGGATGGATGGCGCTGGCCTGGCCCCTGAGCAGAGCCCTGATGATGGCTGACGAAGCACCAGAGCAGAGGTAAGGAGGAGGACGGATCGATCTACATGCTGTATGAGGGGGAGGGGGAGGGGGGAGTGTGTTTGAGTAGTGCAGGAAGTAGGAGTCAGGGGGGTCACTGTTTGTGTCATGTAAGGGGGGGTCAGTGTATGTGTCCTGTAAGGGGGGGGTCACTGTGTGTGTCCTGTAAGGGGGGGTCAGTGTATGTGTCCTGTAAGGGGGGGTCAGTGTATGTGTCCTGTAAGGGGGGGTCACTGTGTGTGTCCTGTAAGGGGGGGTCAGTGTATGTGTCCTGTAAGGGGGGGTCAGTGTATGTGTCCTGTAAGGGGGGTCAGTGTATGTGTCCTGTAAGGGGGGTCAGTATATGTGTCATGTAGGGGGGGTCAGTGTATGTGTCATGTAGGGGGGGGGTCAGTGTATGTGTCATGTAGGGGGGGGGGTCAGTGTATGTGTCATGTAGGGGGGGGGTCAGTGTATGTGTCCTGTAAGGGGGGGTCAGTGTATGTGTCATGTAGGGGGGGTCAGTGTATGTGTCCTGTAAGGGGGGGGTCAGTGTATGTGTCATGTAGGGGGGGGGTCAGTGTATGTGTCATGTAGGGGGGGGTCAGTGTATGTGTCCTGTAAGGGGGGTCAGTATATGTGTCCTGTAAGGGGGGGTCAGTGTATGTGTCATGTAAGGGGGGGGGTCAGTGTATGTGTCCTGTAAGGGGGGTCAGTGTATGTGTCCTGTAAGGGGGGTCAGTATATGTGTCATGTAGGGGGGGGTCTGTGTATGTGTCATGTAGGGGGGGGTCAGTGTATGTGTCCTGTAAGGGGGGTCAGTATATGTGTCCTGTAAGGGGGGGTCAGTGTATGTGTCATGTAAGGGGGGGGTCAGTGTATGTGTCCTGTAAGGGGGGTCAGTGTATGTGTCCTGTAAGGGGGGTCAGTATATGTGTCATGTAGGGGGGGGGTCAGTGTATGTGTCATGTAGGGGGGGGTCAGTGTATGTGTCATGTAGGGGGGGGTCAGTGTATGTGTCCTGTAAGGGGGGTCAGTATATGTGTCCTGTAAGGGGGGGTCAGTGTATGTGTCATGTAGGGGGGGGTCAGTGTATGTGTCCTGTAAGGGGGGGTCAGTGTATGTGTCATGTAGGGGGGGTCAGTGTATGTGTCATGTAGGGGGGGGTCAGTGTATGTGTCATGTAGGGGGGGGTCAGTGTATGTGTCCTGTAAGGGGGGTCAGTATATGTGTCCTGTAAGGGGGGTCAGTATATGTGTCCTGTAAGGGGGGTCAGTATATGTGTCCTGTAAGGGGGGTCAGTATATGTGTCCTGTAAGGGGGGTCAGTATATGTGTCCTGTAAGGGAGGTCAGTGTATGTGTCCTGTAAGGGGGGTCAGTGTATGTGTCATGTAGGGGGGGGTCAGTGTATGTGTCATGTAGGGGGGGTCAGTGTATGTGTCCTGTAAGGGGGGTCAGTGTATGTGTCCTGTAAGGGGAGGTCAGTGTATGTGTCATGTAAGGGGGGGTCAGTGTATGTGTCCTGTAAGGGGGGTCAGTGTATGTGTCCTGTAAGGGGGGTCAGTGTATGTGTCCTGTAAGGGGGGTCAGTGTATGTGTCCTGTAAGGGGGGGTCAGTGTATGTGTCCTGTAGGGGGGGGTCAGTGTATGTGTCCTGTAAGGGGGGTCAGTATATGTGTCCTGGAAGGGGGGGTCAGTGTATGTGTCCTGTAGGGGGGGGTCAGTGTATGTGTCCTGTAGGGGGGGGTCAGTGTATGTGTCCTGTAGGGGGGTCAGTGTATGTGTCCTGTAGGGGGGGGTCAGTGTATGTGTCATGTAAGGGGGGGTCAGTGTATTTTTCAGGTAAGGGGGTGTCAGTGTAATTGTCAGGTGGGTTAGTGTAGGGGACAGGGGGTTAGTGTATGCCAGGGGGTCAGATAGGTCACATGTGTTGCAAGGGCAGGTTAAAGTGGAGTCAGGGGCGCAGCCGGGGGGGGGGGCGGCAAAATTAGGTTTCGCCTAGGGTGTCAAAGATCCTTGCACCAGCCCTGCCCCCCACCCTCTTGTACACCTCTATATTAAAAGGGCACTGAAGAAGAAAGTGATCCATGGACTCCACCACTCCTCCACACTCCACTCTCGGGCAACCCCGATCACTCATGGAAAGAAACTTCAAGTTGCCCTTCACATATAGTTTTCCATGAAAGGCAAGCCAAGCCTGATCCCTAAACTTCATTGGGATTCTCTCCAAATTAATCAATCACAAACCCTCCCTCAAAACTAGGCTTGGGCAATCCCTCAAGGCCAGTGGCTCGCAAAAAGCAGAGCTCATGATCCGCTTCTCAAGAAGTTTCCTTGGAAGAGATCTGACTTCACCTGCTGTTACTTGCCACTGCCGAAGCATTTTCAAACACGGGGCAACATAAGCCGGGAGCTTATCATGCTTGACCTTCAGGCTTTTCACTGGCCCACCATTTTCCCAGTCTCGCAGAAAGGGCCTAAACCAGGACTGGAAAATACCAACCCACCCAGGCGGTCTCTCTGCCAACATGTTACCAAGATTATACTTCAAAAACATTAGAGAGAAAAAGACTACAGGGTTGATCATCCCTAGACCACCCTCCCGCCTAGGAAGGTAAGTCACATTCCTTTTGACAAGGTTTATTCTGTTCCCCCATAACAGCTGGAAGAAACAACCATAGACCCTGGTATAGAGAGAAACTGGCAAAACGCAAACAAAACTGACATACAGAAAAATCGGAATCAGGTAAGTCTTGATCAGATCAACCTTTTCCCTTAAGGAAAGCCGCCAACCTTTCCAGCTTGCCACCTTGGCATCGGCATTCTCCAGCCTGTTCCCCCAATTTGCATGGCCATAGTCACCTGGGCCGAATTCAATGCCTAGGACTCTAATTTTTTGTTGGGGCTCCGGGAAGTCATCCGGGAGAACAAAGCTCTCACCTTCCACGCCCATCCAGAAAGCTTCACACTTGTCCTGGTTGACCTTTGAACCTGATGCCTCTGTATACTGCCTTATCACTGAGACCACCTCCTGCGCCTCCACAGTCCCAGAGACAAAAACAGAAACATCATCAGCATAGGCCACAACCTTCAAAGGAGGCTCACCAGCGATGCCCAAAGGTACCCCACACAATGGTCCACTCTCTAGCCTTCTGATGAAGGGATCGATTGCAAACACATATAGCAGAGGACTCAAAGGGCACCCCTGATGCACACCCGAGCCGACCACAAAGGGCTGCCCGACCCAACCATTAACCAGAGGAAAGCTTTCAGCCCCTTTGTACAAAATCTTGAGCCAATCAATGAAACCCCCCTCCAGGCCGTATTTGCCAAGAAGGAGCCATAAGTACTCATGATTAACCCGATCAAAGGCCTTAGCCTGATCCAATGTCAGCAAAAATTTACCCCAACCAGCAGCCCTACAACGCTCCAAGGCCTCCCGGACAGCTAACACTGCTGAGAAAGTGCTTCTACCTTGGACCGAGCAGTGCTGGTGGTGGGATAACAAACTGCCTGCCACTGGTGATAATCGCCAGAAAAAAATCTTTGCCAGTATCTTTCTATCGACATTAAGAAGGCTAATGGGGCGCCAATTCCCAATCATCGAAGGATCTTTACCCTTTGACAGAAGGATCACTGCAGATTGCCTCATGGAGGGAGGGAGAGAACCCTCTTGCAAACAGCCATTAAAAACCTCCGCAAGGTAGGGAGCCAGGATCGTCTTAAAACATTTATAAAATTTGGCTGTCAAACCATCTGGCCCTGGCGTTTTCTTGATGGCCAGTTTATCAATAGCCTGGATTACCTCATCTGCAGTGATTTCATCTGTCAAATTCATCAAAGGAACATTACTTTCCAGTCCTGGTGTAGAGTCCAAAAAACCCAACATCCTTGTCCGATCAAGGTTCCTTCCTCCCAGGAGATCGGCATAGTATGACCTGACAACCTCCAGGATCCCTGACCTAGACTTCGTCAGAGAGCCCGTACTGTCCTTCAGGCCATTGACCGTCTTAACTGCTACGCTCTGTTTACAGTTCTGGTAAGGGTCAGGCGAATGGTATTTCCCGTAATCCCTCTCCTGAACCAAAGAGGCGTGCCGGTCATATTGATGTCTCCTAAGGAGGAGCTTCACCTCAGAGATCGCCCCAGAATCTCCTCCATTCGAAACAAGGCGGTCAAGTTTCCTCCGCAAACGCTGGTAGGTGATATACTTATCTTGCTGCTTCCTTCTTCCTATGGCCTTAAAAAGCCCAACAGTCTGCTGTTTTACAAGCTCCCACCATTCTGACTTGCTGTTGCAAAAGTCTAGGATCGTTACCTGTGCTTGAAAAAAATCCTCAAAGAATTGTCTTACTCTCTCGTCTTCCAGGAGGGCCGAATTCAATCTCCAGATACCCCTCCCCCTAGGTGGCATGTCTGAGGTATTCAGAGTCACAGATAGAATACAGTGATCAGAAAACTCCACTGCCTGACACACAGGTGCCGAAAAAGCAGAGTCTCCCTTTAAAAAAAACCCTATCTATCCTACTCTGACTACTACCTCGCTGAAAAGTGAACCCTGTGCTATCTGGGCAGCGCTTAATGTGCGCATCTACCAGACCTGCTTCCCTAATTATCGCATTGAGAAAAAGGGTGTCATAGCCCAGCTTATCTCTGACACCTCTCCTGTCTTTAGACCTAGTAATGGTGTTGAAATCACCTCCAAAGATAACCTGCTGGGCCGTAAAAAGAAAAGGCTTAATCTTTGCAAAGAGGCATTTCCTGTCCCACTTCGTCTGGGGACCATAGACGTTAATCAGGCGCAGGTCCTGCCCCTTCACAGAGACGTCCAAGACCATGCATCTCCCTATCTCTACCTCAATTACCCGCCGGCACGTTACCATACCAGAAAAAAGGACTGCAACCCCGCTGTAAGGCTCGGCCGCAAGAGACCAAAATGAGGGACCACGTCTCCACTCCTTCTTTGCCAGATGTATATCAGCCAGACTACTCAGATGGGTCTCTTGCAAAAACAAAATGTCAGTATCAAACTCGCTGAGCAAAAATAAGGCCATATGACGAGCACTTACTGATCTTAAGCTGGCAACATTAATGGTTGCCACTTTTAACGGAGTGGGAACTGCCATTAGGGTAGTTGAGGCAGCCGTTCCTTAGCCTGACTACTCCCTCTCCCTGGAGAACCAGCGCGCTTCGTTGCACCCTGGCACTCATCATCCATAGAGGATGCAGAACTCAACGAGTCCCATTCATCATCATGATTATCATGATTATCATCACCATCATCATCAGACAGTACCTTAAATTTATTTGCCAAAGGCAAACCCTTAGGACTTAAGGTAACTGTACCCCCTTTTTTTTCCTTCCTTTTGCCCTTCCTCCTTTTATCCTCCAACCACTCCATATCATCCTTAGACAAACCAGAGTCAACAGCCTCCCCACACCTATCCTCCCCTTCACCCCCCTCCCCCCCACACTCCCTTCCCTTATCTACTACTAGGCCAGCCTCTTCACCATCCTCCCCACTCCTCTGCACCCCACGATCCTTAACAGGAACCCTGCAGCGTCGAGGGAGGGGGACTGGCACCACACTTGATGCACCTGCCTCAGCACCTCTTGCTGCCTCTGTAATTTTAGAAGACACAGACACAGAAGGATTGGACACATTCTCTGTAACTGACACCTTACCTACAGACTGGGAAGACACTGGCACATTAGGTAAACGCACAGACTGGGGCACCACAGACTGGGGAGACACAGACACATTGGGTGTTGGCACAGACTGGGACACCACAGACTGGGGAGACAAAGACACATTGGGTGTTGGCACGGATTCAGATGGACTCACAGGCACTCCAGCTGCTGAGCTCTGAGCATCCTCCATTTCCAGGCGGAAGAACTCTCTCATGAGCTCAGGCTTGTTGTGCATTGCCTCAGAACACTGACTGTAAGGATGTCCCACCACATTGCACAGATTACACCTTATAGTATTACAGTCCTTAGCCAAATGATCTTCACCGTGACACAGAGAGCACTTCATCACTGGACAGGAGGATGCAAAATGTCCTTTGATTCCACATTTGTTGCAGAGCTTTGGCTGGCCTGGATAAAAGATGGTCAGCCTGTCCCTCCCCAGGAAAGCTGAGGATGGCAGATGCTGGACGACATTGTTAATGACTTTTAATTTTAACTGTACAGACCATCCCCCCGTCCATATTCCCCGATCGTCCAAAATCTTTTTTAGGGGGCTCAGGACGTCTCCATACCTCCTCAACCAAACACATAAATCCCCCTGTGGTATGGACTCATTACGGACAAGAATTGTCACCATTTTAATGAGTGGCTGGCGGGATACAAGCTTGGGGATGAGCCCTTTCCAGTCCGGCAGGCCCCTACACACGTGTTCATACTTCTCCCAAAATATGTCCAAAGACTCCGGACGGATAAAGGACAAATCATATTCATAGGAACCTGCCGGACTGATCAGGGCGAAGATATCTGCGGGCGTAAACCCCATCTGTAGGATTTTATCCACCACTGCCCTCCTATGTGGGGGGATTCCACCGCCTTCCCATTTTAACTGCACAACATTCCTCCTTTTAAACAGGGAGGAAGACAAAACATTCCCATATTCCTTCCCTGCTTGCTCCCCCTTCCCAGATCTTGCAGCAATACCAGCATAAGATTTCCTTTTGCCCCCAGTATTTGCAGTCTTGTCCTTCTCATTCAAAGCTGCTGGCAGAGAGTCTGAATCAGCTGGGATAGCAGTCACTGAATTAGCAGAGGCAGGACCCGCCCTCTGCTCTGAGCACACAGCTCTAATCCTGTCCACTGCAGACTCCTGAAGAGTTGTGGCACTACTGCACCCAGCATCTCCTCCACCATTCACAGGAACAGCCGCTGTGCCCGGTCCAGGCAAAGTCTCTGTATTGTCCTTGGACCTCTCTGCAGGCTCCTCCCCCAGAAGCTGACTATTGCTCTCACCAGAAGCTTTGTTTTCAACAGGTAAATCCGACTGCATTGTATGCTGTACATTGTCTATGGGATTGGGCTGACTGCCCGTAGTACTACAACCCCCAGCAAACCTATTGTCACTAATAAAGTTCACACCACCATCCTGCACACACACTGTACCTGCTTGCTGGGTTGTTATCTTTAAAATGGTATGGCTGACGGTGGGATCGGACTTCCCCCCAGCCGCTGCAGATTTTATGGTGGATCTTGCTCTTGCCACAGGTTTGTCCTTCACGGGACTAGGAATGGTGTCCATCTTATCATCACCTTCCTGGGAAGCCGCATCCGGAGAGGATTCCAACTTGGTGATGAATTCCAGCAAGCCAGAACCTTCACCTTCCTGAGATGTTCCACATTGCTGGGGTGGGAAGGGGACAGAGGCCTCCGCCATTGAGGGCTCAGCAGATGTCTGAGGTGTTTAAGAGCAGGGCTCATCCTCCGGGCCCACTTTCTCACTCTCTGCTGAGTCTGTCTGTTCTTGCATCTCCTCACTGGTCTCTTCACCCTCCATGCAGGAAGCGGCCCCTCTCCTCATGCAATTAAATCGCTCCTCATTTTTATATTTCTCTTTAAATATTCCACTATTCTCCTTCAGAGAACTCACCAAATCCCTCTGCTTCCTCACAGCGTGTTCTAAGTCCTTCAATTCAGGCCTCAGAGCCGGTCTTTTCTTGCTGTACACTTTTGCACAGATCTGCTTTTTCTTCCTGAAATCAGCCATCAAGACCATCAATTTCTCCTCTTCCTTCTCAATCCTCTTCAGCTTACTGACAGTCCTCTGTCCAACGGCAGACAGGGACTCATCTCTCCTTTGGCTAGGCCCAGAATCTTCCACAGGCCTATCCAGGGGGCCCCCCGCCAGGGTCCTCCCCAGGATCCAGCATCCCTCCTGGGGCAGAGAAGCAACTCTAGCCCCTGGTCTATGGAAGCACAGGAGCAAGGAACTAGCAACCGCACACCTCACTGACAAGGAGCAGAATGGCAGTTTCCCACCATCCCTGTGCTGAGTTCCCAGGTCTGTACACCCGCTGTGCCTATTATGAGGAGTTCCCACCATCCCTGTGCTGAGTTCCCAGGTCTGTACACCCGCTGTGCCCATTATGAGGGGTTCCCACCATCCCTGTGCTGAGTTCCCGGGTCTGTACCAACCGCTGTGCCCATTATGAGGGGTTCCCACCATCCCTGTGCTGAGTTCCCGGGTCTGTACACCTGCTGTGCCCATTATGAGGGGTTCCCACCATCCCTGTGCTGAGTTCCCGGGTCTGTACACCCGCTGTGCCCATTATGAGGGGTTCCCACCATCCCTGTGCTGAGTTCCCGGGTCTGTACCCCCACTGTGCCCATTATGAGGGGTTCCCACCACTATGTGTGACAGGGAAGTTACTGGCTACATAGGAGGACATCTGGCAGAGGTGGTCAGTGAGCTTTCAGGTTGCAGTCAGGCCCTCGGGTGTAGAAATGACCTTTTTTTTATTGGCTGATGATATCAGTCAGGATACCAATCAATGTGATTGATCATTGCAGCGAGTCCAGCTTGAACCGATACGAGGTGCAGCCGATCCTGAGACCCAGCCAAGACTCCGGGCCGGAGTTCATCACAAAGTTCAAGGTGAGATGTATGAAAATATGTAGAGCTGAGAATAATATATAATATGATGATATATAGAGCAGTGATAGGGAACCGTTGGCACCCCAGATGTTTTGGAACTACATTTCCCATGATCCTCATGCACTCTGCAGTGTAGTTGAGCATCATGGGAAATGTAGTTCCAAAACATCTCTAGGGTGCCAATGGCTCGCCATCACTGATGTATAATAATGACCTCATAGCAAATACAGCCTGTATACACTGCCCCCTGGAGGTCATTATTGTCCTTTATCAATATTATACCCAAAATTTAAAGGAAATGTAAAAATAAAGACAGTAAACTGGTATATGAATTTATTTTCATATCTTGTGAGCCCCGGAAGTAGCATCTATGTAGAGCAGGGGTCTCAAACTGGTGGCCCTCCAGCTGTTGCGAAACTACAAGTCCCACGAGGCATTGCAGGGCTGACAGTTACAAGTATGACTCCCACAGGCAGAGGCATGATGGGACTTGTAGTTTCGCAACAGCTGGAGGGCCGCCAGTTTGAGACCCCTGATGTAGAGTGAAGGGTGCAGCACAGAAGAGCGCCCCCTGCTGGAATCCTTTTCCTTCTTTACAATGCACAGGGGGCAGGGCCTACACCATGGCTCACTTTTTTGGAGACTAGGAACTGAACCAAACGTGCAAAAAAAATATTATTGTGACTAATGTGTAAAACTTCCTATTACCCCCCGCCCCCCCCCACCCCACCCCCACAGCAGGAATTTTGCTAAAAGGCACTCATTGATATATTGCTGTCTTGTGGAGGTTTGCAGTGATTTGCCATAAAGGAGACCACAGCTCATTAACTTACATGGGACTCGAGGGCTTTGTAGAGTCCTGGTCTCTTATCTGATATCAGAGGGTAAAGACAGGAACATTGACTGGTTGAGGTCTCCTGGAGGCTTGCAGAAATTTTGACAGAAAAGGAGGCCACAGCTCATTAACTTCCATGAAACTCAAGGGCTCTGCAAATAGTCTCTTCTTGGATATTAACTCGACTAGAGGTTCAGGAGAGGCTTCATAGAGACTTCCATCACTTTGGAATTTATCGCTGAATTGTGGAGCCCTGCAGAGATTTGCCCAGAAAAAATAAACCCTTGTTTATAAACAATGTTACTTTGTATTTCTCTATCTCCCATCTGATCAATGTTTATAAACAATGTTACTTTGTATTTCTCTATCTCCCATCTGATCAATGTTTATAAACAATGTTACTTTGATCAGATGGGAGATAGAGAAATACAAAGTAACATTGTTTATAAACATTGATCAGATGGGAGATAGAGAAATACAATGTTTATAAACAATGTTACTTTGTATTTCTCTATCTCCCATCTGATCAATGTTTTTAAACAATGTTACTTTGCATCTCTCATTGGATCAATGTTTATAAACAATGTTACTCTGTATCTCCCGTCTGATCAGTGTTTATAAACAATGTTACTCTGTATCTCCCTATCTCCCGTCTGATCAGTGTTTATAAACAATGTTACTCTGTATCTCCCGTCTGATCAGTGTTTATAAACAATGTTACTCTGTATCTCCCGTCTGATCAGTGTTTATAAACAATGTTACTTTGTACCTCTCTATAGCTGGCTACACACTATACAATTTCATACAATTTACTTGTACAACTTTCCTTTTAGATTTACCAAAACCGTATAATATGAGGTCATACCTAAACTCTCAATTTGTATCCAATCAGGTAGGCCCTTTTCACAACATAGTTGAAGGTAATTCTAAAGGAAATTGAACAACAAAAATTGTATAATGTGTATCCAGCTTATCTCCCGTCTGATCAATGTTTATAAACAATGTTACTTTGTATCTCTCATTGGATCAATGCTTATAAACATTGTTAATTTGTATCTCTCTATCTCCTGTCTGATCAATGTTCATAAACAATGTTACTTTGTATCTCTCTATCTCCTGTCTGATCAATGTTTATAAACAATGTTACTTTGTATCTCTCTATCTCCTGTCTGATCAATGTTTATAAACAATGTTACTTTATATTTCTCTATCTCCTGTCTGATCAATGCTTATAAATAATGTTACTTGAGATAGAGAGATACAAAGTAACATTGTTTATAACCATTGTTCAGACTGGAGATAGAAAGATACAAAGTAACATTGTTTATAAACATTGATCAGACAGGAGATAGAGAAATATAAAGTAACATTGTTTATAAACATTGATCAGACAGGAGATAGAGAAATATAAAGTAACATTGTTTATAAACATTGATCAGACAGGAGATAGAGAGATACAAAGTAACATTGTTTATAAACATTGTGTCCCTCTAGCTCCTGTCTGATCGATGTTTATAAACAATGTTACTTTGTATCTCTCCATCTCCTCCTATGTGAACCTCTCCATCTCTCATCCTGAGCTGCTCCACACATTGTTAAGCTGCTGCACATGCCCAGTTGATAGGAGGTAGAGGGAGGAAGGGGAAGTAGCGCCCACTAGTGTCCATGTTTGGAACCTCTTGTCTCCTTCTTTCCAGGTGCAGTATGTGGACTGTTACCCTCTGCACAACGTCTCAGTGAACATCCACACCCCGGCGATGGGCTACGGCAGCTCATACTTCATGTCGGTCTCCAGGATCATCTCAGACAATGTAAGATGGGGTAGGGGGAGACGTGACTCTGCTTGTGCTCGGTGACACCGGTGTCACCCACTCTTATTATATATCCATCAGGTCACCTGTGTGTTATCCAACACCACCCGACCAGGAACCGCGCTGCTGCCCATACACCCTGAGGACCTGCTTCATACTCCCATTGTGGTGAGACTTTATTTTTGATTGTGAGCTCTTGGGACCAGAGGTCTTCCTGGTGGGGAGATTTCCATTGTCATGTCTGTAAGAGTCGAGTCTGACCTTGGTGGGGTTATAATGATGGGAGAATCCGGGACCGGGGGAGGGGTGGGAGAATGGGGGACCCCACTAATCTCTTCTTCTTCTATCAGAACTGCAGCAACAGCCTCTGTGAGGTCATCACCTGCCTGATCCCTACCCTCCCCCGCAACACCGAGGTGTCCCTATCCATCCTACGCATCATCCACAACCACTTCTTCACCAATGTGAGTCCCCCCTAATATTATATACACTAAGAGTATGGGGAAGGGGAGGGAGCGATGTTCTGCAGATCTCTAGAGGGGTCAGTGATGGGATAATCTGCAGAATATATCAATATGGATCTGTCAGGAGGGGGAGGGGAGGGTGTGATGCTCTGCGGATCTCTAGAGAGGTCAGTGATGGGATAATCTGCAGAATATATCAATATGGATCTGTCAGGAGGGGGAGGGGAGGGTGTGATGCTCTGCGGATCTCTAGAGAGGTCAGTGATGGGATAATCTGCAGAATATATCAATATGGATCTGTCAGGAGGGGGAGGGGAGGGTGTGATGCTCTGCGGATCTCTAGAGAGGTCAGTGATGGGATAATCTGCAGAATATATCAATATGGATCTGTCAGGAGGGGGAGGGGAGGGTGTGATGCTCTGCGGATCTCTAGAGAGGTCAGTGATGGGATAATCTGCAGAATATATCAATATGGATCTGTCAGGAGGGGGAGGGGAGGGAGCGATGCTCTGCAGTCGGGGGAGGGAGCGATGCTCTGCAGTCGGAATTTGCGGGGGATTGGCCCTCTGGTGGGGTTTCTCTATACAGAGCTTCTATTGTGTCCTCAGGAAGGAATTATCTCACATCTTCTGGTGCTAAACAGGAAAACGTTATTTCCAGCCCCTCGTATCGCATCAATCGCGGCTTTGTAGCGCTGTGATGAGTTTGTAGGCGGGGTCACCCGTGTCTGGCTCCGCCCATCCCGTCCATCCAGGAGAAGAAGATATAATACACAGAATATCGGTGATATAAAATCTAATAGAAAGTTGTTACTGTAACAGATTTGTAGCGACTCTCCAATGTGTACGGAATTGTTACATATTTCCCGGAATGTCATATACAATTTCCTTCTCTATATCAGGCAGTGCAATCTGCACCTTTGCTTTAATCCTCCCCCCCATCCTCCGGGTGTACCGCCCCCTCTCCTGTCACTCTGATTTCACTGCACGCTGCGAGCTTCTCACAATGTGCATCAAAAGCTGCAGCAAGTCAGATAGAGCCCCGCCCCATTTCCTGGCTGGAGGATGTCCAGCAACCTGGCCCCGCCCCTTTCATTTATCAGCATTCAGTTCTGTCAATCATGAAGGCTCAGCATCACATGGGGGCGTTTCCTATTGCAAATACAGCCTGCCTAGTAACGCCCACTCCTCCAGGCTTACACCCGCCCACCAAAGCAATTTGATACTTGCATAACTCCTCCCACTGCCTCCAATCATGAAACTCAGCATCACATGTGGGCGTTACCTATGCAAATACAGCCTGCCTAGTAACGCCCACTTCTCCAGGCTAACGTCCACCCATCAAGGCATTCTGATATTTGCATAACTCCGCCCACTGCTTCCAATCATGAAGGACTTAGCATCACAGGTGGGCGTTACCTATGCAAATGTCTCCTGCCTAGGAACGCCCACTACTCCAGGCTTACACCCGCCCACCAAAGCAATTTGATACTTGCATAACTCCTCCCACTGCCTCCAATCATAAAACTCAGCATCACATGGGGGCGTTATCTATGTAAATTTAGCCCGCCTAGGAATGCCCACTCCTCCAGACTGACACCCACCCATCAAGGCATTCTGGTATTTGCATAACTCCTCCCACTGCTTCCAATCATGAAGGCTTAGCATCACATGTGGGCGTTACCTATGCAAATACAGCCCGCCTACAAATGCCCACTCCTCCAGACTGACACCCACTCATTAAATATCTGGGAGGAGATATATTCATAACTCCTCCCACTGCTTCCAATTATGAAGGCTTAGCATCACATGGGGGCGTTATCTATGCAAATACAGCCTGCCTAGGACCTCCCACTCCTCCAGGCTTACACCCGCCCACCAAAGCAATTTGATACTTGCATAACTCCTCCCACTGCCTCCAATCATGAAACTCAGCATCACATGTGGGCGTTACCTATGCAAATACAGCCTGCCTAGTAACGCCCACTTCTCCAGGCTAACGTCCACCCATCAAGGCATTCTGATATTTGCATAACTCCGCCCACTGCTTCCAATCATGAAGGACTTAGCATCACAGGTGGGCGTTACCTATGCAAATGTCTCCTGCCTAGGAACGCCCACTACTCCAGGCTTACACCCGCCCACCAAAGCAATTTGATACTTGCATAACTCCTCCCACTGCCTCCAATCATAAAACTCAGCATCACATGGGGGCGTTATCTATGTAAATTTAGCCCGCCTAGGAATGCCCACTCCTCCAGACTGACACCCACCCATCAAGGCATTCTGGTATTTGCATAACTCCTCCCACTGCTTCCAATCATGAAGGCTTAGCATCACATGTGGGCGTTACCTATGCAAATACAGCCCGCCTACAAATGCCCACTCCTCCAGACTGACACCCACTCATTAAATATCTGGGAGGAGATATTTTCATAACTCCTCCCACTGCTTCCAATTATGAAGGCTTAGCATCACATGGGGGCGTTATCTATGCAAATACAGCCTGCCTAGGACCTCCCACTCCTCCAGGCTTACACCCGCCCATCAAGGCAATTTGATACTTGAATCAGGACTAAGGGGTCCTGAGAGGAGTACTGAGATGTATTGGCCCCTCCCACCAGCCATGATCTGCCTGCATTGCACAGAGAAGAACAGAGACCCGGTGATGACTTTGGGACCAAAATAAGGTATGGAATGGTTATAGAAGTCTCATTAGTAAGTTGATGAGGGGGAGGGGGGACCATCCTGTTGTGGCGTTCTGGGACTTGCAGTTCTCCATCATGTGGGGTGGTATTGGCTGACGGTTCAGGTGGGCGGAGTCTCATCTTTGTCTCTGTTCTCTTGCAGGCGAAGTTTCGCTCGGTTAAAGTGATCAGCGAGTTCATCCTGAATGCGAAGGAGGACGGGGCTCTGCTCACCGACAACGCCCGGCCCAGGACGCAGGTCTGCACCGCCGGGATAAGAAGGGGCTGCACCATAAGGCAGGCTAGAATGACACTATAGGCTGGAGGCCACTTTGGCATGCCTTACACCAGGGATCCTCAAACTACGGCCCCCCAGCTGTTGTGGAACTACACGTCCCATGAGGCATTGCAAACCTCTGACATTCACAGACATGACTAGGCATGATGGGAATTGTAGTTCCTGAACACCTGGAGGGCCGGAGTTTGAAGACCCCCCCCCCCTGCCTTACCATGCTGCGGCAGATTGATGAATCGAGGTCATTGGCTTCCATTATTGAGCTTAGTCTGAAAATACCAACTGCCCGGCTGCCTCTGCCTTCAGTATTCTGATAGGCCGACCTGCAGCAAGCACGTGTAGATGTCTCTCCCCGCCCACTTTGGGGTGTTCCTGCTCTTCCTTTTTTTTTTTTTTTTTCTCCGTAATGTAACCTTTCACCACTTCAGCCCCGGAGGATTTGGCTGCCCAAAGACCAGGCCCCTTTTTTTTGCGATTCGGCACTGCGTCGCTTTAACTGACAATTGCGCGGTCGTGCGACATGGCTCCCAAACAAAATTGACGTCCCTTTTTTTCCTACAAATAGAGCTTTCTTTTGGTGGTATTTGATCACCTCTGCGGTTTTTTTTGTGCGCTATAAACAAAAATAGAGCGACAATTTTTTTTTTTTTAAAAAAAAACAATATTTTTTGCTATAATAAATATCCCCAAAAATATATAATTTTTTTTTTTTTCCCTCAGTTTAGACCGATACGTATTCTTCTACATATTTTTGGTAAAAAAAAAAGCAATAAGCGTTTATTGATTGGTTTGCGCAAAAGTTATAGTATCTACAAAATAGGGGATAGTTTTATGGCATTTTTATTATTATTTTTTTTTTACTAGTAATGGCGGCGATCTGCGATTTTTATCGTGACTGCGACATTGCGTCGGACACTTTTGGCGCTATTTTGGGACCATTGTCATTTATACAGCGATCTGTGCTATAAAAATGCATTGATTACTGTGTAAATGACACTGGCAGTGAAGGGGGTTAACCACTAGGGGGCGGCGAAGGGGTTAAGTGCGTCCTAGGGAGTGATTCTAACTGTTAGGGGGCGTGGCTACGAGTGACACATCACTGATCACTGTTCCCAATGAGAGGGAGCAGACGATCAGTGTCCTGTCACTAGGAAGAACGGGGAGATGTTGTGTTTACACTGACATCCCCCGTTCTTCAGCTCCGTGACCCGATCGCGGGCACCCGGCGGACATGGAGTCCACAGGTCCCACGGTCACGGAGCTCGGGGCAGGCGT
This sequence comes from Rana muscosa, assembly GCA_029206835.1. Taxonomy (NCBI): domain Eukaryota; kingdom Metazoa; phylum Chordata; class Amphibia; order Anura; family Ranidae; genus Rana; species Rana muscosa. The sequence goes on along the minus strand of CM055126.1, from coordinate 59,888,294 downwards.
GCGCCGCCGGCGGCTAATTCAAAGTGACGTACGGGTACGTTACTTTGCGCAGCCGTGCCATTCTGCCGATGTATAATCTGCAGGAGGCGGTCGGCAAGCGGTTAATCCTAATTTCAGCTAAAAATATTTTTTTTTTTAGTTGTGGATGGAAGGGTGAGACCCTCTGTTGGGTTTTTACTAAGAGGGGGGGGGGGGGGTGTCCCTTAGTTTGGAGAGATTTCCTCACACTTCCTGTTGTGTCTCCAGCACAGGAAGTGAAGGGAAAATTTCCAATGGGGACACCTTTTCCAATGATAAGGGGGGGGGGGGGGATTTCCCTCACGCTTCCTATTGTAGCAAATGGAGTGGATTGAGTGACTCTAAAATATCATGCACATCATCCCGGGTTTTAGAGATAAGTGCAAGCAAGGAATGGGATTATAATGGTGCTCAAATAATCAAATGCATATCAAAGATATAAAAGGTTTCTTTATTGTTACAAAAAAAAACTTCCTGTTGTGTCTACAGCACAGGAAGTGAAGGGAAATCTTCCAAACTAAGGGAATTTGCCCCATACTCCCCATTGGAACAGGTATCCCCACTGGAAGGATTCCCTTCACTTCCTGTTGTATCTCCAGAACAGGAAGTGAAGGCAAATGTTCCAATGATGAGGGGGGGGGGGTTGCCTTAATTTGGAGAGATTTCCTCACACTTCCTGTTGTGTCCTCAGCACAGGAGGTGAAGGGAAATGTTCCAATGGGGACACCTGATCCAATGATGACGAAGGGGGTTTTTTCCCTTAGTTTGGAGAGATTTCCTCACACTTCCTGGTGTGTCTACAGCACAGGAAGTGAAGGGAAATCTTCTAAACTAAGGGAATTCCCCCCTTAGTCCCCACTGGAAGATTTCCCTTCAATTACTGTTGTATCTCCAGAACAGGAAGTGAAGGAAAATCTAGGTTCCCCTAGTTTAGAGAGATTTCCCTCACACTTCCTGTTGTGTCTCCAGCAATACAACTTTAACCACTTAAGCCCCGGACCATTTGGTATCTAGAGGACCAGAGGTGAATTCAGAATTTTGCACTGTGCTGCTTTAACTGTAAATTGTGCGGACATGCAATGTTGTACCCAAACGAAATTTGCGTCCTTTTCTTCCCACAAATAGAGCTTTCTTTTAATGGTATTTGATTGCCTCTGCAATTTTAATTTTTTGCGATATAAATGGAAAAAGACCGAAAATTTTGAAAAAAAATGATATTTTCTACTTTTTGTTATAAGAAAAATCGAATAAACTCAATTTTAGTCATACATTTAGGCCAAAATGTATTCAGCCACATGTCTTTAGTAAAAAAAATTTCAATAAGTGTATATTTATTGGTTTGCGCAAAAGTTATAGCGTCTACAAACTAGGGTACATTTTCTGGAATTTACACAGCTTTAAATTTATGACTGCCCATCTCATTTCTTGAGGTGCTAAAATGACAGGGCAGTACAAAACCCCCCCAAATGACCCCATTTTGGAAAGTAGACACCCCAAGGAAATTGCTGAGAGGCCTGTTGAGCCCATTGAATATTTTTTTTTTTTGTCCCAAGTGATTGAATAATGACAAAAAAAAATAAAAAATTACAAAAAGTTGTCACTAAATGATATATTGCTCACACATGCCATGGTTATATGTGGAATTGCACCCCAAAATACATTTTGCTGCTTCTCCTGAGTACGGGGATACCACATGTGTGGGACTTTTTAGGAGCCTAGCCGCGTACGGGGCCCCAAAAACCAAGCACCGCCTTCAGGATTTCTAGGCACAAATTTTTGATTTCACTCCTCACTACCTATCACAATTTCGAAGGCCATAAAATGCCAAAATAGCACAAAACCCCCCCAAATGACCCCATTTTGGAAAGTAGACACCCCAAGCTGTTTGCTGAGAGGCATGGTGAGTATTTTACAGCTCTCATTTGTTTTTGAAAATGAAGAAAGAACATTTTTTTTTTTTTTTTTTTTCAATTTTCAAAACTTTGTGACAAAAAGCGAGATCTGCAAAATACTCACAATACCTCTCAGCAAATAGCTTGGGGTGTCTACTTTCCAAAATGGGGTCATTTGGGGGGGGGGGGGGGTTTTGTGCCATCTGGGCATTCCATGGCCTCCGAAACTGTGATAGGCAGTGAGAAGTGAAATCAAAAATTTACACCCTTAGAAATCCTGAAGGAGGTGCTTGGTTTTTGGGGTCCCGTACGCGGCTAGGCTCCCAAAAAGTCCCACACATGTGGTATCCCCGTACTCAGGAGAAGCAACAGAATGTATTTTGGGGTGTAATTCCACATATGCCCATGGCATGTTTGAGCAATATATCATTTAGTGCCAACTTTGTGCAAAAAAAAAAAATAATTGTCTTTTTTCCGCAACTTGTGTCAACATATAAAATATTCCATGGACTCGACATGCCTCTCAGTATATAGCTTGGGGTGTCTACTTTCCATAGACAAGTGGTGGCGCACAATATCCACAGAAACATGCATTATCCAAAGTAATCAATATGAAGCAAGAAAAAATAATAAATAATAAAAAATAATAAATAAATAATAAAATAAAAAAATATATAAAATATAAAAATAAGATGAAAAAATACCATACAACATATGTATATATATATATATATATATATATATATATATATATATAGACAGTCTTAAAGGAAGTCCTTAGGAGTCTGTTTACACACTGCGGTGTATATGGGTGGAGCAGGGATAAATGGGATCCACTGTGCACAGGGCGGCCATCATAGATGAACAGAAACCATGTTCAGGGGTAACTGGAAGACAAGGAGAGAGGCGCCTCTAAGTGCAATAGTGTAACAAGTTTTTAATAGTAGATGCAAATACACTCACATTTAGGTGAATTAACATAGGCGTTTAAAATGTCAGGATGACGATCATCAGCAGTGCGGTGTCCTGGCAAGTCGCGCTCCTTTATCAACATGACATGTTGATAAAGGAGCGCGACTTGCCAGGACACCGCAAGTCTGCACGCTCACGAAACGCGTCCATTTTTGATGACGTCACCCTCTGCAGCTTAACCACATGTGCGCTCCTAGCCTCGCTCTTAACATACTACAGGATCGTTGTCCCCGGAAGCCGGCCGCTCCATCTTCAGAGACACTCCTGTCATTCTACGCAGAGCTGAGAACCCCCTGTGACCTGCTGCTGATGATCGTCATCCTGACATTTTAAACGCCTATGTTAATTCACCTAAATGTGAGTGTATTTGTATCTACTATTAAAAACTTGTTACACTATTGCACTTAGAGGCGCCTCTCTCCTTGTCTTCCTTTTTTGTGTCTACTTTCCAAAATGGGGTCATTTGGGGGGGGTTTTGAACTGTTCTGGCATTTTATACACAACATTAGGAAGCTTACATCCACTCTTCTAACCACTTGAAGACAAAGCCCTTTTTGACACTTTTTGTTTACATGAAAACATTTTTTTTTGCAAGAAAATTATGTTGAACCCCCAAACATTATATATATTTTTAAAGCAAAGGCCCTACAGAATAAAATGGTGGGTGTTGCATTTTTTTTTTCTACACAGTATTTGCGCAGCGATTCTTCAAACATATTTTTTGGGGAAAAAATACACTTTTTTTAATTTTAATGCACTAAAACACACTATATTGCCCAAATGTTTGATGAAATAAAAACGATGATCTTAGGCCGAGTACATAGATACCAAACACGACATGCTTTAAAATTTCGCACAAACGCGCATTGGCGACAAACTACATACATTTTTAAAAGCCTTTACAGGTTACCCCGTTAGATTTACAGAGGAGGTCTACTGCTAAAATTACTGCCCTCGATCTGACCTTCGCGGTGATACCTCACATGTATGGTGCAATTGCTGTTTACATATGACGCCAGACCGACGCTTGCGTTCGCCATTGGGCAAGAGCAGGGCAGGACAGGGGTGCTTTTTATTTATTTATTTTGCTTTTTTATTTTATTTTTAAACTGTTGCTTCCATATTTATTTATTTTTTTATTGTTATCTCAGGGAATGTAAATATCCCCTATGATAGCAATAGGTAGTGACAGGTACTCTTTTTTGAAAAAACTGGGGTCTAGACCCTAGATCTTTCCTCTGCCCTCAAAGCATCTGACCACACCAAGATCGGTGTGATAAAATGCTTTCCCAATGGCGCTTTTTATATCCGGGGGGGGGGGGGGACATTCCCTCCCACTGCTTGTAAAAGCAGTCCAGAGGCTAATTACATGAAAGCCGGCCGCTGGCTGAAAAGAATGATACCAAGATGATACCTAAACCCGCAGGCATCATTCTGGTATAAACATTCAAAGTCCAGCAACATACCAGTATGTTGCTGGTCCTTGTTGGACATGTATTGTAATCTTTTTTTTCATGCAGCCTGTTGGCTGAACGAAAAAAAAAGATTGATCGGTGGGTATGCCCACCATTAGAATACCGCCCTTCATCCACCCACTTCCAATGATGGGCCTACACGCACCATTTATATATGCCGAAGCATGGGGGCATCTTCCCGCAAAAGTTATGCCGCGTACACATGGTCAGACTTTTCCACGGGCAAGCCTCCGTCGGAATTTCGACCGTATGTACGCGGCATTAGGAGCAAAATCACTCCTCCGCCCCTGCTGCCCCAATGCTTCGGCATATATGCTTTTTTTTTTTTAACTGTGGTGGTGAAATCACCTCCTACAGCACTGGAGTCGCAGGGATCAGGCCTGTCTCTGCGAACGCTGCAGTTATGTATGTTGTGTTTTGCCAGTGACAGTGATCGATCGATACTGCACTTGGGTGGCCTGGGCTGGACGGAGGGGCAAAACGCAGGTGCTAGCAGGTATCTGGGCTGATTTCGCTAACACTGCGTTTTTGGGAACCCTAAACTGCTGGGGACGCTAGTATAGATCTGATCAGATCAGATATTGATCTGTTCAGATACTATACCACTAAGGGGGGTGTATGCTTCACGCGTGGGTGTTAGCGCTACTGGCACTAACCTGACGCTGCCTGGGGTGTGACTCAGACCCTCTCTGACGCTAAAACCTAATTGATATCACCCGCCGGGCGATCAGGGGGTTAAACCTTTATTGGGTTATATACGGCGGGTGCCCTGACACTATAAAAAGCAAACTAACTAACCAGCGTCACCCGTAACACTTATATGATGATCACTGGTGAAAGGGTTAACTAGGGGCAATTAGGGGGTTAAAACCTTTATTAGGTAATATATGGGGGTACCTGACGCTATATAAAAACCTGACGGCGAACCTAAAAAAAAAATTACTGGCTACCTATCGGCATCACCGACACTAAGACAACGATCATAAAAACGATCGCTTAGTGACAGTGGTGATAGGGGGTGAAAGGGTTACCTGGGGGGTGATCAAGGGGGTTAAACCTTTATTAGATAATATATGGGGGTACCCGACGCTATAAAAACCTGCGGCGAACCTAAAAAAATTACTGGCTACCGATCTGCATCACCGACGCTAAGACAGCGATCAGAAAAATGATCGCTTAGCGACGGCGGTGCTAGGGGGTGAAAGGGTTATCTGGGGGGTGATCAGGGGGTTAAACCTTTATTAGGGGGGGTTAGGGGGCTACACTGGACCTAAAACTAAATGTAGTGACACTTTTACAGTCACAAATGTCACTGATTGCAGTGACCATTTATTTAGTGATCACTGCAATCAGTGACACTGTGACTGGGGGGTGATCTGGGGGGGCGATTTATGTGCCTGTGTGTCCTGGTGTCAGTGTAGTGTACACTGGCCTGCATCTTCTCCTGTACGGCGCTCGGTATATGTGAGCGCCGCAGGAGAGATGACATCACTTCCTCCTGCCTGTGTAAACAGTACACAGGCAGGGGAAGCTCTCATTCGCCGGGAGCGATCGAGAGGGGGGGGCCGGAATCGAACGGCCGTCCCCTCATGCCGGATCGCTCCCGAAGGTAAAACGACCACCCACTGTAAAGAAGGGGGGTCCGACCGGACCCCCCAACTATACAAAGGCAATCACGTATATGTACGTGATTCTGCCTGTCGGTGCCATTCTGCCGACGTATATTTACAGTGGGCGGTCGTTAAGTGGTTAATACAATTCTGAAGTGTCATTATTGGATGTCTTTCGCAGAGTGTTCTGGAGTTGCTGCACCCCGTCCTCCTGCCGCTGTCCCTGTGGATTCTGATTGGAAGTGTCATCGGAGGTCTCCTCTTACTAGCGCTCATCATCTTCATCCTTTGGAAGGTAAGTCACAGACAGACAGACAACTAAACACTCACCCCGCCATCCACCTGTACGGTCCAGTGGGGGGCGCAGTACCTCATAAGGGGCTGCAGGTGGCGCACACCAATGCAGAGCCTCTATATAGACGTTGACAGATCCATACGGGGGGGGGGTTGTAGCTGAATATTGTAGGCACCTCCAGGGCGGGGGTTAAATGAAGAGAACATTACACGATTTGGAGTCCTGCTATGACTTTTTCTTTGAAGGCTGATTTCAGATTTCAGGCTGTCAGATAAAAGGGTGCCGTTCTGTCCGAGATATTTCGGCATCTCACAGCTGCCAAATACCACCCCACCCCCGAGCCATATCGGGGATCAGCTATGTCACATATGTACAGTAAAGTGCACCTGTCACCGGAGCAATGATTCCGCCCTCTCTGTGTACTGCAATACGGCAGAGCACATGCCCCCCCCGGCAGAGCACACGCCCCCCCCCCCCCCCCCCGGCAGAGCACACGAGTCCCCCCCGCAGAGCACACGAGTCCCCCGCAGAGCACTCCTCCTGATTAATGAACATGAATTGTAACCAGTAACCGGCTCTACAGAGTAAGGACCGGCAATTTAGACATGGCTGGAAGGGAACGTCCCTCAAAGACAAACTTTAGGTAGATGAACACGTCATATGGCCAACAGACTGGGGTCACCTGACCATCACACCTGTATGAGCTTTGGGGGGGGGGGGGACATTCCATTCCAGGACCATGACTAGGAATATGGAATGCCACAAAGGATGCCAGAGACACAGGGGGGCACAGGAGTCAAAGGGGACACCAGACATACAAGAGGAGCCAATGTCACAAGTTATTCTGAAGACACAGGTGTCGTAGGGGAGGCTGAAGACACAAGAGTCGTAGGGGATGCTGAAGACGCAGGAGTCGTAGGGGATGCTGAAGACGCAGGAGTCGTAAGGGATGCTGAAGACGCAGGAGTCGTAGGGGATGCTGAAGACGCAGGAGTCGTAGGGGATGCTGAAGACGCAGGAGTCGTAGGGGATGCTGAAGACGCAGGAGTCGTAGGGGATGCTGAAGACGCAGGAGTCGTAGGGGATGCTGAAGACGCAGGAGTCGTAGGGGATGCTGAAGACACAGGAGTCGTAGGGGAGGCTGAAGACACAGGAGTCGTAGGGGAGGCTGAAGACACAGGAGTCGTAGGGGAGGCTGAAGACACAGGAGTCCTAGGGGATGCTGAAGACACAGGAGTCCTAGGGGATGCTGAAGACACAGGAGTCCTAGGTTGATGCTGAAGACACAGGAGTCCTAGGGGATGCTGAAGACACAGGAGTCCTAGGTGATGCTGAAGACACAGGAGTCGTAGGGGATGCTGAAGACACAGGAGTCGTAGGGGATGCTGAAGACACAGGAGTCGTAGGGGATGCTGAAGACACAGGAGTCGTAGGGGATGCTGAAGACACTGGAGTCGTAGGGGATGCTGAAGACACTGGAGTCGTAGGGGATGCTGAAGACACAGGAGTCGTAGGGGATGCTGAAGACACAGGAGTCGTAGGGGATGCTGAAGACACAGGAGTCGTAGGGGATGCTGAAGACACAGGAGTCGTAGGGGATGCTGAAGACACAGGAGTCGTAGGGGATGCTGAAGACACTGGAGTCGTAGGGGATGCTGAAGACACTGGAGTCGTAGGGGATGCTGAAGACACTGGAGTCGTAGGGGATGCTGAAGACACTGGAGTCGTAGGGGAGGCTGAAGACACTGGAGTCGTAGGGGAGGCTGAAGACACCGGAGTCGTAGGGGAGGCTGAAGACACAGGAGTCCGAGGGGATGCTGAAGACACAGGAGTCCTAGGGGATGCTGAAGACACAGGAGTCCTAGGGGATGCTGAAGACACAGGAGTCCTAGGGGATGCTGAAGACACAGGAGTCGTAGGGGATGCTGAAGACACAGGAGTCGTAGGGGATGCTGAAGACACAGGAGTCGTAGGGGATGCTGAAGACACAGGAGTCGTAGGGGATGCTGAAGACACAGGAGTCGTAGGGGATGCTGAAGACACAGGAGTCGTAGGGGATGCTGAAGACACAGGAGTCGTAGGGGATGCTGAAGACACAGGAGTCGTAGGGGATGCTGAAGACACAGGAGTCGTAGGGGATGCTGAAGACACAGGAGTCGTAGGGGATGCTGAAGACACTGGAGTCGTAGGGGATGCTGAAGACACTGGAGTCGTAGGGGATGCTGAAGACACTGGAGTCGTAGGGGATGCTGAAGACACTGGAGTCGTAGGGGATGCTGAAGACACTGGAGTCGTAGGGGATGCTGAAGACACTGGAGTCGTAGGGGAGGCTGAAGACACTGGAGTCGTAGGGGAGGCTGAAGACACTGGAGTCGTAGGGGAGGCTGAAGACACTGGAGTCGTAGGGGAGGCTGAAGACACAGGAGTCCTAGGGGATGCTGAAGACACAGGAGTCCTAGGGGATGCTGAAGACACAGGAGTCCTAGGGGATGCTGAAGACACAGGAGTCCTAGGGGATGCTGAAGACACAGGAGTCCTAGGGGATGCTGAAGACACAGGAGTCGTAGGGGATGCTGAAGACACAGGAGTCGTAGGGGAGGCTGAAGACACAGGAGTCGTAGGGGAGGCTGAAGACACTGGAGTCGTAGGGGAGGCTGAAGACACTGGAGTCGTAGGGGAGGCTGAAGACACTGGAGTCGTAGGGGAGGCTGAAGACACAGGAGTCGTAGGGGAGGCTGAAGACACAGGAGTCGTAGGGGAGGCTGAAGACACAGGAGTCGTAGGGGAGGCTGAAGACACTGGAGTCGTAGGGGAGGCTGAAGACACAGGAGTCGTAGGGGAGGCTGAAGACACAGGAGTCGTAGGGGAGGCTGAAGACACAGGAGTCATAGGGGATGCTGAAGACACAGGAGGATTCCAGAAAAAACAAGGGGCCCTGGAATCACAAGGCATGCTAGAGCCACAGGAGTCATAGGGGATGCTGGAGACACTGGATCCTAGAGTCACAAGGGATTACGGAGGCACAGGAGTCACAAAGGATACTGCACACAGGGGGGTTGTTGGAGCCACAGGAGTTGTATGAGATGCCAGAGACACAGGGGACCTTAGAGTCACAAGGGAAATACGAGACACATGGGATCCTGGAGTCACAGGGGGTGTTGGAGACACAGGAGTCATATGGGACAACAGAGACCCTGGATCCTAGAGTCACAAGGGATACCGGGGACACAGGGGATGCCAGAAACACAATGGGTCCCTGGAATCACAGGGGATGCTGGAGACAGAGGGTCCTGGAGGTACAAGCCGTGCCAAAGTCACAAGTAACGCCAAAGACACAAGGAGCCCTGGAATCACAGAGGATGCTAGAGACACAGGGGGTGCTGTAGACATAAGGGGGCACAGGAGTCATAACGTCACAAGGAATGTTGGAGTCACAAGGGATACTGAACACAGGGGCTGCTGGAGTCACAGGAGTCGTAGAGGATGCCAGAGACACAGGGGACCTTAGAGTAACAAGGGATTCCGAAGACACAGGGAGTGCTGGAGTCACAGAGGACACCAGAGACACAGGGGATCCTGGAGTCACAGGGGGGCACAGGAGTTATATGGGATGCCCGAGACACTGGAATCACAAGGGACGCCAGAAACACAATGGGGGCTCTGAAATCACAGGGGATGCTGGAAACACAGGTGGTACAAGTGGTGCCAAAGTCACAAAGAACGCCAAAGACACAGGGAGCCCTGAAATCACAAGGGTTATTTGGAGACACAGGAGTCACAGAGGATGCTAGAGACACAGGGGGCTCTGGAGGTACCAGGGAACAGTCAGGCTTGTTGGAGTGCAGCAAGGTCTCGGTTTGGACATAGCTGAGCGTAGTGCAAACACTGAGCAACACATCATCTAGAGCGGTGGTTCTCAACCTGGGGGTCAAATGATGATTTGCCAGGAGTCACCGAATCCTGGGCTGTTCCTGAAGCCCGCACCGCCCTCCCAGCCTTTCCTGTTGCCGCCTAGCTAGGGCTGTCCCTGGAGCTTCGCAGCCACCCATTCAGTTCACGGCATGGGTGGGGGGGCAGAAACTAGAGTTCAGCTGACTGGTGAGGAATGTGTAGTGGGAGGGGCTGGAGGAGACCCTATCGCTGCGACACACAATGAGTAACACTACCTGTGATTATAGTTACCATTAAAAGTCCCCACTTCAGTTCTCAGACCAGCAGAGGACCTTGATCAAGAGCACCTAAGCTGGCCAATCAGAACTCCCCCCAGCAGCACTGCCACTCATCCCATCTCCCCGCCAGCACTGCCACTCATCCCATCTCCCCGCCAGCACTGCCACTCATCCCATCTCCCTGCCAGCACTGCCACTCATCCCATTCCCCCCACCAAGGAGTAAGAGAAAGAATAAAAATATTTAATTGATCCCTCAATCTAGGGGGAAAATAAAAGCAATATAAATTTACCCCATCCTCCACTCTCCCAGCAGATGGCGCCACCCCACACTCCAGTGCTGGACTGTCCCATGATTCAAAGTCATGAACTCATTTGGTAATCCAACCTGAGTTAGTTAGAGAATTTCCACACCTGCTGAAGGCCAAGGCTTGTGGCAGGAATGTCTGGCCTGCCTGCTGCTGAGCAGAAGCCGGAGGTATTTAGGACCTATTCCTGTTGGCCCAGGCATTCAGAGACGAAGTTTCAGATCTAAAGCGTAAATATTTATGGCATTTAATGAGCTGGTTGCAGCAGTTGCAAATCACAAGCGTTGCAAATTTCTTGGAGCAACAAACCACACCATTTCTGGCAGCTGTTTTCAGTTCTTTATGGAGTAGCATATGAATAGGATACAGTGCTGCACTGCCCTCTGGTGATGAAGCTGGGGTACTGCACAGGCAGAAGTCTTTAAATCTGACCTCTGTCTCCCAGGTGTACCGGGTCCTCTCCTGGACCAAAATGGCTTACTCTGATTTCACTGAACACTGTGCTTCTCATAATGTGGATTAGAAGCCGCAGCAAGTCAGATAGAACCCCGCCCCATTTCCTAGCTGGAGGATGTCCAGTATTGATAGATGAGCAGGATGTTGCTCTTACTCATGTTCATGTCTTTCGTAGAGAAGTGGGATGGGATGGGCTAGGATAGGTTGAGTTGGGATGGAACAGGATAGGTTAGGTTAGGATGGGATGGGACGGGATAAGCTAGGTTGGGATGGGACGGGATAAGCTAGGTTGGGATGGGACGAGACGGGACAGGTTAGGACGGGACGGGACAGGTTGGGACAGGTTAGGACGGGACGGGACAGGTTGGGGCAGGTTAGGACGGGACGGGACAGGTTAGGACGGGACGGGACAGGTTGGGACGGGACGGGACAGGTTAGGATGGGATAGGATAGGTTAGGATGGGATAGGTTGAGTTGGGATAGTATTGGATGGGATAGATTAAGTTAGGATAGAATGGGATAGGTTGTGGCAGGACAGGATAGATTGGATTGGGATAGGATGGGATAGAACAGGACACGTTTGGATGGGATAGGTTGGGAAAGGATAGGTTAGGTTAGGATGGGACGGGACAGGATAGGTTGGGACGGGACAGGATATATAGGGATGGGTTTAAATGGGACAGGATAGGTTAAGATGGGACAGGTTGGAATGGGTTAGGATGTGATAGGTTAGGATGGGATGGGATGGGATGGGACAGGACAGGACAGGATAGATAGGGATGGATTAGGATGGGACGGGACAGGACAGGATAGATTGGATGGGATGCAATGGGACGGGACAGCAGGACAGGATGGGCTTGGTCAGGTTGGGATGGGATAGGATATGATATTTGGTTTGACATAGATACAGTATTTACAATGCTCCTTTTCCTTCTCCATACTTATCATGCATGTCTCTTGTCACAGCTGGGATTCTTCACGAGAAAGGTCCAGGGCGAGGAGAAGGAAGAAGCCGCCGCTGAGAACACCCAGTGACTGGTCCCCAACAGAGATTAGAACTGTTCAATATGGACCCATCACTGTGCGACCAGAACTCAATATTCTGTATTATGTTCTAGATAAGGGAAGGACCATCGGTGGAGCTACAAATCTGGAGACACAACATAAAGTCCCACAACGGGAATCAATACTGAATATAAGGAAACACAGAGCACTGAGGAGCTCACACCACGGGACCCATACAGAGGACCTCAATGAGGAGGCTGCTGGGTGCACAGAGACTATGATGGGACTTCTCCAGGAACATTGAACCTGCCCCTGAGGACAGGATGAGGATTACTACAAAACAACAGAATTGATGAGGGAATAGAATCAACTAGATTTCTTTTATACGGACCCCAGAGAGATTTATATATATTGTGCTACCCCCTATTGTCAGATGTGGATGGACAATGTAATATCAACATTAAATAAAAGTTATTTATACATAATGTAAAGGGACGCTCAGGATGGCTCTGCCGCACGGTAATAGGTTTGTATCTCCTGTATGTATTGTATAAACTTTTTCATTCACTCTGCAGAACGAGCAATCTGACCTTCATCCTGCAGTTGTATATAAGGCACAGTGCTGCCCTCTGGTGTGGAAGCTGGGGTACTGCACAGGCAGGCGGCTCATTCTGACCTATCCCCCAGTTGTATATAAGACACAATACTGCGCTGCGCTCTGGTGCAGAAGCGGGGATACTGCACAGGCAGAGCGCTGTGATGTTTTCAGGATGTTATTGTGCTGACCCTTCCCCCACTAGCCATGAACTGTCTGCATTGCCTAGAGCAGTGTTTCTCAACTCCAGTCCTCAAGGCGCACCAACAGGTCATGTTCAGGATTTCCCTGAGAGAAAACTGCTGTGCTAATTACTAAGGCAGTGAAACTGATCAAATCACCTGTGCAAAATAATGGTTAACCTAAAAACATGACCTGTTGGGGCGTCTTGAGGACTGGGGTTGAGAAACACTGGCTTAGAGGCTCAGTGATGACATCACCAGGCAGAATAAAGTGTACAGAATGGTTTTATTTAAAAATGACAGTCTCGTGTTGATGGGGGGGGGGGGGGGGATACAAAATATAATAAACTTCAGCCTTAGGTATAAGGAGACATTAGCAATGGCCATCTATGTATTTCTCTCAGTTTAGGCTTCCTTTACAATACGCCAGTCATGAAAACTACATGGGTCACCCGTTGCCTGGCTATGGCCGGGACAAGCATGTAGCAAATGAGAGTTAGGGGGGAAAAAAAAGGAGACCTTGATATATGTAATCTTGTTCTGGGGTCAGCAAGCCAAAATATTGAAGGCAAAAGATCATTGCAGGTGGACATCTTCCTACTGAAGAGAGACTGGTGACATCTTGTGGCAGAGGCAGGTACTGCAGGGGGACAGGTTCAGATTGGAAAGACCAAGGACACCTTGTGGTGAAGGCAACTACTGCAGTACCCAGGCTTCCACACCAGAGGGCAGCACAGCATCGTGTCTTGTATACAACTGGGGGATGGAGGTCAGCTTTCTGGGGCCCTGAGGTATTGTGATTTGCCTAGTCAATTTCTAGGCCAAATCATCCTAAAATATGCTAGCAATCTGGCTCTGAAGCTGTTCTTTTCAATATGAACCTGTCCCCCTACAGGACCTGCCTCTGCCACAAGATGTTCTCATTCTCTCTTCAGTGGGAAGCTGTCCCCCTGCAATAGCTGCCTCTGGAAAGATTGATGACATCTTGTGGCAATCTGATCCTTTCCCCCTGCAGTACCTGCCTCTACCCCAAGACGCCCCCAGTCTCAAGCTGTCCCCCTGCAGTACCTGCCTCTGCCACAAAATGACCTCAATTCTTTCAAATCTGAACCTGTCCCCCTGGCACAAGATGTGCCAAGTCTCAAACTGTCCCGCTGCAGTACCTGCCTCTGCCACAAGGTGTCATCATTCTTTCAAATCTGAACCTGTCCCCCTGCAGTAGCTGCCTCTACCACAAGATGTCCCCAGTCTCAAGCTGTCCCCCTGCAATACCTGCCTTTACCACAAGCTGTCCCCCTGCCGTAGCTGCCTCTGTCACAAGATGTTCTCATTCTCTCTTCAGTCGGAAGCTGTCCCCCTGCAGTACCTGCCTCTGCCACAAAATGACCTAAATTCTTTCAAATCTGAACCTATCCCCCTGGTTCAAGCTGGCCCGCTGCAGTAGCTGCCTCTGCCACAAGATGACTTCATTCTTTCAAATCTGAACCTGTCCCCCTGCAGTACCTGCCTCTGCCACAAGGTGTCCCCAGTCTCTCTTCAGTCCTAAGCTGTCCCCCTGCCTCTACCACAAGGTGTCCTTAGTCTTTCCAATCGGGAGAACGAGGACATTTTTTATTTTATTTTTTATATATAAAATCGACAAAATCGAAAACATTTGAGAAATGATTCAACGGAAAAATACAACTAACCTCACTCAGCCTAAACAAGAAGAGGAAATCAATATACAATAGATTACATTTTCGCTGGTCCCGATCACCAAAAACATCAGAAGCCTCCGAGACAGCACATCACCAAATGACATCATTTCTACAAAACTCCTGAAAGAATGTACCGACATCTTGGCACCCACCATAACATCTCGTAAATCAATCGTTCAAAGAAAGGTATGGTTCCGATCTCCCTCAAGCAAGGCATAATCAAACCCCTCCTAAAGAAGCCCAACCTCGACCCCAAAGACCCAAACCACCGCAGACTGGTAACAAGTCTCAACACCATCTCCAAGATCATGGAGAAAGCAGTAGTACAACAGCTACAATTCCATTTGGACACCCACAAACTCTTGGATCCACTACAATCAGGCTTCCGCCCGGGCCATGGCACAGAAACAGCCCTTCTCAAAATATGGGATGACACCCTCGAAGCTGCAGATGGACGGAGAATCATGTCTTCTGGTGCTGCTGGATCTCAATGCAGCGTTCGACACAGTAGATCACAAACCGCTACTCATCCGCCTTAAAGTAGTAGCAGGAGTCGCAGACCCTGACCTACCTTGGATCGCATCCTTCCTAGATAATCGCTCCCAGACAGTGAAACTAGGAGTCTTCACCTCTGAAACTCGCGCAATTTCTTGCGGAGTCCCCCAAGGATCACCCCTGTCACCCGTGTTCTTTAACATCTATCTCCACCCACTCCTCAAAATCATCAGCAAACAGGACCTGTACTACCACTCATACGCTGGCGACACCCAACTCTACTTTCGTATCACCGGAAAAAAAGACCAATATCACAGACTGGAAAAATGCCTCACATTGATCGATGATTGGATGACTGAGAGCTCCCTCAAACTCAATGGATCCAAAACAGAACTTCTCCTCCACGCAAACCGAAAGACAAAAACAAAGACTTCTTGGACACCATTCTCGGACAGACCATCACCCCAAGCACCAAAGTCAAAAGTCGGAGTAATCTTTGACTCAGAGTAGGGCTGGGAAAAAAAATCAATTTTAATCTTGAATCGAGTTTTGAGTTCAAATCGATTCAGATTTGAAGAAAAATCGATTTTTTTTTTTTGATTTTTTGTTTTTACATTTTTTTTTTTTTCCTTCAAAGTTTCCGTAGCAGGGCTGCAGGGGGCGTATCCGGAAGGGCACTGGGTGGCGTTACCCCAATTACATCTACTTGCCGCAGCCGCCACGAGTAGATGTAATGTAACACTAACTAACCGCAAGCCGCCGTCTGCCTACCTGATCAGCGTGTCATGCAGACAGACGGCGGCCATTGCAGTGTTCAAAAGCCGCGCCTCCCGAGTCCTCGTCGTCTGTGATAGGCGGAACACTCAATTTCACAGCAGCCAGTATTCAGCCTATCACGGGCATCCTCTCATCCTCGTCTGTGTTATGAGAATGAGAGGATGTCCATGATAGGCGGAACACTGAAAGCTGGGAAATTGAGTGTTCCGCCTATCACAGACGAGGAGGAGGCGCGGCTTTTGAATACTGGAATGGCCGCCGGTGTAGCAGTAAAATCCGTATCCCATGAAAATCTGCATCAGGTACGGGCACAGTGATTGAAGAATGGGCACAGTGAGGCATTGGGCACAGTGAGGCACGGGCACAGTGAGGCACGGGCACAGTGAGGCACGGGCACAGTGAGGCACGGGCACAGTGAGGCACGGGCACAGTGAGGCACGGGCACAGTTCGGCATGCTCACAGTTCAATTCAACTAAGAGTAACCTCATGATTTTTTGTTTTATTAGCTAAATCCAAATACAGTATTAATAATTTGGATGTTTAACAATCTTTGTTGCACACTGACTTTGCAGTTAGAGAAAGGGTTTGCCTTTGCAATTTTCTTTGTTGATGCACTTCAATTAATATAATTAAAAAAAAAAAAAAATCGAATCGTAAATCGAGTTTTTTATTTAAAAAAAAAAAAAATCGCAGATTTTTTTGGGGGGGAAAAAAATCGCCCAGCCCTAACTCAGAGATGTCGATGGACGCACAAATAGGATCAGTAATCAGCGGATCTCACCATCTCCTCCGACTGCTACACAGACTCATCCCCTTCATCCCAGAAGAGGATATAGAAGTAGTAGTTTGAACAATCATTAACTCCCGACTGGACTATGCAAACGCCCTCTACATAGGACTACCTAAATATCAGATTTCGCGCCTACAAGTCGTCCAGAACACGGCAGCCAGACTGGTAATGGGAAAAAAACCTTGGGAATCCATCACCCCTTCACTGAGGACCCTTCATTGGCTAACCGTAAAGGATCGGATCACATTCAAGACCCTCTGTCTCACCCACAAGTGCACACAAGAAAACGCTCCCCAATACCTATGCGAGAAGATAAAACACTACACCCCCAAACGCATTCTCCGATCAACCAACCAAAACCTCCTCCACATCCCCAAGTTCCGCTACAAAACAAAGGGAGAACGAAGATTTGCAGTCCAAGGACCACGGCTTTGGAACGCTCTACCCACGGACATCCGCATGGAAGAAAACCATCGGGCCTTCAAGAAAAAACTAAAGACCCACTTCTGAAGGATGATGACGTCACTGGATGCAAAGCGCCTTGAGGCGATTTAGTTTGCATTTGTAGCGCTATATAAAGTTAATCAATCACTCACGTGGCAGAGGACAAGTATTGCAGGAGAACATCTTCGGATTGAGGAGAAACTGAAGACAACTTGTGGCAGAGAACACATACTGCACGGGACAGATTTGGAATGAAAAGACTGAGGACATCTTGTGGTAGGAGGGCAAATACTGCAGGTGAGAAGGTTCAGATTGGAAAGACAGAGGACATCTTGTGGTTGAGAACTGCAGGGGAACCGCTTTGAATTGGAGAGACTGAGGGCATCATGTGGCAGACAACAGGTACTGGAGGGGGCAGCTTTGGATTGAAGGAAGTAATGTCACCAGTACCTCTAAAATTGGGTCCAGAACTTTAATCAGCGATCACATAATCACAACAGAAAACAATGTTTTGGAGCCACGCAGGACCCCTTCATCAGGCATGTGACCATGCCTGATGAAGGGGTCCTGCGTGGCTCGAAAACATTGCTTTCTGCTGTAATTATGTGATCGCTGATTAAAGTTCTGGACCCAATTTTGGGGATCCTGGTGTGCTGGTGACATTACTTCCTTTGACTATACATGGTTCCAGCCGTTAGTCGCTTCAGCACCCATTCTTGAATACAGTCATTTTTACAGGAATGTGTGCGCTGGGAATATTGCATTTAAAGCTTTGGATTGAAGAGACTGAGGGCATCATGTGGCGGACAACGGGTACTGCAGGGGGCAGTGAAGAGACTGAGGACATCATGTGACAGGGGGCAGTGAAGAGACAGCTTTGGTTGAAGAGACTGAGGACATCTTGTGGTGGACAACAGGTACTGGAGGGGACAGCTTTGTATTGGAGAGACTGAGGACATCTTGTGGAAGCCAACAGGTACTGCAGGGGGCAGCTTTGTATTGGACAGACTGAGGACATCATGTGGTGGACAACAGATACTAGAGGGGGCAGCTTTGTATTGAAGAGACTGAGGACATCATGTGGCAGGGGACAGCTTTGTATTGAAGAGACTGAGGACATCATGTGGTGGGACAACAGGTACTGCAGGGGACAGCTTTGGATTGGAGAGACTGAGGACATCATGTGGCAGGGGACAGCTTTGTATTGAAGAGACTGAGGACATCATGTGGTGGGACAACAGATACTTGAGGGGGCAGCTTTGTATTGGAGAGACTGAGGACATCATGTGGAAGCCAACATGTACTGCAGGGGACAGCTTTGGATTGAAGAGACTGAGGGCATCATGTGGCAGACAACAGGTACTGGAGGGGACAGCTTTGTATTGGAGAGACTGAGGACATCATGTGGTGGACAACAGATACTTGAGGGGGCAGTTTTGTATTGGAGAGACCGAGGACATCATGTGGAAGCCAACAGGTACTGCAGGGGGCAGCTTTGTATTGGAGAGACTGAGGACATCTTGTGGAAGCCAACAGGTACTGCAGGGGGCAGCTTTGTATTGGACAGACTGAGGACATCATGTGGTGGACAACAGATACTAGAGGGGGCAGCTTTGTATTGAAGAGACTGAGGACATCATGTGGCAGGGGACAGCTTTGTATTGAAGAGACTGAGGACATCATGTGGTGGGACAACAGGTACTGCAGGGGACAGCTTTGGATTGGAGAGACTGAGGACATCATGTGGCAGGGGACAGCTTTGTATTGAAGAGACTGAGGACATCATGTGGTGGGACAACAGATACTTGAGGGGGCAGCTTTGTATTGGAGAGACTGAGGACATCATGTGGAAGCCAACATGTACTGCAGGGGACAGCTTTGGATTGAAGAGACTGAGGGCATCATGTGGCAGACAACAGGTACTGGAGGGGACAGCTTTGTATTGGAGAGACTGAGGACATCATGTGGTGGACAACAGATACTTGAGGGGGCAGTTTTGTATTGGAGAGACCGAGGACATCATGTGGAAGCCAACAGGTACTGCAGGGGGCAGCTTTGTATTGGACAGACTGAGGACATCATGTGGTGGACAACAGATACTAGTAATAAAAAATGAAGGGTAATACTGCGCTGGACGAAAAATATGTACCAAAAGCCGCCAACACTGCTAGTAGAGAAAAGCTGGTGATAAGTGGAAATAAAAGTGTAGCGCTAGCTAGGTAAAATAATGTATAATAGTGAATAAATACACAATATTAATGTAATACTAAATATGGTGAACACGTGCAACACCCAAAAGTAACGTGCTGAGTGATTCTTGTGTTGGAGTGATCAAACAATGGTAACATAACCCATAATGATTAACACAAAATAAATGTCCAGTCACATAAAGTCCATAGAAAGAAAATTATTAAAATGTCAAAATAATAAAGTTCAATCCAAGGAAACGTGTTCAATCACCAATACATGTAAGGGCTCGGTATCCAAAATGCATACGTGTAAAGATAAAAGAACCCACATGGGTGGACCTGTCCGTACACATCGCTCTTGTACCTGAATCCATGCTTTTAAGACCATCTTAAATGTGAGTGTTACATTGTTATGCTTTACCATTAAATTCTTTCCAAACGGTACCATGCTATGTGGGTTCTTTTATCTTTACACGTATGCATTTTGGATACCGAGCCCTTACATGTATTGGTGATTTGCGTGTTGGATGTCCTGTTTGATTGAAGCGGATAAACTTCTTTGACTCCAGACCACCCTCCAACGCGAGACCATCCATATTGGGTTCAACTAACCCCCAAGCCTTCTCTGATTTGGGTGGCGTATGCCTCTCCAAATCCGAGACATCCGGTAAGCCTCCTTCAACTTACCCTTGGTGGTGGTTTTCACATCACTCCCATACACAGAAAATTTTGGATTGCAAGTTTACACCTTGATTGAACACGTTTCCTTGGATTGAACTTTATTATTTTGACATTTTAATAAATTTTCTTTCTATGGACTTTATGTGACTGGACATTTATTTTGTGTTAATCATTATGGGTTATATCAGGGCTCGACAAACCCCGGGCGCCAGGTCGCCATTGCGACTAGAATTAGCGACCTGGCGCCTGGGGCAGCACAGCTGGGGAATCCTGTCTCTCCGTGCCCCCCCCTCCGCGCCGCGGGATCGCGTTGGGCCGCGCCGGCCGGTAATTGAGGCCGTGGCCTTCTGCAGGCCTATGCTTCCTTCTGTGATCTAGTGCCATCTTGTGGTGGCCGTTGGTATGACAAGACAAACAGCAATGCTAATGGAGTTTCCCTGTCTGTTTTCACTGCCATCTCCTTCCCTCTAATTAGAACCCCCAAACATTATATATATTTTTTATTTTAACACCCTAGAGAATAAAATGGCGGTCGTTGCAATACTTTGTCATGCCGTATTTGCGCAGCGGTCTTACAAGCGCATTTTTTTGGGAAAAAATACACTTTTTTTTAATAAAAAAATAAGACAACAGTGAAGTTAGCCCAATTTTTTTTTATATTGTGAAAGATAATGTTACGCTGAGTAAATTGATACCCAACATGTCACGCTTCAAAATTGCGTCCGCTCGTGGAATGGTGACTAACTTTTACCCTTTAAAATCTCCATAGGCGACGTTTAAAAAATTCTACAGGTTGCATCTTTTGAGTTACAGAAGAGGTCTAGAGCTAGAATTATTGCTCTCGATCTACCGATCGTGGCGATACCTCACGTGTGGTTTGAACACCGCTTTCATATGCGGGGGCTACTCACGTATGCGTTCGCTTCTGCGCGCGAGCTCGGCGGGACGGGGCGCGTTCCTGGCTCCTAACTTTTTTAGCTGGCTCCTAAATTCCAAGCAAATTTGCCGAGCCCTGGGTTATATTACCATTGTTTGATCACTCCAACACAAGAATGACTCGGCACGTTACTTTTGGGTGTTACACGTTAGTATTACATTAATATTGTGTATTTATTCACTATTATACATTATTTTACCTAGGTAGCGCTACACTTTTATTTCCACGGACAACAGATACTAGAGGGGGCAGCTTTGGATTGAAGAGACTGAGGACATCATGTGGTGGACAACAGGTACTGCAGGGGACAGCTTTGGATTGAAGAGACTGAGGGCATCATGTGGCAGACAACAGGTACTGCAGGGGGCAGTGAAGAGACAGCTTTGTATTGAAGACTGAGGACATCATGTGGCAGACAACAGGTATTGTAGGGGACAGCTTTGGACTGGAGAGACTGAGGACATCAGGTGGTGGACAACAGATACTTGAGGGGGCAGCTTTGTATTGGAGAGACTGAGGACATCATGTGGCAGACAACAGGTACTGCAGGGGACAGCTTTGGATTGAAGAGACTGAGGGCATCATGTGGCAGACAACGGGTACTGCAGGGGACAGCTTAGTATTGGAGACTGAGGGCATCATGTGGTGGACAACAGGTACTGCAGGGGGCAGTGAAGAGACTGAGGAAATCTTGTGGTGGACAACAGGTACTGCAGGGGGCATTGAAGAGACTGAGGGCATCATGTGGTGGACAACAGGTACTGGAGGGGGCAGCTTTGTATTGGAGAGACTGAGGGCATCGTGTGGCAGACAACAGGTACTGCAGGGGACAGCTTTGGATTGGACAGACTGAGGACATTTTGTGGTGGACAACAGGTACTGGAGGGAGCAACTTGGGATTAAAGAGAATGAGGACATCATGTGGTGGACAACGGGTACTGCAGGGGGCAGTAAAGAGACCGAGGACATCATGTGGTGGACAACAGGTACTGCAGGGGGCAGTAAAGAGACTGAGGAAATCATGTGGCGGACAATGGGTACTGCAGGGGGCAGTGAAGAGACTGAGGAAATCTTGTGGTGGACAACAGGTACTGCAGGGGGCATTGAAGAGACTGAGGGCATCATGTGGTGGACAACAGGTACTGGAGGGGGCAGCTTTGTATTGGAGAGACTGAGGGCATCGTGTGGCAGACAACAGGTACTGCAGGGGACAGCTTTGGATTGGACAGACTGAGGACATTTTGTGGTGGACAACAGGTACTGGAGGGAGCAACTTGGGATTAAAGAGAATGAGGACATCATGTGGTGGACAACGGGTACTGCAGGGGGCAGTAAAGAGACCGAGGACATCATGTGGTGGACAACAGGTACTGCAGGGGGCAGTAAAGAGACTGAGGAAATCATGTGGCGGACAATGGGTACTGCAGGGGACAGCTTTGTATTGGAGACTGAGGGCATCATGTGGTGGACAACAGGTACTGCAGGGGGCAGTGAAGAGACTGAGCTTTGGATTGAAGAGACTGAGGACATCTTGTGGCAGACAACAGGTACTGCAAGGGGGGCAGCTTTGGACTGAGGACATCTTGTGGCAGACAACAGGTACTGCAGGGGGGGCTGCTTTGGATTGCAGGGAGCATTTTTGTCCCCCCCTCTCCCCCAAACACTGACCCAAATTTTACAACACAAGGTGCTTCTAGGTATTGCTTTTGGTACATGGAACCAATCCATTGAGGAAGGGCCACCATGGAGAACAAACACACATACAACTCTCAGCGTTTCTGGGTATATGAACAAATTTATGTTAACTTTACAAATATTTAATAGTATATATGATCATTAGACCTTTTTTTTTTTGTTTATTTTTTTAGACCCCCTTTTATTGTGTGCCCCACGCCCAGCCAAAAAGGGGGAACTAAAAGAGGGGACGTCGGGAGGGGACAAGAAGGTCAAAATTATGTGCAAAAATGAAAAAAAAAAAAAAACACCCCCCAAGGATCTCAATATTCAAGTCCTGATAGGAGAGCGGTGAGATGTCACGAGGAAGGGGGGGGGGTAATTGTCCAGTCACAAGGCCGAGCATTACGGAGTCTAAAATAATTCATCCCCCTTCCGAATAGGACAACGAGAAGGTCACATGACCCCCCTGGGGGACACCCTACTGCGAACTGTGTGACTCTGGTTGACTCTCCCCGGCGTGCACACACAGCCCCCACTAAACTGGGACGAGGGGGGAAATTGCTAGGAGTCCAGAAACCTAAAATCTCCACTTTGAAGAGGGACTCGGTTCGCTGCTCATACAGCAAAGCTAAAAAAAAAAAAAAAAAAAAAAAAAGGAGTTCACATTTTATTTTTCTGGAGCCAAGCAGCACTTTTTTTCCCTTGAGGTCCCCCTTTCATTTTCGGTGGGTGGTGAAATCTGGAAGGTTGGCGAAAAAAAAATTCATGATGGTTTGTGGCAATGTCTAGGGTCTTCCAGGGACCCCCTTCCCCCAAAGCCTTGATGGACTGACCTCGTATACTGTACACGCCGCAGGGAATGGTTTTTTTTCCAGAGGAGGAGCCTTTCAGTAGGTCCATTGGTCGTGTGAATGGCTGTCGCTGCTGTAGCTGTTGCTGTCGGAGGACCCGGAGCTGGGAGAAGGGCGGGTTGAGTCCTCGCCATTTAAACTCTTTCGGCAGACGGGGCATGTGTCATGCTGAGGAAGGAAAGAAAAAAATTTAAAGGACGCTCTGCAAAAAAAAAAAAAAAAAGTTTTACTTTTTCTCTTCCTTGCAACCAAGACAACAGTACTCAAATCTGTAGCCAGCTTTCCCATATCTGCCCCACGTTCTGCTTCTCTACCAAACCCTGAAGTCTTACAGCCAGCCTGCGTCTTGGGGGAACGTTTACTGCAGTAATGACTTTATCCTTAGTGGGCATGCTGGAGGGGGAGGGGACAGCAATCCTCATAAAATTGGGCGGAGTTTCACTTTAGAGTAATCATGTACTTTGCTCATATTTAAACCATTTTGGGGACAAAAGGGCCGGGGCTTAGATTTTGGACCATTTTTAACCATTTTCGACAAAAAAGCACCGGGGCTTAGATTTTGGACCATTTTTAACCATTTTCGGGACAAAAGGGCCGGGGGTTAGATTTTTAACCTTTTTTTTACAAAAGGGCCGGGGGTTAGATTTTTGACAATTTTGAACCATTTTCTGAACAAAGGGGCAGGTGGTTAGATTTGGACCATTTTTAACAATTTTTGGGACAAAAGGGCTGGGGGTTCGATTTTGGACCATTTCGGGGCAAAAGGGCCAGGGGTTCGATTTTGGACCATTTTAGGGACAAAAGGGCCGGGGGTTCGATTTTGGAAACTCGACGCGTTTCGTAAACACTCATTCTCCTCTCTATGAGCAGCCCCCATGATGGGCGAGTGGTACACATAAGATTACGCAGAAATCACCACTATATTTTTCATTCATGATTCTTGTGTCTCACCAATTAATGACCATACACTCATAGACACCAATTAGGACAAATGGGAGGGACTTGCCATGTATAGTGTTTTTTTTGGGTAATCCTATGTATACTGCACAATCATCATGGGGGCTGCTCATGGAGAGCAGAAAGTGTTTTACGAAACGCGTCGAGCTAATGTGGACCTTCTTTGTAAGAACAGGAATGTTCTCTGTAGTGCAGATGTGAATATGTACAGCTGGGTAGATTACACCGATATGGTCCCTATGATGTCCTTTTTAAAAATTGTATACAATAAATTGGGCATTTTATGGTATTTTTTCTCTTTTGTTGGCTTCGCTCACCCCCTGTATGCCCACCTACAGTCCCCTTGTTACAAAATGTTTCAGGTTTTATAGATATTGGTGGGAAGTGGGCAAAGTAACATGGTTCCTCCTTCATGTATCCAATGGTTTGATTTCAAACCTTTCCTGGTCAGAGGGTAAGAACGCCGTTGGGATGAATGGAGGGACTTACCATTTCCAGCCAAGGCACGATACAGTCTCCGTGGAAGAAGTGATTGCAGGGCAGCTGCCGCACCTGTTCTGATACCGTGTAATCGTCTTTACACACCGGACACTCCAGACCCAGGTCTGCAACATAGAGAAACATTGATTGGGGAGAGAAGGCAAAGCCACCAAATGTTCTCTTTGCCTCAAAGTCATTTTGGTCACAAACTGTTACAATCTCAGAATATGGGGTCTGTCTCCTGAAAAGTGAGACCTTCCTGCTGATCAGCCCTGGACAGGGGTGGTCTCAGGCCGGCTGGAGGACAGGGGTGGTCTCAGGCCGGCTGGAGGACAGGGGTGGTCTCAGGCCGGCTGGAGGACAGGGGTGGTCTCAGGCCGGCTGGAGGACAGGGGTGGTCTCAGGCCGGCTGGAGGACAGGGGTGGTCTCAGGCCGGCTGGAGGACAGGATCTCAAGTGGCTAAAAGGACATTATCTCAGGCAATTGAAGGACATGATGATCTCAGGCGGTTTGGGACTTGGCATCTAACATGAGGTCAAAAGAACGTTCCCTGTTGTGCCAAGGATGGAGAAGGATGGAGAAG
This sequence comes from Rana muscosa, assembly GCA_029206835.1. Classification (NCBI taxonomy): domain Eukaryota; kingdom Metazoa; phylum Chordata; class Amphibia; order Anura; family Ranidae; genus Rana; species Rana muscosa. The sequence continues at coordinate 59,862,758 of CM055126.1, read as the reverse complement.
GAAGGAGGGATGTTGGACACTCACCCACTTGCTCCTGTGTGACTGTGACGGTTGGAAGGGAGGAGATTTTCTCTTTGTCGGCAGGAGGGGGTCCAGTGTTTTCTAACTGGCCCAGGAGCTGTGAGAGAGAGAGAAGACTTGGTTAAGGGTAACTTATTAGATCAGGATCCGTTTAGGTCTATAGTAGGGATAATAATAACCTACACATGTGCAGGTAATCCCCCATGGTGTGGTGTGTCACCGAGTGCCACTGTATTACCTGCCTGGCAATCTGTCAGTCCATAAAATAACAAGATCAATCTATAATATAGTCATACTTTATTATACCATCTAAACTCCTCTCCTGGACATACTGCCCCCCGTGATACCTTCCTGCACTATTCTCTTGGACATATTGCCCCCTGTGACATCTTCTGCACTCCTCTCCTGGATATACTGCCCCCCTGTAACATCTCCTGCACTTCTCTCATGGACATACTACCCCCCTCTGTGATACCTACTGCCCCTCCTGTGATACCTCCTGTACTCCTCTCCTGGACATACTGCACCCCTTCCCCCAGTGATACCTTCCTGCACTCCTCTCCTGGACATATTGCCCCCTGTAACATCTTCTGCACTCCTCTCCTGGACATATTGCCCCCTGTAACATCTTCTGCACTCCTCTCCTGGATATACTGCCCTCATGTGATACCTCCTGCACTCCTCTCCTGGACATACTGCCCCCCTGTGACATCTTCTGCACTCCTCTCCTGGACATACTACCCCCCTGATACCTACTGCCTCTCCTGTGATACCTCCTGCACTCCTCTCCTGGACATACTGCCCCCCTGTCACATCTCCTGCACTCCTCTCCTGGACATACTACCCCCCTGATACCTACTGCTCCTCCCGTGATACCTTCCTGCACTCTTCTCCTGGACATATTGCCCCCTGTGACATCTTCTGCACTCTTCTCCTGGACATACTGCCCCCCCCCCCCGTGATACCTCCTGCACTCCTCTCCTGGATATACTGCCCCCCTGTCACATCTCGTGCACTCCTCTCATGGGCATACTACCCCCCCTGTGATACCTACTGCCCCTCCTGTGATACCTTCTGCACTCCTCTCCTGGACATACTGCCCCCCTCCACCTGTGATACCTTCCTGCACTCCTTTCCTGGACATATTGCCCCCTGTGATATCTCCTGCACTCCACTCCTGGACATACTGCCCCCCCCATGTGATATCTCCTGCACTCCTCTCCTGGACATACTGCCCCCCCATGTGTTATCTCCTGCACTCCTCTCCTGGACATACTGCCCCCCCGTGATATCTTCTGCACTCCTTCCCTGGACATATTGCCCCCTGTGACATCTTCTGCACTCCTCTCCTGGATATACTGCCCCCCTGTAACATCTCCTGCACTTCTCTCATGGACATACTACCCCTCCTCTGTGATACCTACTGCCCCTCCTGTGATACCTCCTGTACTCCTCTCCTGGACATACTGCACCCCCTCCCCCTGTGATACCTTCCTGCACTCCTCTCCTGGACATATTGCCCCCATGTGATATCTCCTGCACTCCTTCCCTGGACATATTGCCCCCTGTGACATCTTCTGCACTCCTCTCCTGGATATACTGCCCCCTTGCGATACCTACTGCTCCCCTGCGATACCTACTGCTCCCCTGCGATACCTACTGCCCTTTTCTCCCGGACATACTGCCCTCGGATATACCTCCCATGCTCCTCTCCTGGACTGATGCAGTAAATGATTTAAGGAACGGCACTATAGTGATGCCCGATTTATACCCATCAAATGATCATGTCATGGAAACAAACATTTTCTAGATCGGTCATTCGATTTACTCCCACCTAACAGACAGCAAAGTCAGCTGAAGAGCTGCAATTATTCAGAATACATGCGATCTAAAGGTTTATGCTCTAAAGATTACACCCCCCCCCCCCTCCCCACATTACACCAAATAACTGCTAAGCCAAACAGAGTGACAACAACTCTTACAGCTCTACTGACTCTGTGCCACTGCCCCGCCTCCTCTATAGTTACATAAGTTGGTAAGGTTGAAAAAACAGACACAAGTTAATCAAGTCCAACCTGTTTAGGCTACACAGGTCACGCCCACCCTGACCTCTCCTCCTTCAGTAACCCAGCCTTCTGAACACCCCCCCCCCCCCCACTGCAAGCCTCACTTTAATCTTCAGAGTGTCTGGTAACTGTAGGGAGCGTCACTGGCTAAAGTCAGCAATTATTTCATGATTTTAAAAGGAATCCAATATAGACCCATATGATGGTTTATTATAGATCCAACTTGTCTCCCTCCCCTCCCCCCGATATTTTTATTCTTTTTTTTTACCTGCGTGACGATGGAGTCCAGTCCACTCTGTCCCCAGGCGTAGTCCCCGGGGTTTGAATGTAGCATTCCGCTCCTTGGGACAAAACCAAAAAATGTTATTTATGTGCGACACAGACAAGGATCGCGGCCGTCCAATCAAATTTCACTGCGGCAGACGGGCAATTACAGGAGACAAGCCCCCCCCCCCCATAAAGCACCACCAGCGCTCCTCCTCCGACATACCGGTCATCTCTGCAGACCGCCGAGGAGGAGGCGGTGTCTGTACTCCTGTCCCCTCATTCATTGGTTCTACCAAATATCTAACCAATCGCTGCTCAAGAAAAAATGAGCAACACAGACAGTTCCTTTTCAGGGGAACTCCATGCAAACAGCTCAACACACAACACACAACACACGTATGTAATCTACACTCACCGGACACTTTATTGGGTCCCTCCTCGCTAGTAGCAGGTTGGAGATAGAGATATAGATATATATTCTCCCTCTCTCTCATATATATATATATATATATATATATATATATATATATATTTTATTCTCTCACTCATATATATATAGTCTCTCTCATATATACCGTATATACTCGAGTATAAGCCGACTCGAGTATAAGCCGAGGTACCTAATGTTGCCCAAAAAACTGGGAAACCTTACTGACCCGAGTATAAGCCTATGCCCCACTGTTCCCTAGCTCGCTGTTCCCCATTTTACATTGTAAATATTACCTGTAAAGAAGCTGCGGCGTCCATCGTTCAAATTCCGCGGCGTCCATCGTTCAAATTCTGCGGTCTCTTCCTGTTCCTTCCTTGATAGGTGAGTCTCAGCAGACACTCTCCGCCTATCACGATCATTCTCTCATCCTCAGTTTTCCCAGCAGACACTGTGTTGGGTGTTCCGCCAATCACAGACGTCTGCTGGAAAACTGAGGATGAGAGAACGTTCGTGATAGGCGGAGAGTGTCCGCTGAGACTCAC
>CM055126.1:59839432-59856932 GCA_029206835.1 Rana muscosa | reverse complement strand
GTGTTTATCCCAGGCGCTGAGCGGTGCTCATGCAGGAAGGGCCACTTTAAGCATCTTCATATTTACATATATATATATATATATATATATATATATATATATATATATGTATATATATATATATATATATATATATATACTGTATTTATTGGCGTATAACACTCACTTTTTTACCCTGAAGATGGAGGGTAAACTGTGCCTGCGTGTTATACGCAGGGGGCTGTGGAAAGTTTTTTTCCTGAAACTTCCCTCTTAAAGTAAGGGTGCGTGTTATACGCCGATAAATACGATATATATATATATATATATATATATATATATATATATATAAGAGGGGGAGAGAGAGAGAGAGAAAATAAATTTATATATACACACACACACACACACACACAGGTCCTTCTCAAAAAATTAGCATATTGTGATGAAGTTCATTATTTTCTGTAATGTACTGATAAACATTAGACTTTCATATATTTTAGATTCATTACACACAACTGAAGTAGTTCAAGCCTTTTCTTGTTTTAATATTGATGATTTTGGCATACAGCTCATGACAACCCAAAAATCCTATCTCAAAAAATTAGCATATTTCATCCGACCAATAAAAGAAAAGTGTTTTTAATACAAAAAAAGTCAACCTTCAAATAATTATGTTCAGTTATGCACTCAATACTTGGTCGGGAATCCTTTTGCAGAAATGACTGCTTCAATGCGGCGTGGCATGGAGGCAACCAGCCTGTGGCACTGCTGAGGTGTTATGGAGGCCCAGGATGCTTCGATAGCGGCCTTAAGCTCATCCAGAGTGTTGGGTCTTGCGTCTCTCAACTTTCTCTTCCCAATATCCCACAGATTCTCTATGGGGTTCAGGTCAGGAGAGTTGGCAGGCCAATTGAGCACAGTAATACCATGGTCAGTAAACCATTTACCAGTGGTTTTGGCACTGTGAGCAGGTGCCAGGTCGTGCTGAAAAATGAAATCTTCATCTCCATAAAGCTTTTCAGCAGATGGAAGCATGAAGTGCTCCAAAATCTCCTGATAGCTAGCTGCATTGACCCTGCCCTTGATAAAACACAGTGGACCAACACCAGCAGCTGACATGGCACCCCAGACCATCACTGACTGTGGGTACTTGACACTGGACTTCAGGCATTTTGGCATTTCCCTCTCCCTCCAGACTCTGGCACCTTGATTTCCGAATGACATGCAAAATTTGCTTTCATCCGAAAAAAGTACTTTGGACCACTGATCTCTGTAGCCCAGGTCAGGCGCTTCTGCCGCTGTTTCTGGTTCAAAAGTGGCTTGACCTGGGGAATGCGGCACCTGTTGCCCATTTCCTGCACACGCCTGTTCACGGTGGCTCTGGATGTTTCTACTCCAGACTCAGTCCACTGCTTCCGCAGGTCCTCCAAGGTCTGGAATCGGTCCTTCTCCACAATCTTCTTCAGGGTCCGGTCACCTCTTCTCGTTGTGCAGCGTTTTCTGCCACACTTTTTCCTTCCCACAGACTTCCCACTGAGGTGCCTTGATACAGCATTTTGGGAACAGCCTATTCGTTCAGAAATTTCTTTCTGTGTCTTACCCTCTTGCTTGAGGGTGTCAATGATGGCCTTCTGGACAGCAGTCAGGTCGGCAGTCTTACCCATGATTGCGGTTTTGAGTAATGAACCAGGCTGGGAGTTTTTAAAAGCCTCAGGAATCTTTTGCAGGTGTTTAGAGTTAATTAGTTGATTCAGATGATTAGGTTAATAGCTCGTTTAGAGAACCTTTTCATGATATGCTAATTTTTTGAGATGGGAATTTTGGGTTGTCATGAGCTGTATGCCAAAATCATCAATATTAAAACAAGAAAAGGCTTGAACTACTTCAGTTGTGTGTAATGAATCTAAAATATATGAAAGTCTAATGTTTATCAGTACATTACAGAAAATAATGAACTTTATCACAATATGCTAATTTTTTGAGAAGGACCTGTATATATAGTCTCTCTCTCTCTCATATATATATTCTCTCTCTCTCTCATATATATATATTATCTCTCTCTCTCTCATATATATATTCTCTCTCTCATATATATATATATATATTATCTCTCTCTCTCATATATATATTCTCTCTCTCATATATATATATATATTATCTCTCTCTCTCATATATATATTCTCTCTCTCATATATATATATATATATATATTATCTCTCTCTCTCATATATATATTCTCTCTCTCATATATATATATATATTATCTCTCTCTCTCATATATATATTCTCTCTCTCTCTCTACATTTTTTTTTTTTTTTTACCGAATAAAGACAGTCACATAAAACAAACTTGGACTAAATGGATGAATAAGGATAGACAGGTCCTCTTTAAGCCTGAGCTCTGCGCCAAGTCTGAACCGGCAGCATAAAGAAGGGTCCAATATTAAATTACCGGGATCGGTAATCGGATCCCCCCCCCCCCTGTGTGAGCAGCACCTGTGTCCGCTCTGTGCCGAGTCCTATCAACCAGCTGCACTCCGGAGACTTACTGAACCGGCAACGCCAAAAACTAAAACCCGCCGGTGCATCGCTGTCACAACCTTTGACGGTCCAGTACTCCGCATTTTCATTTACATTCAGGAGTCATTTTTAATTTCTCTTTTTTTATTTATTTTTTTTTGAAGATCGTTCTTCCTTCCAAATTATTGAAGATTTGCAGATTAGTTACTAGAGGGCGCTCTTGGTGGCTCAGTACAATAACTATCTCACTTAACCCCTAGCTGGACAGGGGCCGTCGTTATAGGGCGGCAGGTCGGCACGTTCCCGTGAATCGACGTACCTGTACGTTGGCTCCTTAACCACTTAAGCCCCGGATCATTTTGTTGCTAAAAAAGACCGGGCCCCTTTTTTGCGATTCGGCACTGCGTCGCTTTGACAATTGCGCGGTCGTGCGACGTGGCTCCCAAACAAAATGGGCGTCCTTTTTTTCCCACAAATAGAGCTTTCTTTTGGTAGTATTTGATCACCTCTGCTGTTTTTATTTTTTGCGCTATAAACAAAAATAAAAGCGACAATTTTGAAAAAAAAAGTAATATTTTTTACTTTTTGCTATAATATCCTCAAAAAATATATAAAAATATTTTTTTTCCTCAGTTTAGTCCGATACGTATTCTTCTACATATTTTTGGTAACAAAAAAAATCGCAATAAGAGTTTATTGATTTGTTTGCGCAAAAGTTATAGCGTCTACAAAATAGGGGGTCGTTTTATGGCATTTTTATTAATATTTTTTTTTTTTACTAGTAATGGCGGCAATCAGCGATTTTTATCGTGACTGCGACATTATGGCGGACACGTCGGACACTATTTTAGGACCAGTCATTTTTACAGCGATCAGCGCTATAAAAATGCACGGATTACTGTGAAAATGACACTGGCAGTGAAGGGGTTAACCTGTAGGGGGCGCTGAAGGGGTTAAGTGTGACCTAGGGAGTGATTCTTACTGTGGGGGGGCGTGGCTTGGCGTGTGACGTCACTGATCGTCGTTCCCTATGACAGGGAACAGACGATCAGTGACACTCTCACTAGGAAGAACGGGGAAAGGTTTGTTTACACTTACCTCTCCCTGTTCTTCAGCTCTGTGACCCGATCGCGGGACACCAGCGGCGGGCGCGGATTACCCGACGGGGTCGCGAGCGCGCGACCCACAGCCACGCACATTAAAGGGGTTAAAGAGCCATGGTTAAAGAGCCATAGCAGGCGAGCATGCTGCACGGCAGGGGGGGGGGGACCTGATGTGCGCGGCCCGGCGGCCGCAAAGCCCGCGCCAGCCACCCGCGATTGCGGGCACGAGAGCCAGAACTGGGATCTGTGTATGTAAACAGACAGATCCCTGTTCTGACAGGGGAGGAGAGAGAGAGAGAGAGAGAGAGAGAGAGATCTGCTGTTCCTAGTAATTAGGAACAACGATCTCTCTCCTCCAGTCAGTCCCATCCCCCCACAGTTAGAACACGCTGAGGGAACACAACCCCTTGATCGCCCCCTAGTGGCAACACCTTCCCTACCAGTGATATTTATACAGTAATCAGTGGCTATTTTTAGCTCTGAACGCTGTATAATTGTCAATGATCCCAAAAAAGTGTCAACAGTGTCCGATCTGTCTGCCGCAATGTCGCAGTCCCGCTAAAAATCACAGATCACCACCATTACTAGTAAAAAAATAAAAAATGACATAAAACTATCCCCTATTTTGTAGATGCTATTACTTTTGCGCAAACCAATCAATATACGCTTATTGTGATTTTTTTTTTTTACCAAAAAATATGTACAAGAATACGTATCGGCCTAAAAAAAAAAAAAAATATTGGGGATATTTACGATAGCAAAAATATTAAAATATATATTTTTTTCTAAATTGTCGCTCTTTTTTTTGTTTATAATCGCAAAAAAACAAACAAAAAAAAAAAAAAAAAAAAAAACGCAGAGGTGATCAGATACCACCAAAATAAATCTCTATTTGTGGGGAAAAAGGGATGTCAATTTTATTTGGGTACAGCGTCGCACGACCGCGCAATTGTCAGTTAAAGCGACGCAGTGCCGTATTGCAAAAAACGCTCTGGTTATTAAGAGGGAAAATCTTCCGGGGCTGAAGTGGTTAAAGGCTAAATCCACTTTTGCAAAAAAAATAAAAATAATAATAATAAATAATAATAATTAAATTGCACCTATATTTATGCATAAGAAAAACATTGCACGTGTTATTTTTTGCACAAGAAGACGGCAAAGCCATGAAAGCGCAAACCGCAAAGCACAGGCTCTTTTTGCAGTCTAAGCTCTGACATCACATTTTTGCGCTGGCTGTGAGCAGCGGAGGAGGAGCTCTGTGAAGAAGGGGAGTGTACAGTGGTCTGGGGGGTGGGCTTTAAAAAAGAGACCCGCCCACTTTGCCTTGAATGAGCAAGATGACCGGGTTCTCTTTATAAAAATAATGCAGGAGAGACGACTGATGTAGGCGAGACACTTACCAGGAAAAGGGATGCGGTGACCCCGGTAAAGGCGGGTTGGCCAGGACTCCGGCGAAGATCTGCTGAATGATGCTGAGGAAAGAAATTTAAAAAATCAATGGAGTAATATTAAAGTGGTTGTATACCCGTAAAATAAATAGAGAGACATGTAAGGCAAAAAAGGCATAATGTGCTAGTATACACCGCATACTAGCACATTATGAAATACTTACCTTAGAATGAGGCGTTGGCATCTGATCCCGGTCACCGGAAAATGTCAGCTCCCTCGGCGTGTCTTCTGGGTTCGTGGCTCCGGCGCTGTGATTGGCCGGAAGCCGTGATGACGTCACTCCCACGCATGCAAACCTAATTTCCGGCAAGGAGCTATAGTTTTCTGGCAGCGTCCGCCGGATCTTCAGAGCGCATGCGCCGCTGACGTCAGCGCTTCCATGCAAGGTGAATATCTTCCTAAACCGTACAGGTGAAGGAGATATTCATTGTACCTACAGGTAAGCCTCATTAGATTCTTACCTGTTGATTAAAAACGTAAAAAAAAAAAAAAAAAAAGAAGAGGGGGGGTAAACAACCACTTGCCGACAAGCCGCCGTCGTTATACAGCGGCAGGTTGGCGCGATCCCGCGAACCGTCGTTGCTGTACGTCGGTCCCTTCAAGCGGGATAGCAGTCGCGCGCGCGCCCGCCCCAAAGCTCGTGACGGGCGGTGGCGATGACCGCCGGCCGCGAGCGATCGTGGGCACGAGAGGCAGAACAGGGGCATGTGTGAGAGGAACCACGATCTATCATTTCCTCTAGGCCAGTCCCCTCCCCCCCTATAGTTAAAACACACATTAGGGAACACAATTAACCCCTTGATCGCCCCCTAGTGTTAACCCCTTTCCCTGCCAGTGACATTTTCACAGTAATCGATGCATTTTTATAGCACTGATCGCTGTATAAATGACAATGGTCCCAAAAATTTGGCAAGAAAGTGGCCGATGTGTCCGCCATAATGTCGCAGTCTCGATTTAAAAAAAAAAAAAAAAAAAAAAAAAAAAAAAAAAATCGCTGAGCGCTACCATTACTAGTAAAAAATAAATAAAAATAATCAAAATGCCATAAATCTATCCCCCATTTTGTAGAGGCTATCACTTTTGCACAAACCAATCAATATACGTGTATTGCAATTTTTATCAGCAATAAAATGTAGAAGAATATATAATCGGCCTAAACTGAGAAAAAATGCGCTTTTTTTTAAATTGGGGATATTTATTATAGCAAATAGTCCAAAATAGTGTTTGTTTGTTTTTCAAAATTTACGTTCATTTTTTGTTTATAGCGCAAAAAAAAAACCGCAGAGGTGATTAAATACCACCAAAAGAAAGCTCTATTTGTGGGAAAAAAAGGACGCCAATTTTATTTGGGTACAGCGTCGCACCACCGCGCAATTGTCAGTTAAAGCGACGCAGTGCCGAATCGGAAAAAAAAAAAAATGGCCCAGTCATTGAGCAGCCAATTCTTCCGGGGCTGAAGCGGTTAAAGCGGAACTAAACCCTCCTATTGTTTTCAGCCAAGGAAGCTGCCATCTTGGCCTCTGTTTGATCTTCAGCTGTCATGGTCCCGCCCATGTGATCAGTGATGACGCCAGGCTATTGGATGGTTTGACAGTTTGGTTGAGAGCACAACCAAAATGTGAGACGGTTACATTCCAGGACGTGCACTCTGGTGGGAACTGGCACCAGATGTAGCTCAGTGTGCGTTTTCTTTTTTCGGCTTATATGGGTTCCAATGGTATAGTTCACACCAGTGCCGGTCCATTCCAGTTCCATAAAAAACGCAATGGATCTCCAGTACAGTAAAAAAAATAATAATGTAATCTTCTGAAATGTATCCAGGAACACATAATAAAAAAAAAAATGCACTGGACCCAGTACAGTAAAAAAATAAATAAGAAAAAATCTTCTTGAATGTATCCAGTTACGCATAAAAAATAAAATAATGATAATAAGATGGACTGTGAATATTATTATGTATTTTTGAATTATTATTTTATCAAAAAGGAGGAATCATTCAAAAATATATCATAATAATATTCACAGTTCATCTTATTATCATTTTATTTTTTATGCGTAACTGGATACATTCCAGAATATTTTTTTTTTTTTTCACTGTACTGGGTCCAGTGCGTTTTTTGTGGTGTGTTTTTTATTTTTATTTTTTCATATCTTTTAATTTAAATTTTTATCAAAAAGGAGGAATCAAAGATATGAAAAAACAAAAAAAACAAAAACAAAAACACAACAAAAAAACGCACTGGACCCAGTACAGTAAAAAAAAAAAAATCTTCTGGAATGTATCCAGTTACGCATAAAAAATAAAATAATGATAATAAGATGGACTGTGAATATTATTAATATGTATTTTTGAATTATTTTTATTTTATCAAAAAGGAGGAATCATTCAAAAATACATCATAATATTCACAGTCCATCTTTTTGTCAATTTTTTTATGCGTAACTGGATACATTCCAGAAGATTTTTTTTTTTTTAACTGCAGTGCAGTGCGTTTTGATGCGTTTCTTTTTTTTTTCTGTTTTATTTATTTTTCACTGTACTGGGTCCAGTGCGTTTTTTGTTGTGTGTTTTTATTTTTTTTTCATATCTTTTATTTTATCAAAAAGAAGGAATCAAAAGATAATAAAAAAAAAAAAAAAAAAAAAAAAACACACAACAAAAAACGCACTGGACCCAGTACAGTGAAAAAATAAATAAAACAGGAAAAAAGAAAGAAACGCATCAAAAAGGCAACAAAAACATGTTAAAAACACGCATGCAGAGCTGGAACTGATCTGGAGTGCGTTTTTGTGGTGTGAGCTGGCCCTCAACTGTACCAAAAATGCACAGATCCTTATTTAAAAAGGTAAAGAAAAAAAGGGGGGGGGAGCACTGGAACGCATTAAACACGCAGACACGCACCCGGACTGCGTTTCTGCGGTGGGAAATCCCGGGAACGCCTTCAGGATGAAATCTACGTACAAAGAAAGTGTTTTTTGTTTTGGAAGTCATTTTAAACTGGGCTCACCCTTCGATGGCGGGGGAGCGGTCGGGCCGGGAGCTGACCCGGGATCGGTACCTCGTCATGGGTTGCCTCGGAGGCCGGCGCGTCACCCTGATGTCCGGTTGGGATTGGTGGCGGCGCTCGCCATCTCGGCCCTCTTGGTCCAGCGAGCTGCTGCTCAGGAAATGTCGGAAGTCGGGAAAGAACATGGTGTGGTCTAAATGGTCCCAAAGCTGAACACAGAAACAAAAGAAATCAACGTTATATGGAAGTAATCATCCAGGGGGATCAGACTTCTAGTTCCATAACCCCCCCCCCCCCCCCCCCCCCGTCCTGGTTTTCTTTTACTTGGAGATCCTGCCAGAACAGCACTTCCTGTTTCAGAGTGACAACGCCAAGTCACTTCCTTCACAATTAGCAGCGGCGTTGTCAGTTTGCCCCGAGAGCTCCTTCAGTTGGAAGAGAGACATCCAACTGAAGGAGCTCACAGGGCAGGCCGACAACGCTGCTGCTGATTGCGAGGCACTGGCTTAGTGTTGTCACCCTGAAACAGGAAGTGATGTCATTGGCAGGATCTCCACAGAAAAAAGGACAGATTTGGGGTTCACACTTTAATCTGGTCATACGTGTAGTCACTTTTATGGCAGAGCTGTGACATTGCACAATGTTGCTCTGTGATTTATAAAAAAAAATCTAAATTAAAATTATGTATATATTTATTCCCCTTTACTTCTATATTTCTCGCTCATGATGCAGCCCTTGGACACGACACAATAATACGCTTTATGCCTCATTTGATTTGAAAACAATATATATTTTTTATTTATTTATTTTTTTGTTTTTGTTTTTTGTTTTGTATCACATGAGGGGTAAAGAGTAAGTTGTGCAAATGTCACAGTTTATTCCTTTCTTTTTTTTTTTTAAGATTTGATGTTTCCATTCCCCTTTACTGCTATATTTTACACCAATGATGTAGCCCTTTGACATTGCACAATGTTATTCTTTACCCCTCATTTGATACAAAAAAAAAAAAAAAAATGATATACCGTATATACGCAAGTATAAGCCGAGGCACCTAATTTTACCACAAAAAACTGGGAAAACTTATTGACTCGTGTATAAGCCTAGGGTGTCCATCTGCATGCCTCACTGTGCCCATGCCTAGACTGACGTTTAACATGGGAGTCTATGGAAGGGGTGCCCATTTTTGAAAAATCGGTGCTCCCCGGCCGTAGGTCCCCCGGACAACAATCTTTGCACACTTGTGAAGAAGAAATGTTCCGAGCCCAGGGGACCTACGACCGTCCGGTACCGGGTCCCCAAAGTCGCCAGAGAAATGACATTTAACATGAGAGTCTATGGAAGGGGTGCCTGGATTTGACAAAAAAAAATAAAAATAAAAAAATCGGTGCTCCCCGGCCGTAGGTCCCCTGGACAGCACAATTGTAGAGGAAGAGTGGGGCTACATGTGTGCCAGGTTTGGGGTCCAGGGGACCTATGGCTGGCCGGAATCAGGCACACAAAGATGAACACAGAATCAAGTATAAGCCAAAGGGGGCATTTTCAGCACAAAAAAAATAAAAAAAATAAAAATCGGCTTATACTCGAGTATATACAGTATATTTTTTTCTTTTTTTTTTTTTTTTTTTTATATTTGAGGTTTCCCTTTACTTCCATATTTCTCGCTGATGATGTAGCCCTTTGATATTGCAGTTTTTACATTTTGCTCCTCATTGAAGAAAAAGAAAAAAAAAAAAATGGGGAAAAAAAATTATGGGGAAAAACAATAAATACAAAATAAAATAAAAATATATATATATTTTTCCCCCATTTTTTTTATTCATATTTTTTTTCATATTTGACATTTCCATTCCCCGTTACTTCCCTATTTCTCACCAATGATGTAGCCCCTTTGACATTGCACAATGTTATTCTTTACCCCTCATTTGATACAAAACCCCGCCCCCCCCCCATTTTTTTTTTTTTTGGTTTTCTATATTTGAAAAAAAAAAAAAGTTAAATCTATAATTTTTTTCTTTAACAGATACTCCATCTAGTGGTCAACATGCGGTATATTTTCTTAATATTTCTATACCCGTTTTGGACACTAGATGGAGCAATAAGGAATTCCGGTAATCTATTACAGAAAATACGGGACATTCCATCCAGCTTCATGAATTCATTCAACGAATGTTTTATTAAACAGATCCCATAGGGTCGGGAGATCATGCAAGAGATCAGAAACGACAGCTCTGCAGCCTTCTGGGAATCTATGTATCCTAGGAGGGCGAGGTGGGGGGTGTTGGAGCGTGATGTGAATAGCAGCTGCGCATGCGCCAATATCTGGCGCCGCATCATCAGGGGGGTGCCGGCAGTACGAACCAGGAAGTGTTCCAGGTGGTGCCCCAGTCTCGATTTGGGAACCCCCTCTTTTGTGATACGGGAGAGGGCTTCCCAGACACGCCCACTGCAGGCTCCTCCTTGTCGCCCACATAAAGGGTTGTCAATAAAGAAGTTTCCCTCCCCCACAATCAGTGTTGATCCCGCCATGAAGCGTTGGGCAGAGGCGGATATCTGAGTGGAGTCGCACTTTGTTCCTTTAATGATGAAGTAGATTACACGGCGGTTGAGTTTTCCTGGATACCATCTGCTCCCCTCCCCCTCCGCAGGTAATGCGAACCTCTTATCAGACGCAGCGCCAGTTATCAGCCAATGATTGCTGTGCCATAAAACCGGTACAGGTCACCCGGCGCTGCTCCCGCCTTAACCCATTCACCCCCAGAGACCCCCTGCTTCCCAATTCTGACATCCCCCCCCAAATGTAAAAATCGACATCTCTTTTGCTAGAAAATCCCCAAACTATTTTTTTTTTTATTGTCACACTGTATTCACGCTGCAGTTTTATCAAAACGCAACATTTTTGAAAAAAATTCAATTAAATTTAATGAATTTTAAGAACGCAAATATATAACCCAATTTTTTTTTTTAAATAATAAAAATAAAAAAAAATAGATGGCATTACGCCGAGTAATTATATACCAAGTCGGTCACGGTTTATGCGCACGCTCGTGGAACGCAACAAACTTCAAAATCGGTAGGCCGTGGTCTAAAAGCCTTTACAGGTTACCAGTTTAGAGTTACACGGGAGGTGTGGCGCTAGAATTATCGCTCTCGCTCTGACGTTCGCGGCAATACCTCACATGTGTGAAGCGACTGCTGGTTACGTATGCGTGCGTTCGCCTTTGCGCACAAGCATGGGGAAAGGGGGGGGCACGTTAAAAATATATAGAATTTATTATTTAAAAAATATTTTTTACAGTCTCAAAAAAAAAAATTTAATAAAAAAAAATGTTAATTTATTGCTATCAGAAGGGATGAACAACATTCCCTTGTGACAGCACGGGGCGTGACAGGTCCTCTTTACAGAGAGATGTGAGGTCTTTTGGACCCCCAGATCTCTCCTCTGCCCTTAAAAAGTATCAAACTGATAGTGATGTCCAGTTCATGAACGAATCGTTCTTTTGAATCGGTTCTTTTCAGTGAACTGGATGAATCGATTCATCTGAGTGAACTGATTCGTTTGAAACAGTTCACTTGTATGCACTCAATACATAGCAGAGCAGGCCTGGTAATATGATCCTAGTGTGAGAGAGCTCAGCCCCTCCCTGCAACCAATCAGCGTGCTCAAGGCACAGTGACACTCAGGAACTGTATAGAGTGAGGAGTTCACACACACAGTACACCGAGTTAAAGAATCATACCAGTTACCGAGTTAAAGAATCGAGTTGTTAGAATACAGTACACTGAAAGAACCCTGAGTCACCACCAGTAGAATACACTAAATCAATGATCAGGTAGCAGCAATACACTACAGACTGCTTTAAAGACATAGAGGACAAAGAGTCAGGTTAAGAAGATATCCTCCTCATTCAGATTAATTCTTTAACCCTTTAGTATTTAGTTTGCTTATCCTAAAGGAGATATGCATGTTAAAGGAGACAAACATCCCTTCTGGGACGTGTCTAATTTAGTAGCTGTATAACTGAATGAGAGAGCTGTCTCATTTTTTTAACACAAAAATACATTTATCCTGCTTTATAGTAATATTGTTCTGCGTTTTGGTCCTGAGATTTCTATGCCCCCTGGATCCTTGATTTTTTTTGAAAGTGGTTGTAAACCCTGGAAAACCTAAATAAATAAATCCCACCTGCAAGACAAAGTCATAATGAGCTAGTATGACTAGCATACTAGCTCATTATGCATCACTTACCTTAGATCGGGGCCCCCAAAGCCGTCCTCGTCTCCCTCTCCAGCCATCACTGCGGCGATACCCAGAAGGTTACTTCCGGGTATCGCCGCTCCAGCCAATCACAGTGCTCAGTAACCTGGGTAGGAGGTGTTCTGTCAGATCAAGCAATCTATAGGATCAGCCAATATTGCCACTTACGGTGATGCACAAACAGCTGTGTAAATGAAAAGCGTTTTTTTGTGCATGTGAACTGCATTCTGATGGGCCAACTTCACAGTTAAGATTGCTAGCCATCAGATTTGTCTGTAGTCTTTACAGTGCATAATGAGGCTCCTTTCACACTTGTGCGACTTGGGACTACAAAGTCGCAGGACAAGTGGTACTCCATGATTTCTAATCAGTACCATTCATATCTGTGCGTCTTCAAGTCGTAGCGACTTCAAAGTAGTCACTGCACTACTTTGGTCCGATTTTGATGCGACTTGAGGCAGAGACCTCAAGATTACATAGGTATTGCTTCAAGTCACATCAAAATCGCATCAAAGTCACGGTAAAAATCGTGGCAAAAATTGCACGACTTTCAAGTCGCACAAGTGTGAAAGGAGCCTAACGATTGGATTTTACTACTGTGGGTACTTCGCCGGTGGTAGTAAAATCCGATAATTTTTGCTGTGCATGCGCTAGGAAAAATATGATGGCTAGCAATGTTAACTGTGAAGTTGGCCCCTCAGAATGAGGTTCACATGCACAAAAACCCACTTTTCCTTTACACAGCTTTTTGTGCGTCACCAAATTAATGACGCCGCTAATCTGACAAATTTGCTTGTGCTCTGAGCAAGGAACTAAATACAAGTAAAAGTCCCCAGGAGCTGCCAACCTTCTGTGGAGAATCATTCTATTGATTCTAATCATTTAAAAAGGTTGAGTGAGAGCGCAAGTGAACCGAAGAATCGATTCATTGAATCGGTTCATTTCAGTGAGTGAATTGAAATGAACCGATTCACTTAAAAGATCCGAACTTCCCATCACTACAAACTGAGAGATGGGTGAGATCCGATGTTCTTCCCAGCAGGAAATGGCTTTGTCTACATCCTGGAGAGACAGGAAGTGATGAAATACTCGGCACTTCTGGTTTCTTACACCCGGGCGGGTCTCCAAACACAAAGGGTCAGTTTACTGTCCTTCAGACTTTAGGGGGGACGGACTGTGGCCATCAGGACTACAAAATCCAACATCATTGGTGTCAGTGGGAAGAATAGTGCCCCACCATTGGTGTCAGTGGGAGGAATAGTGCCCCACCATTGGTGTCAGTGGGGGGGAATAGTGCCCCACCATTGGTGTCAGTGGGGGGGAATAGTGCCCCACCATTGGTGTCAGTGGGGGGGCGGGAATAGTGCCCCACCATTGGTGTCAGTGGGGGGGCGGGAATAGTGCCCCACCATTGGTGTCAGTGGGGGGGCGGGAATAGTGCCCCACCATTGGTGTCAGTGGGGGGGCGGGAATAGTGCCCCACCATTGGTGTCAGTGGGGGGGGCGGGAATAGTGCCCCACCATTGGTGTCAGTGGGGGGGCGGGAATAGTGCCCCACCATTGGTCGCAGTGGGGGGGGAATAGTGCCCCACCATTGGTCGCAGTGGGGGGGGGAATAGTGCCCCACCATTGGTCGCAGTGGGGGGGGGAATAGTGCCCCACCATTGGTCGCAGTGGGGGGGGGAATAGTGCCCCACCATTAGTGTGAGTGGGGGGGAATAGTGCCCCACCATTGGTGTCAGTGGGGGGGGGAATAGTGCCCCACCATTGGTGTCAGTGGGGGGGGGAATAGTGCCCCACCATTGGTGTCAGTGGGGGGGGGAATAGTGCCCCACCATTGGTGTCAGTGGGGGGGGGAATAGTGCCCCACCATTGGTGTCAGTGGGGGGGGGGGAATAGTGCCCCACCATTGGTGTCAGTGGGGGGGGGGAATAGTGCCCCACCATTGGTGTCAGTGGGGGGGGGGGAATAGTGCCCCACCATTGGTGTCAGTGGGGGGGGGGGAATAGTGCCCCACCATTGGTGTCAGTGGGGGGGGGGAATAGTGCCCCACCATTGGTGTCAGTGGGGGGGGGGGAATAGTGCCCCACCATTGGTGTCAGTGGGGGGGGGGAATAGTGCCCCACCATTGGTCGCAGTGGGGGGGGGAATAGTGCCCCACCATTGGTCGCAGTGGGGGGGGAATAGTGCCCCACCATTGGTCGCAGTGGGGGGGGAATAGTGCCCCACCATTGGTGTCAGTGGGGGGGGGAATAGTGCCCCACCATTGGTGTCAGTGGGGGGGGGAATAGTGCCCCACCATTGGTGTCAGTGGGGGGGGAATAGTGCCCCACCATTGGTGTCAGTGGGGGGGGAATAGTGCCCCACCATTGGTGTCAGTGGGGGGGGAATAGTGCCCCACCATTGGTGTCAGTGGGGGGGGGAATAGTGCCCCACCATTGGTGTCAGTGGGGGGGGGGGGAATAGTGCCCCACCATTGGTGTCAGTGGGGGGGGGGGGAATAGTGCCCCACCATTGGTGTCAGTGGGGGGGGGAATAGTGCCCCACCATTGGTGTCAGTGGGGGGGGAATAGTGCCCCACCATTGGTGTCAGTGGGGGGGGAATAGTGCCCCACCATTGGTGTCAGTGGGGGGGGGAATAGTGCCCCACCATTGGTGTCAGTGGGGGGGGGGAATAGTGCCCCACCATTGGTGTCAGTGGGGGGGGGGAATAGTGCCCCACCATTGGTGTCAGTGGGGGGGGGGAATAGTGCCCCACCATTGGTGTCAGTGGGGGGGGGGAATAGTGCCCCACCATTGGTGTCAGTGGGGGGGGGGAATAGTGCCCCACCATTGGTGTCAGTGGGGGGGGGGGAATAGTGCCCCACCATTGGTGTCAGTGGGGGGGGGAATAGTGCCCCACCATTGGTGTCAGTGGGGGGGGAATAGTGCCCCACCATTGGTGTCAGTGGGGGGGGAATAGTGCCCCACCATTGGTGTCAGTGGGGGGGGAATAGTGCCCCACCATTGGTGTCAGTGGGGGGGGAATAGTGCCCCACCATTGGTGTCAGTGGGGGGGGGGAATAGTGCCCCACCATTGGTGTCAGTGGGGGGGGGAATAGTGCCCCACCATTGGTGTCAGTGGGGGGGGGATAGTGCCCCACCATTGGTGTCAGTGGGGGGGGGGATAGTGCCCCACCATTGGTGTCAGGGGGGGGGGGATAGTGCCCCACCATTGGTGTCAGGGGGGGGGGAATAGTGCCCCACCATTGGTGTCAGTGGGGGGGGGAATAGTGCCCACCATTGGTGTCAGTGGGGGGGGGAATAGTGCCCCACCATTGGTGTCAGTGGGGGGGCGGGAATAGTGCCCCACCATTGGTGTCAGTGGGGGGGCGGGAATAGTGCCCCACCATTGGTGTCAGTGGGGGGGCGGGAATAGTGCCCCACCATTGGTGTCAGTGGGGGGGCGGGAATAGTGCCCCACCATTGGTGTCAGTGGGGGGGGGAATAGTGCCCCACCATTGGTGTCAGTGGGGGGGGAATAGTGCCCCACCATTGGTCGCAGTGGGGGGGGGGAATAGTGCCCCACCATTGGTGTCAGTGGGGGGGGGGAATAGTGCCCCACCATTGGTGTCAGTGGGGGGGGGGAATAGTGCCCCACCATTGGTGTCAGTGGGGGGGGGGGGGGGAATAGTGCCCCACCATTGGTGTCAGTGGGGGGGGGGGGAATAGTGCCCCACCATTGGTGTCAGTGGAGGGGGGGGAATAGTGCCCCACCATTGGTGTCAGTGGGGGGGGGAATAGTGCCCCACCATTGGTGTCAGTGGGGGGGGGAATAGTGCCCCACCATTGGTGTCAGCGGGGGGGGAATAGTGCCCCACCATTGGTGTCAGTGGGGGGGGAATAGTGCCCCACCATTGGTGTCAGCGGGGGGGGGAATAGTGCCCCACCATTGGTGTCAGCGGGGGGGGGAATAGTGCCCCACCATTGGTGTCAGCGGGGGGGGGAATAGTGCCCCACCATTGGTGTCAGCGGGGGGGGGGGGAATAGTGCCCCACCATTGGTGTCAGCGGGGGGGGGGGGAATAGTGCCCCACCATTGGTGTCAGCGGGGGGGGGGAATAGTGCCCCACCATTGGTGTCAGCGGGGGGGGGGGAATAGTGCCCCACCATTGGTCGCAGCGGGGGGGGGAATAGTGCCCCACCATTGGTCGCAGCGGGGGGGGGAATAGTGCCCCACCATTGGTCGCAGCGGGGGGGGGAATAGTGCCCCACCATTGGTCGCAGTGGGGGGGGAATAGTGCCCCACCATTGGTCGCAGTGGGGGGGGAATAGTGCCCCACCATTGGTGTCAGTGGGGGGGGGAATAGTGCCCCACCATTGGTGTCAGTGGGGGGGGGAATAGTGCCCCACCATTGGTGTCAGTGGGGGGGAATAGTGCCCCACCATTGGTGTCAGTGGGGGGGGAATAGTGCCCCACCATTGGTGTCAGTGGGGGGGGGAATAGTGCCCCACCATTGGTGTCAGTGGGGGGGGGATAGTGCCCCACCATTGGTGTCAGTGGGGGGGGGATAGTGCCCCACCATTGGTGTCAGTGGGGGGGGGGATAGTGCCCCACCATTGGTGTCAGTGGGGGGGGATAGAGCCCCACCATTGGTGTCAGTGGGGGGGGGATAGTGCCCCACCATTGGTGTCAGTGGGGGGGGAATAGTGCCCCACCATTGGTGTCAGTGGGGGGGGAATAGTGCCCCACCATTGGTGTCAGTGGGGGGGAATAGTGCCCCACCATTGGTTGTCAGTGGGGGGGCGGGAATAGTGCCACACCATTGGTGTCAGTGGGGGGGCGGGAATAGTGCCCCACCATTGGTGCCAGTGGGGGGGCGGGAATAGTGCCCCACCATTGGTGTCAGTGGGGGGGGCGGGAATAGTGCCCCACCATTGGTGTCAGTGGGGGGGGGGGAATAGTGCCCCACCATTGGTCGCAGTGGGGGGGGAATAGTGCCCCACCATTGGTCGCAGTGGGGGGGGAATAGTGCCCCACCATTGGTCGCAGTGGGGGGGGGAATAGTGCCCCACCATTGGTGTCAGTGGGGGGGGAATAGTGCCCCACCATTGGTGTCAGGGGGGGGGGAATAGTGCCCCACCATTGGTGTCAGTGGGGGGGGGGAATAGTGCCCCACCATTGGTGTCAGCGGGGGGAATAGTGCCC